>SJYV01051883.1:970739-1040581 GCA_006410875.1 Neotragus pygmaeus | reverse complement strand
TTTTTTTTTTTTTTTTTTTTACTTTATTTTACTTTACAATACTCTATTGGCTTTGCCATACATCAACATGAATCCACCACAGGTGTACATGAGCTCCCAATCCTGAATCCCCCTCCCACCTCCCACCCCACAACGTCTCTCTGTAGTTTTGCCTTTTCCCAAACATCACACATTTGAAATCATACATTATGTAGTCTCTTTAGATTGTCTTCTTTTACTTAGTAATATACATTTAAAGTGTGTCCATGTCTTTCCATGGCTTGAAAGCTCATTTCTTTTTAACACTGAGTGTTACTCCATTGTTTGGATGTATCACAGTCTATTTATCCATTCAACCTACAGAGGGATATCTTGCTTGCTTTTCCTTGACAAATTTTAACAATAAGAAACAAAGCTATTATAAACATCCATGTGAATAGAGTAATTTTTAAGTACTTGCTGTGGGAGACCAGAAGCCAGGGATTTGATTCAGGCCTTGAAGTTTATATTCTGATGGGTAGATATAGATGAAGGGACATTCTTGGTGGAGAGAACAAAGGAAGCAAGTATTTTTTTAATGCTTACCACGTGCCAGGCAAACTCCCAAGTATTTTCACATATGTTAACTTATTTGAGCTTTACAGTCATCTCCTTGAGCATTGTAATAATAATATACCTTATTTTCACAGACGTGAAAGCTAAAGCTCAGAAGTGGTATATAACATCCAAATTCAACAGAACTAGAGAAGTCACAATTTGAACAAAATCTTATTCCCAAGCCTGCACCCTCTTGTTTTGTCCTACCAGGCTTTATTTAAAGGATTAGAGGAAATAGTTGATTTGAGCATAAAGCACAGAAAGGATATGGGTAGCAGTAACGCTTGACAAGGAGGTTGGCACCAGGCCATAGAAGACCTTGAATTTGGCACTGTGGGGGTATTTCTGGGCAGTGGGATAGTCAGCATGAAGTAATCAGGTTTGGAGGATGAAGGGTGAGGTTGTGGATGGTCATGGAGCAAGAGAAAGAACCGTTTTATTTCACAAAATGGCCAAGGCCTAGTGGTGATGATGCTAGAAATATGAGAAAATGTGAATTTCTAACGCTGGGTAACCTTCAAGAGGAAAGGAAGCCTGGAGTTGAGTGAATCTACCTAAAAGAGGAAGTCCTGTGTGCTTTCCTTGCTGCCTCTCAGCATCTTGGTTTCAGAATGTCTTCTTGATCATTACTGCTCTGACTTCTTCATCAGTATTTCAGAACATTGGGAAATGTCATTGCTTTGGAAGAACATCATGGAAGGTTTACACAGTCAGTCAAATACTCCTATCATGAGGACTTTTAAGTCAGAGAGTTTGATGTAAATTTGGGATGAAGAGGCTTCCTGTTTCTCTCTTTCATTGAAATTGGTGTAGGGTTGCAACTTTTCAAATTTAAATCATAAACAGTGCTGAAAGGGATGTCACTGATCTTTGAGGAATTTCTAAAGATGGAAAAAACTGACACCCAGAGAAGTTATGCAACTTGCCTGAGCACTTGCCTGGCTGGCATTAGAACCAGGTTGCTGCACGCTGAGCTCTGTGCAGCTGCACAGGCTGCTTCTGACTTCAACAAGGTGGCCAAGCGACCAGCCTGCCCGGAGAGCAGTGGGGGCATTCATTTACGCAGGGAATTCTGGTGTGTGGGTAAAGTACCTTTTGAGAGGCCTTCTTCTAGAACATTGCTCTAAGCGTGAAGGACACTAGTCTAGCCTCACAAACAGTCCACAAAGGGGAGAGAGCCGAAGAGTGTCAGGTCGTCCCAGGTCGGCACCTCGCTGTGTGCTCACCACTGACTAATATCGCTCTAGGGGCCCAGCTACTGGCAGGGCTCAGCAAGGCTCTCCCTTCTTCCTACACGGCCTGTTGGTTTCAGCTTGGTGAGGCTTGTGACTTTACGTACAAGGGAAGTAGGGGATTCTTCATCCGCGTGGGCAGGCCCCAGTGAGTCCGTTTGACTGCTGCTATGAGTGTGCCATAAAAGTGGGAAGCAGGGACTCCACACCCCAGAGTAGGAAAACAGATTCCTCCCCAGACCTTTGATCCAGACATCTTGCCAAAAATAACCTGGTGGGAGGAGCTGTTGTTCTCCGCAGGCACAATGGGTGGTAGGTTTTTCTGTTTGTTTGTTAGTTTCTATTTCCCTTCTTAGTAGGTAATGTAAAATTTAAAAAATACAAGAAAGTAAGCCATGGAAAATAAATGTGCTTCCTACTCCCGTCCTCAGGCTTCCAGTTCCTTTCTCCAGAGGCAGTGCTTTATTCTTCTAGATAAATTCTGTGCCCACACAAAAATTCTTTTTTTTTCTTTGAACACAAAATGGAAATGTACTTTATGCGTGATTCTCCCCTTTGCTTTGGCTTTTTTCACTTAATATATTTTGGAGCTTGCCCCATATTGAACTTCTTTGTTCTTTTAACCACCAAATTTCCATAGGTGTTTTATCTATTAACTTTTCTTTGTTGCTTTACTTCTTTCTTGCTTTTGAGTTCAAGTTAGGTTTTACACACGACTAAAGAGAAGAGAAAGACCCAACATTTTAAAACTTTATACACAGATCTACTCATCTCTGAAGGGTCTGAAGAGTTTTTATTGCCTGTGGGCCCTGAAGGTTGAACAGTCTTAATCCTGTTCTACAGTGCAAGAGTGAGCAGCAAGGAGGCTCCCAGACTTCACTCCCTCCCAGTCCATTCTGGGAGTCTGTGGCCATGAAGGACTGATTGGTCACAACCTTGTCCATGAAGGATCTCTATGACTGAATGGGTTTCTTAACAAGATAACTTTTAAGTGCTCTATTATCTAAAATGGGAAATTGGGGCTCAGGAAGCCAAAATAATATACCAAGCAAGAGTTTGGCAAGTGGGGACAGATCTTACTTAGGTGCTTGCATGAAAGAGCAGAAGACTCCTAACTTACCTTATGAGATGTTACAGAAAAGCAATGGGGCAGGCGGAAGGCTGTGCCCAACTCACATAGAAAAAGGCAAGTCTCTTCTCAAGTCAGTCCCTTTACCTGCTGCATTTCTGCTTCATAGGATGGATGTGACTCATCAATTCTACTTGTTCATTTTTTCCCCTAAAAATATATCCCTTTTCTTCCTTTAGGTGCCATCTCAGTACCCTCCAATCCAGAGTATCAGAGTACAGTTTACCAGTAAGTATTGTTAAAAGTTTAGTTGGTTCATAGTTTTAAAAGAATTTTCTCTCCAGCTTCTTAATTTCCCCTAGACCATAAGATCTCTCCATTTTCTTAGGGAAACATTAAATCCTGAAATTGTTGGGGCGTGCATATTATTTTCATTAAGGTCAAAGAAGAAAAGGGGAGTAATTAGTTAACAGATAAGTGCTTGTCACTATACTGATTACATTATATTCGTCACTTAATCCTCCCAGGAACCCTTTGAGTAGAAATTACTCTCACTTTTTTTAGGTAAGAAAATGAAGGCTTCTTATAAGTCTGTCTGGCTATATCATTCCCCAGTAATTGTATTACAGGACAAAATTTTACCTTAAAGAGAACTGGGGGACTTAAAGGCAATGTGATATCTTTAACAAGAGAGCGTTATTTGGATCCAGGATTAATACTAGGACAACCACCAGTGGTTTCTGTATGGATATTCATTTATTAAGTCCTCTTGAACCAAAGGAAAGTATATCTTGCCTTCTATAAGTGATCCTCGTTTTCAATTCGAAGTATTTCCCATGGACTTGATTCAGAGCAAGAATTACTGAATTGTGCCCAGCAGTGGGAACTTACTCTTTCCTATCACCAAGGGACATGGGCCAGAGTGGAGAGTTTGAAGTGTCGTTACTTGACCATTCCTCAGTACTTGATACTGAGGCTGCCATGGAAATAGAAGACATTTGGTTTTCGATTTATGCTTGAAATGGCCCCACACAAAGCTGTTAAAGTTTTTCTGTGTTCTACTACTCTTCCTTTTCTTTTTCCCGTGGCAACCACTGTTCCCAAGGCACCTTCCAGTAAAAATTGACAATAAAAAGGGAGAAGGGAGAAGGGAGAAATAAGTCTATGTTCTTGAGCTCTTATATCAGAACCTGAACCCACAGACTAAGCTTTACTTAGTATTGAAGCATAACTAAGTTTAAGTGATTGTTGACGAAGGCCAGTAATACATGTTGTTGGGAAGTCTAGTTGTCAGGGCATGTGAAGAATGTTCATTTCATGGTGACATGGAGAGAAGAATAAAAGAAAAGTGAAAGTGTTATTCACTTTGTTGTGTCCAACTCTTTGCAACCCAATGGACTGTAGCCCATCAGGGTCCTCTGTCCATGGAATTCTCCAGGCAAGAATACTGGAGTGGGTAGCCATTCCCTTCTCCAGAGGATCTTCCCAACCAAGGGATCAAACCCGAGTCTCCTGTGTTGCAGGCAGATTCTNGCCCATCAGGGTCCTCTGTCCATGGAATTCTCCAGGCAAGAATACTGGAGTGGGTAGCCATTCCCTTCTCCAGAGGATCTTCCCAACCAAGGGATCAAACCCGAGTCTCCTGTGTTGCAGGCAGATTCTTTACTATCTGAGCCACCAGGGAAGCCTGGAAAGAGGATAAAGAGTTAAAAGCAATTACTTTGTGTGGATGGGGTGTGCAGGACTCAGGCAAAAGGCACTTCCACCACCCTTTGCCCTAATCAATCCATTGAACAAAGAAGGCAGCACTGAAGTTGCCAATCCCTCCTGATGGGAGGGCTTGAAAAAATCAGGGAGACCTTGAGACTCCATTTCCTGCCACAGGTGTGTTGTGACAACTGCCAGTTGCTGTAATCTCTCCACTCTTGAATCCCAGCCCCCTCTGAAACTCTCTTGGCTATTAGTACTAGCTTTGCCTCTTCCATTTCACAGGGAAAGTGGATTCTAATCCTCATTTAGAAACATAGTCTCTTACTTTTATTCTTTTCAAAATCTGTCCCTATCACTTTCTCTTCATATGTTTCTAGACATATTGGGCAGTTGTTGCTTAATGCTGAGCTAAGGAGTCTTTTTTTTTTTTTTTTTTTACCCTATCCTCCTTAGAGTGTGAAAATGAGAACGGTTTCATCATCACATCCCCAGACGCAGATGGAACCATGAAGGTGCAGAACAACTCAATCATCATCACCTGTGATGGGTTTTATCTCATCTCTCTCAAGGGCTACTTCTCCCAGAAACTCAGCCTCAGGCTTCTGTACCGGAAGGGTCGGGAACCTCTCTTCTCCCTGAACATGGTCAAAATTGTTGACTCTGTCACAGTGGCCTATCTGCGTTTCAAGGACAAAGTCTACCTGAATGTGACCACTCAGAATGCCTCCTGTGAAGACATCCAGGTGAATGGTGGGGAGCTGATTCTCATTCATCAAAATCCTGGTGGATTCTGTGTCTACTGAGGACCTGATGGCTGCACCCAAGCCAGGAGCCAGCATGAAGGCCACGCTGGGAGTGCACAGGACACTGATTCTTCTTTGGGAATGGAGGCGTTGTCCCAGCTCAGCCCTCATATTTGGCCATGTGAGATGTGACCAGAAGCAGATCACTCCCACCCCCACTCAGGGATATTTAAAACTTATTTTTACATACCAATTAACTTTATGTATTTATCCTGTATCTTCTAAATCACCTAGCCCTCCTCATCCCTCAAGATTGCCTCAAGCCTGTTAGGCACCTCCACCAGAGTGAGAAAAAAGGTGCCTCTTCCTCAAGATGTTGTTCCTGTTGGTCAGGAAATTATTGTAATAAACTTTCATTATTGAAAAAGACACTTGACTACCATTTGTCTTCTGACATTGTCAAAATGAAGAAGACCAGGGAGAGGGGTTTTGAATCTGCCCAAACCAGTGGACTGACTGCTCGCAAGCAGAGGTGCCTCTCCAGGGTGAAATCTGTTGTAGTCTGCATAGTGCCCCAATCTCTGTCTCACGTGGAGGAATTCAAAAGGAAAATCACCTCATGAACAACTGTCAGGACTTGATGAAGATAGCTGGCTAAGGAATACTCCACTCTGGCCTTTTTTTTTCCCCTTGTTTTATCCATTTTGCTCTCCCAGCCTCCAAATGTTCTTGATAGAAATTTCCCTTCAAAGAACCATCTTGGGGGTGTGATGCTTGAAAAACCTAATCAGTGATTTTAGGAAAGCTGAGAGAGTGAGATAATTTATTGTGAGGGTTATCTTTATCACACCGGAGTGCCGTGAAACTGGACCTCTCAGGATAAGTCAGTGGACATTTGAATACTCTGGGGAGAAAATCACATTGTTTGCCACAGAGAAGCAGTGTAACACATGCCTAATGCTGAGATACGTACTCAGCCCCACATCTTGTGCTCAGGTACCACCTTGCTAGTTTCAAAGAATTGCTTTAGGTGAATTGTCCCCCCACCCTTGGGCTGTGCTGCATGGCTTACAGGATCTTAGTTCCCCAACCAGGAACTGAACCCAGGCCCACAGCAGTGAAAGTGCCAAGTCCTAACCCCTGGACTGCCAGGGAGGTCCCCGACATGAATTGTTCTGAGCAAGATTTTCTATGATACATGTCTTGACTACTTTAGAGGATTTAAATGTGTGTGTGTGTGTGTGTGTGTACTTGTTTGTTATTGACTGTGTTCTGCAAAGTCAAAGTTATTCAGAGTGGTTGCTAATAAGTACATGTCCACTGTAGATAATATTTAAGAAAATAACACGTTTCCTAACTTTAGAATTTCTGACTGTATTTCTTCTGGACATATGCATTCCAGGCCAAAGCTTAAGTGTTTTGTGAGTCGGCTGTCTTTTGTGTTATGGCCTTTCCTCACAGGTGCCCCCCCCCCCCTTTTAGGTACACATGGCCTGCTCCTCGCATGCTGGCCTCCTTCAGTGACACAGGGACACTTCTGCCAGCTTCCACCCATCAAAGTACATGTTTCCCATTTAAATCATTCAATAAAAGGGATAATTAACCTTTCTCTGAAAACAGTGGAGTTTTGTATAAGTGAAAAGTCAGGAGATTGGAACTCTAATTTTGACTCTGTCGCTAACTGGCCACGGGACCCTGGACAACTAATTTCCTATTTTGGAATCCTGCATTTTTCTCTTGTCTCTAAAATGAATGATCATTTTAGAATCTTATGCTTATAAAGCTAAATGTGAATGTACATAGTAAATACCTATGTACTGATCACTGTGAGTCAAGATGTATAATCTCTTTTAATGTGTGGAGCAATTTTTTTCTTTCTGGACAACCTAGTATTTTCCCTCGGCGTTTTTGCTGATTTCTGTGAGCATGTGTGCATGCTGTCGTGTCTGACTGTTTGCAACCCCATGGGCTGTAGCCTGCCAGTCTCTTCTGTCCATGGAGTATTCAAGGCAAGAATACTGAAATGGGTTGCCATTTCATTCTCCAGGGAATCTTCACAACCCAGGATCAAACTGATGTCTCCTGTGTCTCCTGCATTGCAGGCGGATTCTTTGCCTGCTGAGCCATTGGGGAGGCCCCGATTCCTTTGAGAACAGTTGCCAGTTGTTACTTAGTGACTTTCTGTTTAGGGAATGACTGAAAGGATTCCAGTCTTGATTCAAATAGTAATTTGTTCCTAAGCATATCGGGCAGGTCCCCTATTTTAAATCATAGTTTTGTATTTAGTGCTCTCCTGGCTCTCAGAGAGTGTTAATATTAATATTAATAATATAGCTAATAATAATATTGATATTTACATGGAAACAAATAAAAGATCTTAGAATTCACTACTGGTTAGAGTGTTGAGAGTTTTTATTTATCTTTCTCTTCCTTTCCGTGTTCTGATCAGCTCATTCCCCAAATGGGGAGGACAGGGCAAACTTTCTGGTTTCCTATCTGCCTCCAATTCCAGCCATTGGAATTATATCCAAAGGATGGTTGAGCTGCCAGACTCCACCTTTGCTTTTGAAAACGTATTCACCATAAGTTCTCAGGGCTCCTCTTCCTGGTTCTAGAGGTGGATTTAAATAGAATTCTATTCACTGTTGTCCTTTCCCTTAGTACTACTTGTCTTGTTTCTAAGTCTGGGATGATCTCCTTGAGTATTACACCCTCCCTCCTTCACAGTCATTACATCTGCATTCTTGAGCAGAGGTCCCAGCTCTTAATGAGTTTGTGTGCACGGTCTGGTCACAGTGATCCCTGTGCTACCTGCGATGGTGTTAACTCCTCTCCTTCCTAAATGCTTCTCTTCCTTGATTTTCTTTGAAGTCACCTCTTTCTGGGCCACTCTTTCCATCTCTGTTCTCCGCCTGTCTGATCTCCTTTTACCCCTCCTCTTTCTCTGCGTATCTCTTTTGTGATAATGCTCTATGGAGCTCCATCCTCAGCCCTCTTTCTCTACCCTGGGGGGGATCACAATCTGGCAGCTGACAAGCCACAATCTAGCTTATGTATGTGTTCAGTTTACTTATTAAGTTTGAATTTAGTCACCAACACTTAAATACTGGGTAATTTTTCACTTGTTTTGACAAAGCAATGCAAAACAGAAGATCTGGTGACGCCGGGCCCAATTTTGACATGCCAGAAATCATCTCAGTCTGGGTAGCAGCCTCCCTCTTTAGAGAAACTGTGCACTCTCCATTTCTCTAGAGTCCCCCCAGTTCACACTGTGTGCAAATGTGCTCACACCAATTCACTTCACTCACTTGCTGGCCATGGGGCATTTGAGTTGTGATCTCTGCTTCATAGACTTGCCTGTTTCATTGATTCTTATGCCTTCAGCCACTGTTCCTACACCAATGACACCTAAATTCATTCTCCAGCTCAGATGTCTCCGACTCCAGGGTCACACTTACTTTAATCATCTGTATAATTGCAACAACATATAATTGTAATAACATATAATGAGTACGTATATGCCAGACATATTAGCCATTTTATATGAATTGTTCTTTTTTTAATTGGAGGATAATTATTTTACAATACTGTGATGGTCTCTGCTGTACCTCAACATATATCAGTTATAACAATATATTTATCCCTCCCTCTTGAGCCTTCCTCTCCCCCCACGCCACCCCTTCAGGTCATCGCAGAGCACCAGACTGGCCTCCCTGTGCTATACATCAGCTTTCTGCTAGTTATATGAATTTAATTCTATCTTTCTAACAGCTCTTTGTGGTAGGTATTATTCCTGTTTTACATATGAGAAACAAACCCTCAGAGGTAAACTAATTTGTCCCAAGACATGCAGCTAAGAAGTGGTAGAGCTCAGATTCAAGACCAAGGCTGGTTGACACCCAAAACCATGCTTTTAACCACTGCTTCCCTGCCTCTGGGCAACTCCATGTGGAAGTAACAGGTACTTTACTCAGGATGCTCACAAAAGAATGTCCTCTCCTTCACCAAACCCACTCCTCTTCCTGATTCATGGTGTTGTTTAAAGGCATCGTGATCAATACTGAAGCCAGAAGCCACAGTGTCATCGTATTTCCCTCTTTTTCCCAGCCCTCACCCACGAGCTTGTGGCCTTTGGCTTCTCCTTCTGCAGTGACCTCTCACCAGGCCTCCATGTCTCAGTGAGTTCTCATTGGATTAAGAGAATGATATCCTCTGTTTCCATAAATGAATGAATGAAAATGGACAAAATGAAGCAGAATGCCATGGTGGAAAGCTTGTGATGTTTGGAGCCTAGTTTTAAATCCTCACTCTGCCATTTACTAGCTGGCTGACTTCGGCAAGTATTTTTTTTTTAAACCTCTTTGAATCTTCACTTTCTTAATCAATAAAGAAGGGATGTTAACACATACCTCTTGAGTTATTTTGAGTATTAGAGTATCTAGCATATTGCCTGGAACATAGGTGGTCTCAATACTTATTAATTTACAAAAGCCACATCCACAAGACAGAAAGTGAGTGCCAAATGTATAATGAAATTTATCTGGTTTAGAGATGGAGAGATCACTCAAGCAAATGGAAGAGCTTTGCAGAGTTTAGATTGGAGAAGAGGAAAGGAGAAGATAGAGGAGAGTAGCGTATGTGAATGTCTCTGAGGTGGGAATTCTCATGGTACTTTCTGGGGACAGGGAGCTTCCACTCTGCTCATGATATTCATTCTTTTTTTAATTTGAGCATATTCTATTTTCCAGGATAGAAACCTGTGTTTAGTCATGGTTGAAGGTAAGGATTAATGAGTAATTTGAGGATAAAATATTGGAGGCATTAAAGACATAGCTAAGAATTTTGGATCATGGCCTATAAAGGGAGACACTCAGTGTTTTTGAATAAAGAGAATTTATCATGATTTGGGGACAGAATCTAAATTCTTGTCAATATCACTTTTCATTTTGACCCAGTTTATATGAATAACTTTTTCTCTGTCAGTTTAACAAAAGCTTTAATTACTTCTAGATGAAAATAAGAAAAATAAATGTCATAAAACCCAAGTTTGTAATACTTTTGGCAAAAGATATACAGAGAGCTTCTTATTAAATTAAAATTATTCAAATTATTAATAAAGACCACAGTGGTTTTTAAAATATTAATTAAATATTTTTAAAGTCATATATTAAGATATCAACTTGAGATATTATGAGCACTAAA
Source organism: Neotragus pygmaeus (assembly GCA_006410875.1). Lineage (NCBI taxonomy): Eukaryota > Metazoa > Chordata > Mammalia > Artiodactyla > Bovidae > Neotragus > Neotragus pygmaeus. The sequence continues at coordinate 1,030,049 of SJYV01051883.1, read as the reverse complement.
AAATAATCACTGAAGATTTCAAGCACCATGAACATTTTTTGTTTATAACTTAAACTACTTAATTTTCAGCAGTGCTTTGGAATTGCTTACCATCTGTCTACCTGTCCATCTATCAGTCATCCTTTCCCCCTGAAATAGCCTACCTCATAGTGTGTGGGTAGCTTGGAACCTTCCCCAAGAGCATCCTTAGTAATTAGTCATTGTGGCTGTTATGGCCGCTCATTCAATCCATAACCATGGGATCAAGACATGGAAGGATTTGTTAAAATTTAAGTGTAAATACTACTTAGAAGAGCTGACATGTGAGCCTGTTAATGCTTTATCACCACCACTTTCCCCCCAACCAAAAGCTGGTCATATGATTCATTCCGGTCTTGAGGGTGTGGGATGTAAGGATCTTTAGCTCTGACTGACGCCTGGGGGACAACTAGGGTAGCACTGAGTCCAGAAGCAGTCAGGGAGTTGCCTTAGGAAGAGAATGTTGAGCTTCCAGGGTGTCCTATCGTTCAGACACAGCCTTTCAGAAATCTGGAGCCACGGTGCCTAGGGGTGTGTTTAAACATGGACCTTGCCCAGCATTTTGATTATGGAACTTGTTGACTTTGTTCACCTTTCTATGGTCTGTCTGTGAGAGGAACAGAGGAATGCTAGGACTGAAACAGACCTCAGCATTTGGGTTTTCCTGGAGTCGTGCCAAGGCTGAAAAAATACTTTTACATTCACATACATTCTCTTTATTGTTGATAGATATAAAAGACCTTTTATTTTTCTCCTGATTTATTCAGTCTTGACCTTTAGTTTTTGAGTTTTGAGGTTAAAAGTAGAACAGTAACAAAGTAATCTGTTTCTAGAAATACAAGCAGGAAATAATTTCTAAAGGTCATTTCAGCCCCTCTTTTTACTTTTATTTAGGGTGTACTATTAGTAAGGACATTTATCATCTTAGTGGCTTTTAAGATATGACAATCTATATCCACCCCCTATTATCAGTTTTAAGAGTTAATATTCTGTTATCCTTTGACTGTTCTTTGAGTAAGGCAACTTGAAACTTTCAATTTATAAAAATCTCATTCACGATTATAAATTAAGCAATAGGCAGTCAGTATAAATGTGCTCTACTACTACTATATACCAGGCATTGTACTTAGCATTTAGTGATACCTTTCTTCTTCATAAGGAATGAAAATAGCCCATTCTTTTTTATCTTTTACCCTCAAACCCCCAATACTTGCTGCTGTTCTATTGTTTATGCCTCTCCTAGCACTCATGTNTTTATAAAAATCTCATTCACGATTATAAATTAAGCAATAGGCAGTCAGTATAAATGTGCTCTACTACTACTATATACCAGGCATTGTACTTAGCATTTAGTGATACCTTTCTTCTTCATAAGGAATGAAAATAGCCCATTCTTTTTTATCTTTTACCCTCAAACCCCCAATACTTGCTGCTGTTCTATTGTTTATGCCTCTCCTAGCACTCATGTTGGAGAAGGCAATGGCACCCCCACTCCAGTACTCTTGCCTGGAAAATCCCATGGACGGAGGAGCCTGGTGGGCTGCAGTCCATGGTGGCTGCAGTCCACTAGGAGTCGGACACAACTGAGCTACTTCATTTTCACTTTTCACTTTCATGCACTGGAGAAGGAAATGGCAACCCACTCCTGTGTTCTTGCCTGGAGAATCCCAGGGACAGGGGAGCCTGGTGGGCTGCCGTCTATGGGGTTGCACAGAGTTGGACATAACTGAAGTGACTTAGCAGTAGCAGCAGCACTCATGTATTATCCAGATGCACTATAGAATATTATTCAATCAATAAAAACATTGATAAAATATACATTATTTGTATATTTTTCATTTATACCATTTCCGTTTAGTCATACTATTTTAAACTCTTGAAAATCTATGCAAACACACTCTTTTAGGCAATAAGCAATTCTCATTCCATTTACAATTAAATGACCTCACTTTATTCGAGGTCAAATACATAACATTTTTGAAAAAGCAGACATCTGAAAGTTCAAAATAAATTTGTCTAGAATTTTCATTTTTAGAATGTTGAATTATAAGATAAAGGGACTAGAGACTGAGTTAATACATTTCTTATATGGAAGCATGAGTGCTCAGTTACTTCAGTTGTGTCTGACTCTATGTGACCCCGACTCTAACCCTTCAGGCTCCTTTGCCCATGGGAGCCTCCAGGCAAGAATACTGGAGTGGGTTGCCCTGTCCTCCCGGGGATTTTCCTGATCCAGGGATCGAACCTGCATCTCCTGCATTGCAGATGGATTTTTTTCCCCAATGAGGCACCTGGGAAGCCTGATTTCTTATATAGCATTCCATAGTGTTCTTGCCTGGAGAATCCCAAGGATGGGGGAGCCTGGTGGGCTGCCATCTGTAGGGTCGCACAGAGTCGGACACGACTGAAGTGACTTAGCAGTAGCAGCAGCAGCATATCATTGATAACATTTTATTTATTCATCTACAGATAATTGTTGAATTCCTACTTTGCATTATGTGTGCCATTATAGTGTGCCTACTATGCTATTTAGTCAAAATATAAAGAAAAATACAGAATCAGTTCTTTCCAGTAAGTACTGAGTATAGTATGTAGTGCTAAGTGGAATGAGGAGAAGCTAGATATCTGATATCAGGATGTCAAATAAAAACTGGTGTTGATAATTATAAAGAAAGGAATCGATTTGAAAGATATCAGGAACGAAAACTAATACAACCTGTTGATTGGTAAGGTGTAAGTGGTGAGGAATTCATTTGTTCATTCATTAAAACTAATATTTTGAGGGTCATGAAGAAATAAGAAACAACAAGTGAAAACAAAAGAAATAGAAATATTAATGCTATGAGAAAAATAAATGTGAGGTTATTGACTTTAAATGGGGAAGAGACCTTGTTGAGGAGATGCCATTTAACTCAAGATCTGAAACTACCTGTTTGAAGCAAAACATGTTGGTAGGAGCCAATGAGGTGGGGGTCAGTTCAGTTCAGTCACTCAGTCGTGTCTGACTCTGCGGCCCCATGAATCGCAACACACCAGGCCTCCCTGTCTATCACTAACTCCCGGAGTTCACTCAGACTTATGTCCATCGAGTCCGTGATGCCATCCAGCCATCTCATCCTCAGTCGTCCCCTTCTTCTCCTGCCCCCAATCCCTCCCAGCATCAGAGTCTTTTCCAATGAGTCAACTCTTCACATGAGGTGGCCAAAGTACTGGAGTTTCAGTTTTAGCATCATTCCTTTCAAAGAAATCCCAGGGCTGATCTCCTTCAGAATGGACTGGTTGGATCTCCTTGCAGTCCAAGGGACTCTCAAGAGTCTTCTCCAACACCACAATTAAAAAGCATCAATTCTTTGGTGCTCAGCCTNCCTCCTGCCCCCAATCCCTCCCAGCATCAGAGTCTTTTCCAAAGAGTCAGTTCTTCGCATGAGGTGGCCAAAGTACTGGAGTTTCAGCTTTAGCATCATTCCTTCCAAAGAAATCCCAGGGCTGATCTCCTTCAGAATGGACTGGTTGGATCTCCATGCAGTCCAAGGGACTCTCAAGATCTTCTCCAAAACCACAGTTCAAAAGCATCAATTCTTTGGCGCTCAGCCTTCTTCACAGTCCAACTCTCACATCCATACATGACTACTAGAAAAACCATAGTCTTGACTAGACAGACCTAAGTCAGCAAAGTAATGTCTCTGCTTTTGAATATGCTATCTAGGTTGATATTAAATAGCTCTCAATCTCAGAATGGGCCAGATCAGACCAATAATAATGTCCCTAATCACATACTAGAGTTTGCCTATTACCAGTACCTCTGTAGATTACTTGCAGCTGCTACCCAAGTTTGCCAGAATGAGTTTTTTTATATTAATTTTTAAATTCCACATATATATATATGTACTACCTGTATAAGCACAATGGATGTTCCCACCCTGCTTATACATTACTTTGGATCTAAGCCGCTTTTGCATCTCACAGCTGAGCTTTCTTTTTGGCTGAGACAGCCCTTGCCCAAGTGTGGAGTTGTGTCACAAAGCAAGTGAGACCAGAGCAGTCACTCAGCTTGGTGCAGGGCATGTGCCAGGGTGGTCATGGGAAATCAATCAGCCATCCTTGCAGTTTCAATCTGCTCTTTCTTCCCTCATTGAGGAGTAAGAGAGTGTGTACATGCCCCTCTGGAATAGAATCCAGGCTACCCATAGGCCTCCTGTTAGTCCCATAATCCTTCCTACCAGCCAAGAGAACTTATCTTGGATCCCAGGGCAGAGCACCCAATATGTAGATCTAACTACTCACACTGAAGAGAGGATCTCTTCTCATGTAATCTTCCTTTCCTCTGAGTCCTTTCCCCAGGGCACAGGTGCCAACCTGATCTCTTGCTTCCCTCTCTACCCAATTCTCTGTGGATCTTTTTCACAGCCTTGGTTGTACAGGAAGCTTTCTGCTAATTTCTAGTTAGCTGTCAGTGATACTTGTTCTGTATGTAGGTGTATTTTTGATGTGTTTATTGGAGAAAGTGAGTACCACATCCTCCTACTCTGTCATCATGATCTCCTCTCCTGGATTTATATATATATATATGTGTGTGTGTGTGTGTGTGTGTGTGTGTGTGTGTGTGTGTGTATTTGAAATGTGTAAGAATTACATTGCTGCTAAGTCACTTCAGTTGTGTGCCATAGACGGCAGCCCACCAGGGTTCCCCATCCCTGGGATTCTCCAGGCAAGAACACTGGAATGGGTTGCCATTTCCTTCTCCAATGCATGAGTGTGAAAAGTGAAAGTGAAGTCTCTCAGTTGTACCTGACTCTTAGCGACCCCATGGACTGCAGCCCACCAGGCTCCTCTGTCCATGGGATTTTTCAGGCAAGAGTACTGGAGTGGGGTGCCATTGCCTTCTCCAAAGAATTACATTATTGGACCCATATTTTAACATGGCAATACAGCTGGCTGTGGTCAGATAGCAGCTTCTCTGTTTCAATGGGACATGGAAATTCAGCTTTATGTAGTCTTCACAGTTCCCCGTTGTCTTTCGCTCTGCCCATTACACACACTCAGGTTGCCTTGTTATCTCCGGAAGCATTTGAGATTATAGCCATTACCTTAGAAACTGGCCACCAGTAGAGGCACATACAATTTCAATGGAAAAAGAACAAATCAAAACAAACGATTTTATGACTTCCCTTCCTCTTGTGTGCTCAGTTGTGTCCAACTCTTTGTGACCCTATGGACTGTAGCTTGTCAGGCTCTTCTGTCCCTGGAATTTTCCAGGCAAGAATACTGGAGTGGGTTGCCATTTCCTTATCCTTGTAAAACAAAATATTATGAAAATAAACAGAAACATTGCCAATAATTTGTTGGGACTATAACTGTATAACAATTCTTGTTCAAACTCTAACAAATAGTCATCTTAATTTTACCCAAGGACATAATCATCATCAATGAGCTTACAAATTTATCTGTCACTTCATCTTAAGTTTCCACCTACCTGTAGCTTCTACTCAAAATGTTCATTATTTATTCTTTCAATAAATATTATGTTCCAGGTTTTAGTCTACATTCTTGTGATAAGATGAGAAACACAATACATTTTCTACTCTTATAGAATTTATATCCTGTTTATAAACAAAAATTAAGATGCAATGCAGTATTATAGGGATAAGATCTATGAATGAAAATGAAGATAGTTAAATGATGGAAGGTAATACATGGTTCTGTTTTACATGGGGTTGTTAAAAAAGATCTTGCTGAGGAGGTATGATTGGAACAGAGCCCTGAACAAAATGGGGAAGTGAACCCTTCAAATGTCTGGGAGGCAGCTTTTTGAGGCAACATCAAATCTGTATACCCTGGAAGTGCTTGGCATCTTCAAAGATTACCTAGTAACCCAGGGAGCCTACCATAGAAATATTAGGGGAATGAATCTTAGAGAATGAGGCCACATAAATGATGAACTAGTCAAATAAATAGACTCTAGGAAAGGATCTTAGATCTAGGAATGGATCTCTCTGCCTTTTGAGACTTACCTCTGTCCCGATAGAAAGTAGGGAAAATAGTCATCAAGAATTCTGGCTTTGAGCATGCCAATTCTTTGGACATTGGTCTTACTAATTTAGGCTTTCTGGGTCTGATTTTTGGACCTTATATTTCCTCTGACCTCTTTTTGATTGGCTCCAAGATCTCTGACCACTGACAAATAGTTACTATAGACAGCCTCCCTGACCTCTAATTCTTAGCTGGACTTCAAATTCTTTTTTTTTTTTTTAATTTATTTACTTTTAAATTTAACTTTACAATACTCTATTGGGTTTGCCATACATCGACACGAATCCACNAGTCCATTCTGAAGGAGATCAGCCCTGGGATTTCTTTGGAAGGAATGATGCTAAAGCTGAAACTCCAGTACTTTGACCACCTGATGCGAAGAGTTGACTCATTGGAAAATACTTTGATGCTGGCAGGGATTGGAGGAAGAGGAGAAGGGGAGACGGGGATGGGGAGAAGGGGACGACGGAGGATGAGATGGCTGGATGGCATCACTGACTCGATGGATGTGAGTCTGAGTGAACTCCAGGAGTTAGTGATGGACAGGGAGCCCTGGCGTGCTGCGATTCATGGGATCGCAAGCAGTCGGACATGACTGAGTGACTGAGATGAACTGAACTGAACTGAACTGAAGGATCTGCGCCATGTCATCTTTAGCAGAAAGGATGAGTAGCAGCTACTCTTGGATACTATTAGTTTCATGGCAGAGGAAGAAAGAAAGAAAATTGTCAAAACATGTCACTCCTACATTTTACTAATAAAAGCAAGTCACATGACTGTTCCTATGTTCACCATAATGTAGATGTATGCCTTCCTCATATGGAAGAGCCAAAGCAAGTCTTAGGGCCAAGCCTGAATTCAGTGAGGAGGGAATATAATCCTTCCTTAGGAAGAGGTAACAACTGCTTTAACAGTAACATCATGTATCATAAAGGGAAAATATACAGAGAAGATCAATATATCAACATACTATTCTTTCCCTGTTGTGCTACATAGTTGGATCCACTTGATATCCCATTATTTTACATTTTTTCCCTTCGAAATGCAGAGGATCCTGACAATCTCTCTTCTCCAGCCTTATAACCTCGTCATGTTATACCCAGGGGCTTCCCTGGTGGCTCAGACGGTAAAGCGACTGCCTGCAATGCGGGAGACCCAAGTTCGATTCCTGGGTTGGGAAGATACCCTGGAGAAGGAAATGGTAATCCACTCGAGCACTCTTGCCTGGAAAATCCCATGCATGGAGGAGCCTGATAGTCTACAGTCCATGGGGTCACAAAGAGTTGGACACGACTGAGCGACTTCACTTTCATGTTATACCCACTGCTTCCTAGTCAAGAAATAATTTCTCTAACCTATATATATTGAACTATTATTTAATGAGATAGCCACAAAAATACATTATATAAGTTTCCCTCAAATTGTAATGTACCAAAAGCTGTCTAAGTACATGGAGGAAACACAAGAAAATTAGACATGTTGCCTGTTCTTAAGCAGCTTCTAATTTTATTAGGGAGTTAAAATAGAATATATCTATATCTATTCAGAGAAGAATGTGATGAATGCTTTAAAAGAAATAGAAAATGTCATAACACAGTAGGAACTAATCATACACACACACAAAATTGGAGCCATTGAACTCCTCCAATTTTCCTTATTCCTATCTCTAAAATTAATTACCATTTATCTTTATCTTCCTCCTGCTTTCCTAAACCACTCGTTCCATCAAGATTCATTTCTTTTCAATTGACGTATACTTAACTTACAATATTGTTTGAGGCATACAGCAAAATGATTCAATATTTTTGCAGATTAGATTCCTTTATAGGTTATTACAGATAATGGGTATAATTCTGAGTACTATACAGTATATCCTTGTTGCTTATCTATTTTACATCTAGCAGTTTGTTAATTCCATACCACTTCCCTGTGGTAACCACAACTTTATGTGTCTATGAACCTGTTTCTGCTTTGCATATTCATTCATTTGTATTATTTTTTAGATTCCATTTGTAAGTGATATCAGGCTTGCCTTGTGACTCAGATGGTCAAGAATCTACCTTGCAATGCAGGAGATGCAGGTTCAATCACTGGGTTGGGAAGATCCCTTGGAGAAGGAAATGGCTACCCACTCCAGTGTTCTTGCTTGGGAAATCTCATGGACAAAGGAGCCTGCTGAGCTACAGTCTGGGGTTGCAAAGAGTCAGACATGATTTGACCTTCTCTGTCTGACTTATTTAACTCAGCATATTACACTCTAGATCAATTCGTATCGCTGCATTTGGCAGTATTTCATTCTCCTTTATGACTGAGTAAAAGTCATTGCATATCCGTTTCTTCTCAATCCAATTGTCTGTTGATGGTCACTGGGTTGTTTACATGTCTTGGCTGTTGTAAATAGTCTGCTATGAACACTGAGGGACATGTATCTTTTTTAATTAGTCTTTTTGTTTATTTCTGGATATATCCCCAGGAGTGGAATTGCTGAATCATGTGGTAGTTCTATTTCTAGGTTTTTTTTTTTTTCTTTTTTTAAAGGAAACCCCATACCATTTTTCATAGTGACTGCATGAATTTTCATTCCCACCAACAGTACATGAGGGTTCCCTTTTCTCCATGTCCTCTCCAACATTTGTTGATACTTTTTTTTTTCACTTTATTTTATTTTTTTATTTATTTATTTACTTATTTTTTAAATTTGACTTTACAATACTCTATTGGGTTTGCCATACATCGACATGAATCCACCACAGGTGTACACAAGCTCCCAATCCTGAATCCCCCTCCCACCTCCCACCCCACAACGTCTCTCTGGATCATCCCCGTACACCAGCCCCAAGCATCCTGCATCCTGTATCAATAGCAATTCTGACAAGTATGAAGTAGTATCGCCTTGGGATTTTTAGTTGTATTTCTCTAACAGTTAGTGATGTTGAGCGTCTTTTCATGTACTTAGAAACCATCTGTATGTATTCTTTGGGAAAATGTCTATTCAGGTCTTCTGCCCTTTTTTTTTTAAATTGAGTTGTTTGTTGATATTGACATCTATGAGATACTTGCATAGTTTGGGATTTAACCCTTGCCAATCATATCATTTGCAAATATTTTCTCTGAGTCCATATATTGTCTTTTTGTTGTTGTTGTTTTGTCAGTGGTTTCTTTTATTGTGAAGAGGTTTTAAGTTTAATTAGATTTCATTGGTTTATTTTTGCTTTTAGTTCTTTTACCTCAAAAGTGAAAATGGAAGTTGCTCAGATATGTCCAACTCTTTGTGACCCCAGGGACTGTAGCCCACCAGGCTCCTCTGTCCATTTAATTTTCCAGGTCAGAATATTGGAGTGGATAGCTATTCCCTTCTCCATGGGATATTCCCAACTGAAGAATGAAACCCAGGTCTCTCACCATTGCAGACAGATTCTTTACCATCTGAGCCACCAGGGAAGCCCAAGGATACTGGAGTGGGTAGCTTGTCTCTTCTCCAGTGGGTCTTCCTGACCTAGGAATTGAACCAAGATTTCCTGCATTGCAAGCAGATACTTTACCTGAGCAGATACTTTAGCTGAGCTATCAGGGAAGCCTTGCTGCTGCTGCTGCTGCTGCTGCTGCTGCTAAGTCTCCTCAGTCATGTCTGCCTCTGTGCGACCCCATAGACAGCAGTCCACCAGGCTCCCCTGTCCCTGGGATTCTCTAGGCAAGAACACTGGAGTGGGTTGCCATTTCCTTCTCCAGTGCACAAAAGTGAAAGTGAAAGTGAAGTTGCTCAGTCGTGCTATGATTTACATCTAAGAGTATTCTGCATATATTCTCTTCCAGAAACCTTACATTTTCAAGCCTTAAATTTAGATTTTAAACCATTTTGACTTTATTTTTATATATGCTGTAAGAGAATGTCATAGTCTCATTGGTTTACATATGACTATCCAGTTTTCCCAGCACCACTTATTGAAGAGATTGTCTTCTCTCCATTGTACATTCTTGCCCCCTTTGTTGTAGATTAACTATAGGTGCATGAGTTTATTTGTGGGCTCTCTATTCCATTACATTGATCAGTGTGTACCATGCTGTTTTGATTACTGTAGCATTGTAGTATAGTTGGAAGTCTGGGGATGGTAATACCTTAGCTTTGTTCTTTTTTCTCAAGATTGTTTTTGGGTTCTTCTATGGCCCCAAAGAAAGGCAATGCCAAAGAATGCTCAAACTACTGCACAATTGCACTCATGTCACATGCTAGTAAAGTAATGCTCAAAATTCTCCAAGTCAGGCTTCAGCAATACGTGAACCATGAACTCCCTGATGTTCAAGCTGGTTTTCGAAAAGGCAGAGGAACCAGAGATCAAATTGCCAACATCCGCTGGATCATGGAAAAAGCAAGAGAGTTCCAGAAAAACATCTATTTCTGCTTTATTGANTCCTGATGTTCAAGCTGGTTTTAGAAAAGGCAGAGGAACCAGAGATCAAATTGCCAACATCCGCTGGATCATGGAAAAAGCAAGAGAGTTCCAGAAAAACATCTATTTCTGCTTTATTGATTATGCCAAAGCCTTTGACTGTGTGGATCACAATCAACTGTGGAAAATTCTGAAAGAGATGGGAATACCAGACCACCTGACTTGCCTCTTGAGAAATCTGTATGCAGGTCAGGAAACAACAGTTAGAACTGGACATGGAACAACAGTCTGGTTCCAAATAGGAAAAGGAGTACGTCAAGGCTGTATACTGTCACCCTGCTTATTTAACTTACATGCAGAGTACATCATGAAGTGGGGGTGGATTATGAAAAAAGAAGTTAAAAAATTGGTCACTTCTATGACCATGTGACCAACTTTATAGATAAGAACTATAATAATTATGAGTATTTTCCTTATTTTGATATGACCATGTTTATGTATATATTACTGGAAGAGGACATGGAAACCCTCTCCAGCATTGTGGCTTAGAGAATCCCCATGGACAGAGGAGTCTGGTATGCTACAGTCTATGAGGTTGCAAAGAGTCAGATATGACTGAGTGATTAAGTATAGCACAGCACACACATAAATTAGCCACTCTTTTCCTTCAACTTTCCCATTCTTTCCACTGTGAACATTAAGTTCACAGTGTTAACTTTATGTGTTAGTGTGTCTCAGCTGGAAGAGCAATGGAACATCATCCAAAAATGAATAAGTGAACTTTGTATCTTATCTGTGGGAGAGAGTTAACATGTTTTTGGTTATACTAAGAAGAGCTCCATCATTGGGTGGAATCATCATTTTGGTATTATTTTTATTTGGAAGGTGGTATGATTAAAAGATGCTGTGTTGACAAGGGGTGGGTTTGTACTCATACAAGTCAGCTAAACTTGAAGTTTAATTCTTAGGTTTCTTTTTCCTGTGTGCTTACAGGGAGAAGACTGCATGAAATTGAGAAGGTGGAAATGAAGGAGCAGCTATTTTCATACTCAAAGGGATAAAAATGTCATCTTCCTGGGTCCAGTATTCAAGAGAAAGTGACAGCATGGAGTAAAGGCAAGGAAACTTCAATATGGAAGAGAATAGGAGTCCTGGAGGAAGAAACCAATTTTAAAAACAGGAAAATGTGTCAAAAACTACAGTTAAAAAAAATCTCTTCTGAAATGATAAAATTTGAAACCATATATTACATGCATGGGAATACTGACCCTGAAGGACCAACACCAAGACATAGTAAAATTACTGAACTTAAAAAAGGAAAATAATTTAATAGGCATCTTGGCAAAAATGTTTTCACCAGACTCTTTGGGACTAACACTCTATTAGTTTTCTTTTTCTGCTGTAAAAGATTGCCAGAAACTAGTGGGCTTCAAACAACGGAAATCTATTCTCTTACAGTTCTAGAGGCCAGCAGTCTGACATGAATCCTATAGGGCTAAGATCAAGATGGCAGAAGGGCTGACTCTTCTGGAGGCTCTCAGGGAGAATCCATTTCTTTGCTTTTTCCAGCTACTAGAGGCTGTTCTCATTCACTGATCAGTAACCTTGGCTCACCTCACATTTTCTCCCCTTGCTTCAATCATCACATTGCCTTCTCTCTTTTTTGTAGTCAAATCTGCCTCTGCCTCCCTTGCATAAGGATACTTGTGATTACATTCAGGTCCATATGGAAAATCTAGGGTAACCTCCCCATGTCAAGACTCTTAATCACATCTGCCACATCCCCTTTGCCATATAAGTTGACATATACACAGGTTGCAGATATTAGGACATGGAGATTTTTGAGTGGGGAGAGGCATTATACAGTCTACTAAAAACACACAGCCAGAAGAAAATGGAAAACATTTAAAATACTCAAGAAAATATAAGACAAAAATTCTATATCCAGCAAAAATAACATTCAAATACAATGGGCATAGAAAAATTGCTTTCAACTTTAAAAACTCAGGAAATATTGTACCCATGAACCCTTTTTGAAGAATCTATTAGAAAATAAACTATAATAACTAGATAGACTTTGACCTAGGGACTTGTGATCTGAGAAACCAAGTTTTAATAAAGATAAGACTTGACAGGAGGAAGTTGTAGTATACAATGTCTATATCCTCTGATACCATAACTTTAAAATGGGAAGGGGAAGATATATTAAAAATATATTTTAAACTGTATTGATGGTAATTATATTAGTATTGCTATTTTGAAACTGTTGTGGAAATGTGGAATAAAATAAAGGTACAATCATCATTTAAGGATTAACTCAAAGAAATCTCCTCTGTTAAGTCGTCCTTTAATTTTACTAGGAAGAAGAGCTCTTTTCCTTTCTTTAAATTCTCATTATACAATTATTTTTTATGATATGTTATTTAACATTTTTTACTATAGTGATGAAGCAAGCTTTTTTCTCAGGCAACATAATGATGAGTTTCTATACCTGGCACAGTGCTGAGTATATAAGGTTGGCCAGTGCCATAATTTTTTGTGAATACATAAATGATTTACCTGGAAAAAAACAGCAGATACAGAGATAATACCTTGATATTGCTAATAAAATGGGTCCATATTTCTTGCTTTCCAAATGTTGCAATGTCTGAACAATAGAGAATCTTTGTTAATAATGTCAGTTTATGAAATAATCAAATGTTCCTTATATAAGCTTAAATCCTGCCTCCAAGTGATTTGTTTTTATTTACATTGGTAGTATGGAAATATGTCCCTAAGTATCCATACTTTTATTGTTTTCTGAAGGTAGTTAGTTCCTATGGGTATAATTTGTTAGACAAGTCTCATAAACCATAATTAGCTACCCACCCCCACACAAAATCTACCATTATTAATCACCTGCCCACAGCTTCTTTGTGCGTAGAACAGGTTACCTTATACAGACTGTAAAGTAGTGATAGAATTCATTCTGAGTCTGTAGCCTGGTCACGTGCTTACACGCAGAAGACAGTTGTAACAGGAAGCTTCTGCTGGCTGCTCTTAGACTAGGGAAAAAAAACAAACAAAAGATTTTCCTCTGGCTTGGCTGACTTCCCTATTAATTTCGTGTCAATTGAAAATATAACTAATTTAGTATGCAACAGGAATATTGCTGGAAAAGGAATAAATGTCTAGCTAAGGAGACAGGGAAATGAATGACCCAAGCTAAGTCTAGACAAGCAGACAGTTGAGCCTAAATTCACATTCCATTGAATTAGTTTTTCCCATAAAGTTAAATAAGATAGGAAACTTTCTCGAATTATTATAAGTCATGCTTTTCATAAGACTTTTGCCAGAAATTCTTGAGTGGCTAAGTGGCAGTCAGCACAATGTACCATATAATTTACTAAATAAAAGCTTCCTTCTTAGGAAGGCTTAAGATGGCCCTTGGGGGCACTGAGAAAGGGAATGAGGGAATCAATGAAGTAAAAGCAAATATAAAACTGGCATGGAGAAGACAAAAAAAATCTAGAAAGGGACAGTATAAATGTCCTTTAAGAGCATAGATTTATAATAGAAGCTTATTAAAATTGAGGTTTACAATAAAGGTTTATTATTATTTCAATTCAGTTTATTGAACGGGTATTTGTTCAGTTTCTTTCACCAGGTGCCTGACACTTGTTGATATTCTGGAGAATCTGAGAGAGGTATATAAAAAAGAAGCAGAGTGATTTGATTGGTATAAACCCAAGATTTGGAGTCAACAGAGGCTTAACTTCAAGTTGAGATTTTACCATTACTTATGAGCTGTGTTCTTTGGCTATTATTTAATTGTAGGTCCCCTGCCACAGGACTGGAAAAGGTCAGTTTGCATTTCAATCACAAAGAAAGACAATGCCAGAGAATGTTCAAACTACCGCACAATTGCACTCATCTCACACACTAGTAAAATAATCTCAAAATTCTCCAAGCCAGGCTTCAGCAATACGTGAACCATGAACTTCCCGATGTTCAAGCTGGTTTTAGAAAAGGCAGAGGAACCAGAGATCAAATTGCCAGCATCTCTTGGATCATGGAAAAAGCAAGAGAGTACCAGAAAAACATCTATTTCTGCTTGATTGACTATGCCAAAGCCTTTGACTGTGTGGATCACAATAAACTGTGGAAAATTCTGAAAGAGATGGGAATACCAGACCACCTGACCTGCCTCTTGAGAAACCTATATGCAGGTCAGGAAGCAACAGTTAGAACTGGACATGGAACAACAGACTGGTTCCAAATAGGAAAAGGAGTACNTTTTTTTTTTAACTTTCTCTTTCTGATGTTTCATTATTAGTGTATAGAAACAACAGATTTGCTAAAATTGATATTGTATCCTGTAACTTTGTTGAATTCATCGTTTACCTCTAATAGCTTTGCGTGAAGAATTTAGGGTTCTCTATTATTTGAAGAACGCAATGGCACCCCACTCCAGCACTCTTGCCTGGAAAATCCCATGGACGGAGGAGCGTGGTGGGCCGCAGTCCATAGGTCGCTAAGAGTTGGACACGACTGAGTGACTTCATTTTCACTTTTCACTTTTATGCATTGGAGAAGGAAATGGCAACCCACTCCAGTGTTCTTGCCTGGAGAATCCCAGGGACCAGGGAGCCTCATAGGCTGCCATCTATGGGGTCTCACAGAGTCGGACATGACTGAAGTGACTTAGCAGCAGCAGCATATAGATTATTATATCTGCAAATAGTGACATTCTTACTTCTCCTCTTCTCAATTTGAAAATCTTTCACTTCTTGCCTGATTGCCATGACTAGGACTTCTCACATTACATTAAATAGAAGTGGCAAGAGTGGGCATTTTTATTAAATAAATAAATAAATAAAATAAAAAAAAAAAAAGAGTGGGCATTTTTTTTTGTTTGTTTCTGCATTTAGCAGAAAGCCTTTCTGCATTTCAGTGTTGAGTACTATGTTGGCCATGGGTAAATAGTTTTTATAATGTTGAGATATGTTCTTAGATCTACTTTGATGAAAGTTTTTATTATGAATGGATGTTCAGTTTTGTCAAATGTTTTTTCTTTGTTTATTGAGATAATCATGTAATTTTTATCATTTCTTTTGCTAATGTGATATATCATATTGTTTTTTCGAATGTTGAATCATCCTTGTGACATTGGAATAAATCTAATTTGATCACAGTGTATGACCTTTTTCTTATTATTTTATTCAGTTTCCAAATATCTTGTTGAGGACTTTTACATCTATATTCAGAAAAGGTATTGATCTATAATTTGCTTTTTCTATCTTAAATCCTTTGTCTGGTTTTGGTATCAGGGTAATAGTGACCTTGTGTGTGCATGCATGCATGCTAAATCACTTCAGTCCTGTCCAACTTTTTGCAATCCAATGGACTGTAGCCCATTAGGCTACTCTGTCCATGGGATTCTCCAGGCAGGAATACTGGAGTGGGTTGGCATGCCCTCCTCCAGGGGATCTTCCTGACCCAGGTATCAAACCAGTGTCTCCTGTGGCTCCAGCATTGCAGGCGGATTCTTACCATTGAGCCACCTGGGAAGCCTGATAGAGATCTTGGAGAATGAATTTTGGGAGTTTTCCCTTTCTCTTGCATTTTTTGGTATAGTTTAAGAAATTAGTTCTTTATGTATTTGGTGGAATTCCTCTGTAAAGCTATCTACTCCTGGACTTATTCGCTGGGAGATTTTTTACTTCTGGTAATCAAGTGTGTTCAAATGGTTTCTTCTTGACTCCATCTTGGCAGGCTGTATGTTTCTAGAAATGTGTCCATTTCTTCTAATTTGTTGACATATAACTATTTGTAGTATTTATTTATTTTTGCATCTCTGTGGTATTGTGGTTTTTCCTCTTTCTCTTCTTTGGTTTATTTGGGTTCCCTCTCTCTTCTTGGTAAGCCTGACTAAAGAGTTATCAATTTTGTTGATCTTTTTGAAGAACCAGCTTTCAGTTGATATTTTCTATTGTTTTTATCTGTTCTATTTATTTCCTCTGATCTTTATTGTTTCCTTCCTTCTGGTGACTTTTGATTTTTCTTTCTTTTTTTTTTGGGGGGGGGTGGGTTGTTTGAGATTTTTCTTGTTTATTGAGGAAGACATGTATTGCTATAATCTCCCTTCTTAGAACCGTGGAATGTTTGTATTTCCATTTTCATTTGTTTGGGGGTATTTTCTGATTTCTTCTTTGATTTCTTAATTGACCCGTAGTTTGTTTTGTTCTTTTAGTAGCACGTTGTTTAGTCTCCACATGGGTTTTAGTGTCCACCTGGTTATTCTTTTCCTATTGGTTTTTATTTTTTAAATCAAGACTGAATGTCATTCCCTCCTTCTCCAGAATCTGATCCATCATTTCTTCTCTCTCCCCCATATTTTTAGTCACTTTTCCCTTACGGTTTTCTTCTACTTACCACTTTGCCCATTTTTTTTCTCCACAAGAAATAACCTCTTTTCCTGAACATATCTATATTTCTCGTTCCTTTTAGTTCTAGAGTTCCTTGAGCTAGAAATATCTTACTACCTCACCTCCCCCATTCTCATTTACAGTTGTCATTCACTGCAGTCTGCCTCTGCTATTCTTTTATGACTGTGTTTCCAAAGACCAAATTAAAATGACCCTATAATGGTTGAATCCAATAATTTACATAACTGTTTTTCACTAAGGTTGATAACCACTTCCTATATCTTTAAGCAATCTTTTCTCTTAGTCTCTGAGACATCTCTTCCGCTCTCAATGTACATCTTCTCTTTTAAAATAAAATCCACTCCCACTCCCTTGCCTTCAAATATTATTTTAATGTTGATGAACCTATGGATCCACATTTCCATTCCCCATGTGAACATCTTACCCATTTGTAATTAAAACTTAACAGCTTGAAAAATGAGCCAGACGTACTCCTTCTCTAGTATTCTGTAGTTCAGTCTATGGGCTCATCTTGCTTTTCATTCGGAAAACCCAAAAGTTTTAGTGGACATTTACATCTTCATATTCTCTAATAACTAAATAGTAACTATTATCTTTTCATTCTACTAAAACATGTCTTTTAATTCTTTCTGTTCCTCGCCATCCTTCATACTGTAGAATCCTCAGTAATTATACTGATATATAATTGATTCTAATATGTAGTAGATTCCCAATAAATATTTGTGAATATGTTAACCATTTACTGCTTTTGAAGACTGTTTCCTCCATATGAAATGTACTTTCTTTGTTCTACTGGTTTAAACTCAATTTGCACTCATTCTATGAAGTGTTCCCTGAGTCTTTAA
Source organism: Neotragus pygmaeus (assembly GCA_006410875.1). Lineage (NCBI taxonomy): Eukaryota > Metazoa > Chordata > Mammalia > Artiodactyla > Bovidae > Neotragus > Neotragus pygmaeus. Next base: position 1,012,340 of record SJYV01051883.1, on the reverse strand, counting down.
TGAAGAGATAACCCATTCCTTTGTGTTCCCATAGTACTTTTTTATACTTCTATTATAGTAAGAGTAACTTACTTCTATTATAGTAAGAATGACATACTTCTATTATAGTAAGAGTGACATAGTATTTATGTTATATTGATGTTACTTGATGTTACTCTTTGTTTTTATATTATTTCCCAACTAGACAAATTCTTGAGGGTATACATCAATGTTGTATCTTCTTAGTGTCTTCTTCATCTTTACAGTGTTTAGGTAAATCTACATGGTTACATGTTTGGATGATTGTGAGTTTACTAAAAGCATCACACAGGAGACAGAATTTGAAAAGGGCTTTAGAAATGGATAATACTCTGGTAAGATGAGAATGGCATTCAGATTAAGCCTGAAAGTACAGCGTATTCTTTAAGAATAACCAGAAGGTCAACTCAGCTAAAGGGAGTTGGAGGGACATTTTGGAGGAAGGATTAATGACAAATAAGGTTGGAGGGTAGACCACAGATGATTATGGGGTGACTTAAGTGACTGACAAGTGTATTTATCATATTATTTTCCTCTGGGCAGAGGTGAGCTATGTATGGTTTATGAGCTCAGAGAAAAGTAGCTTATTCAAATTTACAACTTTAGGAAGATTACTGTGATGTCAGTATGTCTTACAGAATGAGATATAGGCTGCAGAAGCTATTAGAGAGATGTTGCAACAGTCCAAAAAGAAAGAAATGTATAAATAAGGTTTCTTTTGATCCAGAGAGAGGATATGGGGTGGGAGGTGGGAGGGGGGTTCAGGATTGGGAACTCATGTACACCCATGGTGGATTCATGTCAATGTATGGCAAAACCAATACAGTATTGTAAAATAAAATAAAGTAAAAATTAAAAAAAAAACAAGAATGATTGATACATTCTAAAGAAACCATCCTAGAGATTGAGGAATGTGGATGCTAGAGGATAAAGGAGAGAGAGTATAAGTAAGGTTTCAAGCCTGAGTGACAGAAGGGATGGTCCTGCTTTCAACAAGAGGTTGGAAATATAAGAGGAAACCTACGTTTGTAGAAGTTTATTAGTCCATTTAAAGTTCAAATTTATGTATGGCAAAGTCAATAGAGTATTGTAAAGTCAAATTAAAAAAATAAAAAAATTTTAAAAATTAAAAAAATAAAGTTTATTATTTGGGATATAGTGAGTTTGAAGAGCAAATAGGAGTTTGAACTTAAATATCAGGACTTACTTAAACTCTTAATGATTGTTTTTCTTTTCCTCTTAAATGATTTAGAGAATTGCCACTTGGTAAGATAGTCAAGGCCAAATTCTCCCACTAGCAACAGTCTTCAATGAATGATTGACATTTTGACTGATTGGAAGTTGCCATTCAAATGAAATCTAACAGCTGAAAGCATAAGCACCACTACCAATGAAGTGAATAGCAAAATTAAATAAGACATGTGAAATGTAACCTTAAGAATTTTAAATAGAAGACAATGCATGCTTCAGAAGTGTTCCTTATGTAATATGGTACTGTTAAGAACTGAGTAAATGAAAAAAATTCCCCAAAGTTGATTAAAATTATATTTTTTCACAGTATTTTATTTAAAAATATAAAGGTGACTGATGCTCATTTCCTATACTTTATATCTTTTGAAATATATTCATTTTCCCTGCTGTGAAGAATGACATTCAAAAACAAGATGGTAGGGATAGATGACATCTTTATTATTCTGTCATATAAAACTAGCTTTTCACTCTCTTCAAGGTCTGTTTCTTTCTAAAAGTGACAGTCTGATGCATTTTATTATCAAATTATAAGTAGCTTTGATAAAGCACCAATAAATTTGTCCATACAACTGAAAATAGAAAAGAATTCTGTAAATGAATACCTAGGGAAAATGTGAGAGTCTAGTCATCAGAACATCTGTCAGATAACTTTAAGAGACCATCACTCTGTGTTTCTCGTGCATTAGTGAAATTGGGACTATGGTCAGATAGTCGGTATATAGTTTCTACAAAAAGGCTTTCCACCAAGTGACAGTTTAGCTATGCCCTACTATTTCAAAGTATTACCTAGGTCAGAAATGTTTAAACATTTCCTTAGAGAAAAACAACTCGTGCATGCGTGCCTGCATCCCTGCGTGCTGAGTCACTTCAGTCATGTCTGACTCTTTGTGACTCTATGGACTGTAGCCTGCCAAGCTCCTCTGTCCATGGGATTCTCCAGGCAAGAATACTGGAATGGGTTGNAAAAACAACTCGTGCATGCGTGCCTGCATCCCTGCGTGCTGAGTCACTTCAGTCATGTCTGACTCTTTGTGACTCTATGGACTGTAGCCTGCCAAGCTCCTCTGTCCATGGGATTCTCCAGGCAAGAATACTGGAATGGGTTGCCATGCCCTCGTCCAGGGGATCTTCCCAAGCCAGGGATTGAACTCATGTCTCCTGTGTCTTCTGCATTGCAGGCAAATTCTTTACAGCTGAGCCACCAGAGAAGCCCAATATAAATATGTGCTGGAGATTTTATTATATAATAAAATATATTAAATATATTTAATAAAATCTCTAGTGCATGTCTACCTAGTGAACATATCTCTAGCACAGACACACACACAGACACACACATCTATAACAGATCTGCTCTATATCATGCTGACTAAGCACACATATGTGATACATAGCATTTATCAATATATAGGTATGTGAATATATATGTATAAATATAGTGTATACATGTATATCTGTGTGTACATGCATATATGGGATAGTGAGAGCACAAGTGAGCAAGTAAACATAAAGAGCTATAAGTGAAAATACCAATAGCTGACTCAGGGGAATTTAGAATTTAATGAAAAGGCGTTACATTTTGTGTATTGTATCATTTAACATTGAGTATATTTGAGTTACCATAAAATCAACCAAAGCTTGGTTTGATTGATGCTTCAGTGAGTTTCCAGTCATTGGAAGGGAATAATTAGAACATTGGGGGGAAAGATGAACACACAAGAAGATAAGTAATGGCATTTAACGCTAGTTTCTCAGCTCCTGCAATCTGCTGTAACTTAGCTCATATAGAGCAACTAAATGGCTCAGTGCAGTTCAGAAAAACACATTTGTTAGTGTAAATGCTCCCCCAAATTGTCCTTCCTAGCATGTTATATTCCAGAGTCTACTGTAAAGACTCTCTTTAGATTTAAAGCTTTAAATTCTTAAGCCCAAATAAACAGAGATGGTAAGGCAGGTCAAAGTCTTTTATTGCTCATAGCATCTCTCCAATGATTGGGGTGTCCAGAGAGGAAAGTTTCTGTGGGGAATCAGTGGGAGACAAGGTTGGAAAGTTGGCAGAGATAAAATTATTGCCTTTAAAGTCCAGATGAGGAAATTTAACCTGTGATATCTTAATACTATTGTATAGAATAGATTGAGTTAGGTAAAAATAATTTTTAAAAACACAAAAAGAATTCAAGAGGAGAAAGTTGGAAGCTTGCTTAAACAATTCATGTGGCCAGTAAACTTCACATTCATTATCACAAGGCAAACAAGCTCAGAGTTAGCTGCACTTGCTGGGTTGTTTCCTATAAGCTTACTTTTGTTACCCTTTATGTGAACTGGCAACTTTATATTGTTTAGTATGGGCTAAGAGAACAGTTCCATGGAATTAAAGAAACTCTACATCAAACTTAACTGATTCTAATTAGCCTAGTAGATTAATGGCTTTTTTTTTAATATTTAAAACAGCCAAAAGCAGAGAAAGTTTCTGTGCTACCACAAATTTGAACTCAAAGACTTTTCAGGGAATGTGTACTTAACCTTGAGGCACATCAATAAAATAATACCTTTACTCCCAATGTACCTTGTTTTGTATTATTGTATAGACAAAATAGTACTATTGTTCTATACAAATACACTCCCAAATGTCTCATGCCCCTTTTTACCTGCTACTTATCCCCATGTGATATTGTCTTCTGATGGTAATCTAGCAGTGTCAAGGAGCTTCAATTATTTTTTTCAGAAAATTTTGTTACTAGATACTTATTCTAAATGTGTTACTTCTGTCAATTTCCATCTCCTCCCATGAAGAGTCTCCTTCTTTCAATATGGGCACCTTTTCCTACATTTTCTGACCTGTATCTTGGAGGCCAGAATGGTGTGAGCATTTGGTGAAAAACTTTGAAAGCTTCTGTGAGGATTTGGTGGACAGAAAATTGTTCCTTCTAATGACAGGAATCTCAAGATTGTTTAGATCATAGCTTTGGGCTTCTATAAAGCATACTATGCCTTTCCTTAAGTTACATGAGTATCTCATGAGAATGCTTTTCATCAATCCCATATCTTCAGCATAGTTTTGAAATAACTTTTCCTTGACTTGTCAAATTCACAGTCTAAGTTAGACTGTTACAAGGATAATTCACTATGTCTGAAGGCTTCAAAATGCAGGAAAACTCTAAAGTTATTCTTCAGTGAAGTCACGCTAATATAACTTGTCTATATGGAAAACCCATTGTTCCTATGTAATAACATCCAATTAGTTGTTGAACAAGCACACGTTGTGTGTTAACACTTGTTTTTCTGGGCCAGGCTGTATGCTAGAGCCTGTATGTCTGTAAAGGTAGCTAAACCTGAAAACATTATAATCCATATCATTGGCTATGTGAATTTATTTTCCTGCAAAGAGCAGAAGATTCAGATATGTGTATGTGTGCGTATCTTGTATATAGTTTATTACTTGACTTTCCCTTGTCTTCTCTTAACATTGAGATACATCTGAGCCTTGTAGGTTTCTTCTGTTAGACATTCCCTATTTTGAATACAATTGACATGCCATGTGGAATAGTCATACAGCAACTAGATGTTAGTGATTCTTCATATACTAGGTTTGAAGACAGTTTTATATGTATATATAAAATAGATATTAAATTTATATTTTAGATACAATTATAAGAAATATATATGCAAAACTCATTAGAGACCTAAATTCCATGCTGTTGTATGCTTTACCTCTATGCTAGAAGCTGAATGTACTATAGGCTGTTTTATACCATTTGCTTTCCAAGGCCAAATGTGACAAATAGTAATTTCAACTTTCTTTGAAGCACCGTAACAATGTTACTTATCTCTACCTCTTGTTTAAAAATTAAACAAAATCAGACTTTCTTTCCTAAAACAAGCTAACAAAAAAATAAAATGGTATATAACCAAGAGTATCACAAGAGCTTGAAGGAAAAGGAGCAAAAAGCAAGTAATTTTCCTTTTCAACATCATTTGAAACATATCCCTGGGAATTGTTTGAATAGGAAAAAGCCAATTTTTTGTTGAGGAAGTGATGGTGGATCAAGCCTTGTCTGTAAATCCTTTCTCTATTCACACATCTAGAGAGACTACATGGATTTCAGACGCTTGGTCCCGAGAAGTTTACAATTTAGGGCAAAGTAATGACATTCACCTACTTACAGTGTTTTATAATGTCATAATTCCTGGACAATAGAAGTTAAAGAATTGGAATTTTTGCCAACCTATAGTAGAAAAATTCAGCCCTTCCTTTGGNGACGCTTGGTCCCGAGAAGTTTACAATTTAGGGCAAAGTAATGACATTCACCTACTTACAGTGTTTTATAATGTCATAATTCCTGGACAATAGAAGTTAAAGAATTGGAATTTTTGCCAACCTATAGTAGAAAAATTCAGCCCTTCCTTTGGTATCATTTACCCCCAGTAAATGCTGTGATATTGTGTTACCCATCTTGCTGTTTTTTAAGATTAGAAATAAAAGTTTTATTTGAGTTGAAATATTCAAATATATGTGCCAGGAAATGTTACTACCTACATTTACTGATGCTCTAGATGACAAAGCAAAACTCAGGAAGGAAATAAATAAACATTTAAGTAATCCCATGTCTATGAGAAAATCATAGTATATCAAAGAATATAATAAAACTTTTNAGTGATGGGACCAGATGCCATGATCTTCGTTTTCTGAATGTTGAGCTTTAAGTCAACTTTTTCACTCTCCTCTTTCACTTTCATCAAGAGGCTTTTTTTTAGTTCCTCTTCACTTTCTGCCATAAGGATGGTGTCACCTGCATATCTGAGGTTATTGATATTTCTCCCAGCAAACTTGATTCCAGCTTGTGCTTCTTCCAGTCCAGCGTTTCTCATGATGTACTCTGCATAGAAGTTAAATAAGCAGGGTGACAATATACAGCCTTGTCGTACTCCTTTTCCTATTTGGAACCAGTCTGTTGTTCCATGTTCGGTTCTAATTGTTGCTTCCTGACCTGCATATAGGTTTCTCAAGAGACAGGTGGTCTGGTATTTCCATCTCTTTCAGAATTTTCCACAATTTATTGTTATCCACACAGTCAAAGGCTTTGGCATAGTCAATGAAGCAGAAATAGATGTTTTTCTGGAACTCTCTTGCTTTTTCTATGATCCAGTGGATGTTGTCAATTTAATCTCTGGTTCCTCTGCCTTTTCTAAAACCTTATCATATATAATTCATGTACCATGTAATTATCTCATTTAAATGTACAATTCAGGTTTTTTTAGCATATTCACAGAGTTGTATGACCTTGCTGCTGCTGCTGCTGAATCGCAGATCATTTTCATCACCCACTAAACGAAACTCCATACCCATTAGTATTTACTCCCCATTTCCTCTTAACCCTCTCCCTACACCCAGCCCTTGGAAACCATTAATCTGCTTTCTGTCTCTGTAGATTCATCTTTTCTCAACATTTCATAGAAACGGGAATCACTCAGTATTTTATCTTTTGACTGGCTTCCTTCACAATGTAATGTTTTCAAGATTTATCCATGTTGTAATATGAATCCAGACTTCCTTTTGTTGCTGAAAAGCATCTATTGTGTGGATACACCACATTTTATTTATCGATTCCTCAGTTTGAGGACATTTAGGCTGTTTCCACTTTTGGCGCTATCATGAATAATGCTGCTATGAAGATTTGTGTATAAATTTTTGTGCAGACATATGTTTTCATTTCACTTGAGTATATACCCAAGTGAATATACTTGCTGGGTCACATGGTAACTTTTTAACTTCCTGAGGAACTGCCAGACTGTCTTCCAAAGTGGCTGCACGATTTTTACATTTCCACCAGCAGTGTAGAATGGTTCCAATTTCTCGGCATCTCATTCTCTATGTATCTTAGTTACAATGTTCGAATGTAGATTGGACTTACAGAGCATCTCTTACCACCGGGATATACAGTTCACTGTCTAGTCCATGGACTCTGCCTTAGGTTGGATACTCAGTGTTAGTCAAGCCACCTAGGGCCAGGGTGATGAAGCAGACTAACATATTCAACGGAGAAGGCGATGGCACCCCACTCCAGTACTCTTGCCTGGCAAATCCCATGGACAGGGGAGCCTGGTAGGCTGCGGTCCATGGGGTCACGAAGAGTCGGACACAACTGAGTGACTTCCCTTTCACTTTTCACTTTTTTGCATTGGAGAAGGAAATGGCAACCAACTCCAGTGTTATTGCCTGGAGAATCCCAGGGACGGGGGAGCCTGGTTGGCTGCCGTCTATGGGGTCACACAGAGTCGGACACAACTGAAGTGACTTAGCAGCAGCAGCAGCAACATATTCAAAGCAAAGCTGCAGAGTGCCCATACTTTCAGCACAGCCCATGGGGAAGAAAAGAGGTCTTAACAATGTGATTCCCTAAAGACAGAGGCCTTAAGGATGAAACCAGCTTCATCTCAGGACCATTTGCACACAGAGGGCAGCTGGCTACAGAAACAAAATGGTACTGCTTTTCTTGAGTTTCTCAACAAGGCACATGAGGGGGCCTCATAATGAGTTTCATCTGCTTCAACCAATGCTGTGGAGTCTGCTTACAGTCAGGTCTCTAATTTTTCCCTTAGTTGCTAAAGCATCTGCATGCTGTCATGGGCAAGAAGCCCAGTGTCTCCATCACAAGGCCTCTCCTTTCCTCCCTGAGTTGTCCAAGAATCTCAGGGGGCTCTCACTCAGGCCAGGGGGGTCCATCCTGCTGTAGTTGCGGAAAGAGAGAGAGGACAAGGAGTTGGCTTTGTTCACCAGCTACTGTCTCATAGGCACTTCAGTGTCACCACTGAAAGCAGGCCTTCTTTACTGAGTGGACACTTGCTCCTTTTGCAGAGACCTGACCCGAAGCCTAAGGCCACCACCTGCAGCCGCATTCCAGGTTCCAAGTTCAAGGCTCTCTTGGATCACACTGATAAAACCAGCAGTTGAGTCCAGAGCTTCCTTCTTAGCCATACCGCTGTGGGAACCAGCATGCGGTCCCCATGAAGATTCATCCCAGGATGAGGCCCAGGGCTTATGGACACGGACCTTTCTAGCTCATTGGATCACAGACTCACACAACTATTAGCATAAGCAGATAAACAACTTACTTGTTGTTGTTCAGTCACTAAGTCATGTCCAAATCTTTGTGACTCCATGGACTGCAGCATGCTGGGCTCGTCTGTCTTCCATTGTCTCCCAGAGTTTGCTCAGATTCACATACATTGAGTTGGTAATGCTATCTAACCATCTCATCCTCTGTCATCCCCTTCTTTTGCTTTCAATCTTTCCCAGCATCAGGGTCCTTTCCAATGAGTCAGTTCTTCACATCACGTGGCCAAAGTATTGGAGCTTCAGCTTCAGCAACAGCCTTTCCAATGAATATTCAGGGTTGATTCCCTTTAGGATTGACGAATTTGATCTCCTTGAAGTCCAAGGGACTCTCAGGAGTCTTCTCCAGCACCATAATGCAAAAGCATCAACTCTTCGGCAATCAGCTGTCTTTATGGTCCAGCTCTTACATCTGTGCACTTTGACATAAAGAATATGCCTGCTGAGAGGGGTACTAGGAAGATGTGCAGAACATGCTTTGCTCACAGACGAGTGTGGAAATTCATTACATTTGTCAAATGGCAAAACCAGGAGGGGCCCTGAGATACCCTCCACTGGGCTGCACATTGACTGTTTACCGTCCTTCCCAGGTGTGATGCAGAAGAGGTGTTTATCACTGTAAGAGGACTCTTCAACCAAACTCTGGGAGATGGTGAAGGACAAGAAAGCCTGGAATGCTGCAGTCCATGGTTTTGCAGAATCGTATGCGACTTAGCGACTGGACACGACTCTTCTCAACACCTTCACCTGAACAAGCCTCTTAGCCAACGTCAACAGAATGCAGCTGAAAATAGCCAGTTTTTTTCTGTGGACCTCCACCTCTGGGCCTCCAGGTATGTCCTCCTGTGAACCCTTGCTAAGCTCCTTGCAGCCTTCCAACAATTTCCCCATCCTCACAGTCACACCTCTGGTCTCCAGTTCAGAACTCTCTCACACAGTTTCCCTTGGGGCTTTCGGTATTCTCTTCTGTCAGCAACCTTTCATTTATCCCAACAGGTTTTCCTGCCTTCTAATCTCAGAGAGAAAAGGCTGAGATTTGGAGATTTTGCCCTGACAAATCTCCTTCACTATTGAGTGTGTGCATGTTCAGTCATGTTTAACTGTTTGTGACCTTGTGGACTGCAGCCCACCAGGCTCCTCTGTCCATGGGATTCTTCAGGCAAGGATACAGGAGTGGGTTGCCATCTCCTACTCCAGGGGATCTTCCCGACCCAGGGATCAAATCTCCTACATTGGCAGGTGAGCTCTTTACCACTAAGCCACCTGGGAAGCCAGCCTTCTTTACTGTTGGACAAATTTGTATTCTTTTTCCTTGGCTACTGGATTTGCTTATCAAGAGGTATTCAGGGAGAAATGGGCTTCATCAACCCTTTAAAAAAGCTTTATCACCTTCCACTAGGGCAATGAGTGCCTACTTGCTCAGAATTTTCATAACTGAAAGAATCTACATGAAAACTCTTACCTGAAGATTCTGCCCTGTGACACAATCATAATTATGGCATAATTTATAAATTTCTCTCAATAGGTGCCCAGTTGTATTTTTCAAAATTTTTAGGTAATTTTGATGAATTATTATGTTGTAAACTGTGGAAAATTCTGAAAGAGATGGGAATACCAGACCACCTGACCTGCCTCTTGAGAAATCTGTATGCAGGTCAGGAAGCAACATTCAGAACTGGACATGGAACAACAGACTGGTTCCAAATAGGAAAAGGGGTACGTCAAGGCTGCATATGGTCACCCTGCTTATTTAACTTCTATGCAGAGTACATCATGAGAAACGCTGGACTGGAAGAAGCACAAGCTGGAATCAAGATTGCCAGGAGAAATATCAATAACCTCAGATATGCAGGTGACACCATCCTTATGGCAGAAAGTGAAGAGGAACTANTCTATGCACAGTGCATCATGAGAAATGCTGAACTGGAAGAAGCACAAGCTGGAATCAAGATTTCCGGGAGAAATATCAATAACCTCAGATATGCAGGTGACACCACCCTTATGGCAGAAAGTGAAGAGGAACTAAAAAGCCTCTTGATGAAAGTGAAAGAGGAGAGTAAAAAAGTTGGCTTAAAGCTCAACATTCAGAAAATGAAGATTATGGCATCTGGTCCCATCACTTCATGGGAAATAGATGGGGAAACAGTGTCAGACTTTATTTTTTGGGGCTCCAAAATCTCTGCAGATGGTGACTGCAGCCATGAAATTAAAAGACCCTTACTCCTTGGAAGGAAAGTTTTGACCAACCTAGACGGCATATTGAAAACAGAGACATTACTTTGCCAACTAAGGTCCATCTAGTCAAGGCTATGGTTTTTCCAGTGGTCATGTATGGATGAGAGTTGGATGGTGAAGAAAGCTGAGCACCGAAGAATTGATGCTTTTGAACTGTGGTGTTGGAGAAGACTCTTGAGAGTCCCTTGGACTGCAAGGAGATCCAACCAGTCCATTCTGAAGGAAATCAGTCCTGGGTGTTCTTTGGAAGGAATGATGCTAAAACTGAAACGCCAGTACTTTGGCTACCTACCTCATGTGAAGAGTTGACTCATTGGAAAAGACTCTGATGCTGGGAGGGATTGGGGGCAGGAGGAGAAGGGAACGACCGAGGATGAGATGGCTGGATGGCATCACCGACTCGATGGACTTGAGTTTGAGTGAACTCCCGGAGTTGGTGATGGACAGGGAAGCCTGGCGTGCTGCGATTCATGGGGTCGCAAAGAGTCAGACACAACTGAGTGAATGAACTGAACCGAACCGAACTCATTGCCTCCTCTGCTCTACCATTGTACAAATAGGGATAATGAAACCTATCTTACTGGACTGTTGTGCAGGTGAGATGAAGCCCTAAGCACAGTTCAGTTAATTACATTTTCAAGATATTTAATAATCTTTAGTCACTCTCTGTAGTGTTTTATATAAAAGAAATCAGCGATATAAGAGCCTCTTAAATAAGCAGAGAGAATGAGAAAAATTTGTGGGTTTACAAGAAAGATGAATAAGATAAATGGAATATTTTGCATCATTAGCAAATAGCAAAGACTTTATGATCTGTATGAAGCAGTGGACCTGTAGCTTTTTGTTTTATTATTGAAAATTAGATAGGCTTAAACTTTCCTGAAGGCTTCACTTGTGGCTCAGATGGTAAAGAACCCTCCTGAAACGTGTGAGACCTGGGTTTGATCCCTGGGTTGGAAAGATCCCCTGGAGAAGGGGAAGGCTACCCATTCCAGTATTCTGGCCTGGAGAATTTCATAGACTGTATAGTCCACGGGGTCACAGAGAGTCAGACACGATTGAATGACTTTTGCATCAAGCTTTCCTGATAGCTCAGACAGTAAAGAATCTGCCTGCCATGCAGGAGACCTGTGTTTGATCCCTGGTTCGAGAAGATTCCCTGGAGAAGGAGATGGCTATCCACTCCAGTATTCTTGCCTGGTGAATTCCATGGACAGAGGAGCCTGGTGGGCTACAGTCCATGACGTTGCATAGAGTCGGACACAACTGAGCAACTAACACATACATATAGGCTTAAGAAAGTTTTAAAAAAGACAGATTTATCATTTTACAGATGAGAAAACAAAGATTTACAATAGCAGAGGCTACTAACTAATCGACAAAACTGTCTTCTTTTCTCTCTGGTACTCTCAGCCCCCCTCACAGTGGGAGGTGGCCACGTGCCTGAGTTCTGACCAATCGAATGTGAGTCATAGCCCTTCCTACTTGTCATCATCCGTGTTCTTCTCCTATATACGGACTGGATATTGATCTCCAGGGCAACTCTGAACCCTCTTCAACCTAGGTCTGTAAACTACATGCAATAGAATATCTTTCCCCTTTCTCATTACCAATCAGAAACACCTTTTTGGTCTACACACAGGAAATTTCCACTGCTTGAAGTTACTGAGAGTCTGGGTTTTTTTCACAGTGACTAAAATTGCTTAGCTAAAACAGTTGGAGAGAATAAGAAATTGGCTGTATAAAGAACAACTCAGAGCCATGTGAAAAACCTCAGAGCAGCAAGGAATCAGCTCAAATCTACCTTTATCATTTTTACACCTATTATATTTTTAGACATAGCTTGAAGCTTGTAAAACTGTGCTTGGTTTGGTTCCTAATTGTGCTGGGGTTAATGCATGTTGGTGGGGAGTAATCATGTTTATATTATATACAAGTGGTCAAATGTAGGCTTTCCATCACTCTTGTAATCAAGTGATGCTTTGTTTTGTGTACTTTCTAATGTCATTGTACAGATTAATTCATGTAATATGGCAGTACCACAAATTATTCTTTAGAAGTCTAAATATTTAATACAACCATTAAAATAAAGTCTTGAATACAAACAGCAGTGAGATCTTCAATTATTTTCCAGGGGCCTTTTCCTACTTTGAAATCATAGAATAGTGTTTATGATGTTAGCAATTGATTTTCATGGAACTTATACATGCAGGCATTGTTTTAGGTGCCTGGAGTAGAACCTTATCCACCACTACCCCCCAAAGATCTGAGAGTCCACATCTTTTCTCCAAAGAGATTTAAAATGACTCACTTGAAATTTTTACAAACATAATATCTCTAGATTCGTTGCAGTAGTGATCAAACAGAGAGATGAAAACTTCACCATTGACTTTTCTGATTTAATTCATTACTCGTGCTTTATTTCCAAGTCAAGAGTTAAGGTATCCTGTGAAACCTAGCCAGTCTGGTGTTCTAGAATGAGTGATGTACTTAGGGTAAGATCCTCAGGTTCCAGAACAAAGTCTGCCACTCACTTCACAACCATGAGCCTTAGATCTATAATTTCTCATCCTAATTCTTATTGTCAAGAAGTTCTAAATCTATGGGATGGATGAATCTGTTGATATATTCCCTCAAACTTTGAATCTAACATTCTACTAGAGGACCAGCCATATTTAAGAGGAAAAGGTACCACCAGTACTGCCTTCAGCACCATTACCATCATCATTATCACCTGTCTGCAGCAGTGGGATAGTGTGGCTAGAACAGATTCAAAAATCATATGACCTATTTGCATCTTGGTTTTACTCTTCACTAGCTGTGTGACCTTGGGCAAAATACTGGACTACTCCATGCCTCAGTTTGTTCTCTAAAATAAGAAGGAGGGTAGTAATATTTACTTCAGAGAGTTACTGAGTAGATTAAGTTAATTCATGTACATAAAACATTTAGAAGATTGCCTGGCATACAGTAAGCACTGATTATGAATTATGGCACCTAATGTTATGGTTTTTATTTTTATGGTTTTATTGTTATGGCTTTTGGGTAACTTATGGCACTGGGGGAAATATGAGGCCTTTGAGGTCTCATTGCTGCCACCTCTTTCTATAAAGAACTGGTCATAGGTAAGCAAGAAGCGTGGATATTTTGACTGTCTGTGGGTGAGGGCTTATAAACATAAGGAAGTATCGCTAACATTCTGATTCTTAAGTTGGATATGGAGTAATGAGTATTTTATTACTATGTTCTATAATATATATATTATTTTGCATGCATCAAATACTTCATCAAAAACAATAGGATTTGTGAAGTCCTATTTACAAATGTGTATAAAATTATATAAATGGATGTGCATATATAATAAGAATGGATTCATAGCATTTAAAAAATCATGGGATAAGTACTCCAATTTCCTCAGTTGTAGAGTGATATCCAAAGAGTTGAGTTATATGCAGTGTTGACTTGCTTTGCCCAGATGTTGACTTGCTGATTCCAGGAAAGCTTCCTTTTCATTCTAAGTCTAGACAGTTACCCCTCCTATTTCCATTAAATCCTGTACATTTTGTCTTGTCTGGTGGCAACTGGAAGTGATAAACTGCTTGTCTGCTTCCTTTACTAGGTTTTAGCATCAGTGAAGGCAAGAGTTATGTCATGTCTACAGTTCTCTTTCTAAAATCTAGCAGCAATCCTGGCACCTTTGAGACGTCAATAAATGTGTGGTGACTAGTGAATGAATGAATGAATTCATACCAAAATGAAAATGTTTGATTTATCTGAATGAACTATTTTGACTGTAAAAAGATGTCAGAGTTTAGCTCCTATGTAAGAACTGGGTGGTCCTTTTTGGTTCCCCTGATATCACATGATACAGCTTCTTGCTCCCCAGGAGCAAGAGAAGACAGCAGATTTCCACTTTTGTCTGTAATTTGCCCTTATCAATATGTACTCTTTACTCTTCCTCCTCCTCTTCCCACATAGCATGGTTTAGGGGAAAATTCAATCAAGGATGACTATTTCTTCAGAGAAAAGACCATCTCTAATTTAAATGAAACATAACCTAAGGAATCAGACGAGCTGTTTTCAGATTAAGTAATGGGTTTAGAGGAGAATGTCACCATGTGTCCAGTGTTGCACAGATACCATTGACTCTTTGTGTAAGACTGACTTTTCACCTCACTTTTTGTTACCCACACTTTAATAATCTTTGTTTCCCTCCTGAACAGATAATTTGCCAAATGTTAGCCCTCCCTGGGATCTATGTCTTGGAGAGACTGAAACCTGGCTGGGAGTATTTGTTAGCCAAGAGTGAATTACACTGCTTATGATTTTTTGGAATAATCTTGTGTCTAAAATAACTAACACAAAATCGTTGGAGAACAAATCAAGTTCTCCAACATAAAGATGGACAAAAACCTAAAGAAATCCCACAACATGAAAAAAGAGGCACCGAACCCAAAAAACAGAACTATTCCCTCTGGTTAGGAAACACAGTGTTAGAAGAAACTCAAATGAGGAAGAAGGCAGGAGAACATCTGATGCTAATGCAGACCCAGCTATTTATGAGGGCTTGCGTAGGTCCTAGAAGCTCTTCAGGAGACACTGACCTACGACTTCTGTCACACAGCTTATTTATGACATGACCTCATTTTTCATATTTTGGTACCATAGAAACTTTCTTTGGAGAATTGTGAAAAAACAGCTTGGAAGGCAGCAGTGCTTCTGGGATGACACTGGAGTGGACGGAGACGCTGAGACAGGGGTGATGGGCAGCAAGCACTGAGTTGGGTACATTCCCTGGACACTGAGTTGGGTACATTCCTAGTAAGCCACTAGGTAGGGCTGGGTGCATGCTGGGAAAGTGGTGAAACTCTGATCACATGACTGGATTGTTTTTCAGAACCTTACTACCCAGTGGTGTCCCAACTTCTAAATGTGATGATTATACAAATATTTGCTGAATGTTTATCAGGTATCAAGCAAGGGAGGTGTGTGTATGAATGTCTGTGGCATATATCCCCAGATGGAGTTCTCTTCTCTCCACTCCAGCTACTTTTACAAATAAGACAATAAACAACAACACAGTGGAAGATTCTATGAGTGCCGGTCAATGGGATGAACGTGGACTACTGTTGTATTGGCAAAAGAAGTCATTGTGAGTTGGAGCTCCTTGAGACATCGTCATGGATTTGGTAAGCTATAGTTGAATGTTGAGATTTCTGATTAAGTAGCAGAAAAAATTAAAATGCTAGGCAGCTTGCCCTATAACTTGTAATCTTCATGAAGCCTAATAAAACTTTTATTGCCAAGAAAAGTTACAAAACCTAGACATTCCTTCAGGCTTCTGGAAGAAAGTCAGGAATTACTCCACAGTGCAAATAAACAGGATGAGAAGCCCGAGTAAACCAGAATAAGGACATCTGTCATTTGTGGCTGTCCAAAGTCTTAAATAGACACTACACTTCAACTGTCCCATTACAATTCCCACCTTTGTTGAATAGAATGTTGCTGGCATGTAATCTAGATTCCACCAATCAGACATGCAACTTTGGAGTAAGTAATGTGAGGAACAGGGCTGGGTACAAATGGTAGTGGCTTGGTTCTGTGACCCGTGATGAAGAGCTATTCTCTGGTGAAGTTCTGGGAGGAGATTTTGGAATCTCAGCCATAGGTTTATTTCTCTGGTCCCTTGAGCTACCCAATATTCCATAATAAATTCCCTTTCTGCTTAAACTAGCTGCTAGAGATCCTCTTTTCGTAACTAAGAGAACTCACTGGCATTCTGTTGCCTTTAGATAACCCTTGTGGGTCTTGGCTTTAGAACTGCCCTTCATCCCTCAGTGGTTATCAAGTGGATCACAGGAAGTCTAAGCAGTAGAGTGACCATGGATAACTCACGACATAAGCAGAGTACAAGTTCATTGTCTTTTAATGACATCCTTTTAATGTTTATTTTAAATAATTTATTTAGATTAGTATTAATTAGTGATATTAAATTAATATTAAAATAAATTTAATATTTATTCAGAAGAAGAACTCTTTCCCAATCTCCAGTGAAAACTGGTGGATCCCAAGGATTTTATGTTCAGGAGGTAAGTAAGTAACAAACCCATTCTGATGTCAGTAATTAGAATATCCAGGAAAAGATATTAAATAGATATCAAAGTGTGATTTAATGGCTTATCGTCTCCTACTCCTGAATCAACCTGTTTTAGCCTAGAAGCTTCTGAAGGGAAAGAGGAATGTGGTTGGCTGCACCTCCATCTGCCTATCTTCTCATCCTTCCCCAACTTGCTGGTCACAGAGTATAAAAGGGATAGAAAAAGCATCAGTTGAACTGACTAAATAAAGTCAGTTTAAGTATGTCAGCTGTTTAAAGCAGAGTCTGTCATGAAGCACTTTGGTGGCCAAGATCAAGTCTCTCTGACTACAGGTTCTCTTGTTCTGAGAAGATACTTCCTTAATCTGGATTGTTGCTTGTGTACCCTCTGGTTTCTAGTAATGTGGCTTTCGTCTCCAGTGTTTTGCTGCTGGAGTTCTGCGGCCCCTTTTAGGATGCTGTATAGGACAAGCACCCAAGATGAGCCCTCACACCTGGTTCCCATCAAAATGGCTTGCCCTGACAAACTCCAATAGTGTTCAGTTCAGTGCTCAGTAGTGTCTGACTTTTTGTGGCCCCATGAATCACAGCACGCCAGGCCTCCCTGTCCATCACCAACTCCCGGAGTTCACTCAGACTCACCTCCATCGAGTCAGTGATGCCATCCAGCTGTCTCATCCTCTGTCGTTCCCTTCTCCTCCTGCTGCCAAACCCTCTCAGCATAAGAGTATTTTCCAATGAGTCAACTCTTCTCATAAGGTGGCCAAAATATTGGAGTTTCAGCTTTAGCATCATTCCTTCCAAAGAACACCCAGGAATGATCTCCTTAGGAATGGACTGGTTGGATCTTCTTGCAGTCCAAGGGGCTCTCAAGAGTCTTTTCCAACACCATAGTTCAAAAGCATCAATTCTTCGGTGTTCAGCTTTCTTCACCATCCAACTCTCACATCCGTACATGACCACTGGGAAAACCATAGCCTTGACTAGACGGACTTTTGCTGGCAAAGTAATGTCTCTGCTTTTCAATGTGCTATCCAGGTTGGTCATAACTTTCCTTCCAAGGAGTAAGTGTCTTTTAATTTCATGGCTGCAGTCACCATCTGCAGAGAATTTGGAGCCCCCCAAAATAAAGTCTGGCACTGTTTCCACTGTTTCCCCATCTATTTCCNATTCTGTTGCACCTTGACCTGCATACAGATTTCTCAAGAGACAGGTAAGGTGCTCTGGTAGTCCCATCTCTTTAAGAATTTTCCACAGTTTGTGCGATTCACACAAAGGTTTTGGCATAGTCAATAAAGCTGAAGTTGATGTTTTTCCAGGACTCTTTTGATTTTTCTATGATCCAACAGATGTTGGCAATTTTATCTCTGGTTCCTTTGCCTTTTCTAAGTCCAGTTTGAACACTTGGAAGTTCTCAGTTCACATACTGTTGAAGCCTAGCTTGGAGAATTTTGAGCATTACTTTGGGGGCATGTGAGATGGGTGTAATTGTGCGGTAGTTTGAACATTCTTTGGTTTTTGCCTTTCTTTGGGATTGGAATGAAACTGACCTTTTCCAGTCCTGTGGCCACTGCAGAGTTTTCCAAATTTGCTGACATATTGAATGTGGCATGTTCACGACATCATCTTTTAGGATTTGAAAGAGCTCAGCTGGAATTTCATCACCTCCACTAGTTTTGTCTATAGTGATGCTTCCTAAGGCCCACTTGATTTTGCACTCCAGGATGTCTAATTCTAGGTGAGTGATCACACCATCGTTGTTATCTGGGTCATTAAGATCTTTTTTTGTATAGTTCTTCTCCTTGTTCTTGCCGCCTTTTCTTAATATTTTCTGCTTCTGTTAGGTCCATACCATTTCTGTCCTATATTTAAATATCAAACCATTCTTGTTTCTGGTTAACTAATTTGCACATAGTAGCTTAATTTTTGCTCAATGCATTAGTGAATAAATTGTTATTAATTAATCAATATTTATGCATTCATTCATTTTTTTATTCAACATAGATAATGCAATCCACAGATTCTCCATTTCTGAATGAGATGACCCATAACAAGTGTTTTGATCACTTTTAGTGATTTACATGAAACTGTAAAGTGCCTGCTAATACTTAATATACTAATTTAGCTTACACATGTATATTTAGATTGACGCATTATAAAGAATGCCATGCAGGACCATGCCATGTATGGCTACCCAATATGGATGGGTCATAGCAGAGAGTTCTGATGAAACATGATCCAGTAGAGGAGGTAATGGCAAACCTTCCCAGTATACTTGCTGTGAGAAACTCATGAACTGTATAAAAGGACAAAAACATATGACACCAAAAGATGAATCCTCCAGGTCTGGATGTGTCCAATATGGTACTGGGGAAGAATGGAGGTGAACTACTATCAGCTCCAGAAAGAATGAAGTGGCTGGAAAATGATGCTCAGTTGTGGATGTGTCAGGTGATAAAAGTAAAATCTGATGCTGCAAAGAACAGTGTTGCATAGGAACCTGGAATTTAGGTCCATGAATCAAGGAAAATTGAATGTGGTCAAACAGGAGATGGTAAGAATAAACATAGACATCTTTGGGAATCAGTAAACTAAAATGGACAGGAATGGGCGAATTTAATTCAGATGAACATTATGTCTCCTACTGTGGGCAAGAGTCCCATAGAAGAAATGGAATAGCCTCCATAATCAACAAAAGAGTCAGAAATGTAGTACTTGGGTGCAGCTTCAAAAATTACAGAATGATCTCTTTTCATTTCAACATCACAAGNGGGGATCTTCCCAACCCAGGAATCAAACCTGGGTCTCCTGCATTGCTGGCAGATTCTTTACCAACTGAGCTACAAGGGATGCCCCCAGTAGTGTTGGCTAATCTCAGTATAGAAGTTCTTCCCCTGACCTTGCCACCAGAGCACTTAGCTTGTATTTTGAGTTGAGATTCTCTGGGCGGACATTAGACCACAAACCCTTAAGACCTTTAGTGGTCACATGTTAAGCTCTTTCAGTAGCCCCATGAAAGCCCAGGCCCGTCTTATGAGTGAGATGAAGGGGCAGGAATCTTTTCTAACATCTTGTTATAGAAATAAAAGACAGATACGTGTTTTGTTAAAGATGAAAATCAAATAAACTAAATTCAGCAAGCATATGTACAGTGGGTAGTGAGTTAGACCCTGGGGATGCAAAAGTAAATAAAGCATGTTAATTCCTCCCCATGTAGAAGATCTATAATTGCAAACAAATTGCAAAATGGAATGTACCAAGGAGACAATGGTGATGTAAATCATTCTGCTGGAGTGATCTGATCAGAGGAATAGATAATTAAGGAATGAGTAATGACATAAAGAGAGAGTACACCACACAAACTCAAGGGAAAATGTCTGGATGTATGAATGCCATGGAAACTTTGAGAGAGATTATGCTAGGAATTTGGCTCATTGAAGGAGGAATTTCCCTTTCATTTCCTGAAGAGAAGTTTTAGATTTTCCACTTCAGGTGACATCTGGGAGGCTCATGGCTTCAGATATCTGTATACTTTGCTAAGTTGGAAGTATCTACATACGTTTGAGAACATTCACTGAGAACATCAGGAGTACTAACCAGACTTTTGTTTCACAAATTTTCTCAGGAAAAATAAAAGACAAGCACCAGGAATTTCTTAATGAGTAAAATTATTTTCCTTAGACCTGAATAAATCAGCAATAGAACAAAATCTCCAGGTTATATCCTCTGGTCACTATATAATAATGTAAGAAAACATATTAGTTATACTTTATTGTTATTATTTTTATTGAAGTAACAATTCAAATGAATAACAAGAAACCCATATGGCAAATGTTTATAAATCTCCAATGTAACTGCTAAAATAAGACATAAGCCAAATACTTAAAACAGATCTTGAAGGTTATAGCAATAATTAGAACTTATAATACAGAAAATCCTGGGGATGGAGTCAAGAAATACTTTGAGGTCAGTTAATACTTTTAAATGCTTTCACTGTGGAAAAAAAAAGAGAAAATAGTTATGATTATATAGAGGGAAACACACATTAAAAATCCTAAGAAAATCAGCAGACATGAAGTAAAACAAAAGCCCAAAAAATTGATCATTAATAATGCAAAAAATGTTAAAGTAGAACCCACAAACCCAAGAGCTATAATTACACTTACAAGACTGTAGATTTTATAGAGGAAGAAGAAAATGAAAATGATAAGCAGAATTAACATTGTAGGCGAGGCTGGGGTTCCCTGAACCAAGAGAGAGGCAATCACCAGAGGCAACAGTGGCAGAATCTCAGCATTGCAGGGCAAATGACGCAGGTAATCAGATGGCAGTGGCCGAAGCAGAGCTTCTGGCCTTTTTGCTGATTAGTCTCTGTTCTCAGGCAGACACACAGACTAGGGAGCTTCACCCGAGACAGAGGCAGAAACACAAAAGAAGTGGCAACAGGTCCCAGAATGAACCTCATACATTTAGGTGTGATGATTTTCTGTATTTTTTCCATTTCTTCTCCAGTAGTTGATGGTCTGGATCATGGAGGCCCATGCTGTCCTCCTCAGAGAGGAGTGAGGAGAGTGAGGAGAGTGAGACTTAACACACGGAAGTTGAACACCATTTAACATGGTGGGAGGCAGGACTGTCCTCACTCCCGGGATGAGGGCGCACCTCTGTAGCTACAGTGAGAAGTCAGGAAGCTCCATGAGGTGGGTGACCAGACAGAGGAATGGTGCGTCCATCAGTCCAGATGCCTGAGTGCATGCTGATGGCTGCAGGATCACTGAGTCCAGTTACCATCACTGCCCTGAAACACTCATGTCTCAAGACTACACTTGACAGACAAAACTGAAGCAGGAAGATGGCCTCACCTCTTTTCAGCCTTTCAAGTTTCACGGGAAGGCGCAAGCAGACGTTCAGTCACGTGCAGGACCTCAGCTGAGAAACAGTCTGGGAAATGTAGTCCATTGTTTTTCAGATTACCAACCAGCCCATGAGCTGCAGCTGCATGGACTGTAGCCCACCAGGCTCCTCTGTCCATAGAATTTTCCAGGCAAAATTACTGGAGTGGGTTCCCATTTCCTTCTCCAGGGGATCTTCGCGAACCAGGGATCTAACCTGCTTCTCCTGCATTGCCAGGTGGATTCTTTACTACTAGCACCACCTAGGAAACCAACCAAACCACAGAAAGGGATTGGAAACCAATGTCAAGCACTGATGATCATATTAAGCACACTGCATCCAGATGTAGGTTTCCTTTCATTGGCTTTGTTTGGGGGCTTTCTGAATCTGAGAGTAAATGGCTTTATTGATTCTGGAAAAATCTCAGGCATTATGCACTCACATATTGCCTGACTTCTCTAGGTTCCCACTCTCTTGGTTTTGGCCTCTGAAGATTTATCATAACTTTCTCTCCATTGAATCACTGGGAAAAAAGGGGGAGGAGTAATTTACCCAAAATGTTAGGTTGTTTTCAACCTTTCATTTGGACTCTAATGAGTGATATAAGTAATAAAAATGGTCCTGAAGTGAAATCTAATGTATGTTTCATCACATGCTTGGTTTCCTCTCCCCTCAACAATAAGAGTTCTTTAAAGACCAGGAGCTGAGGGACCATGGGGCTCATGGGGCTGTCTTCATGGATTTTGTAGAAGCCTAGGGCTGATCCACACTTGCTGGCTGAGGTTAACACTCAGGTCTAGCAAGGATGCCTTCAAATAGTCTTCAGGTAAGGCCAGATTTCTTAGACAAATTGATCTATGGCATAGGTCAGAGTTTATTTTTCATTAAAGAGGAAAACAGATAATTGGGATATCAGTTCTCAGTGACAGGAGAGAGAAGCAGGTTTATGTTCAGCACTTTCTAACCCTGTCAGCAGTGTGATTCAAAAGTGGTGCAGACGATTCAAGTTGCTCTCGTCCTCAGGTTGCTAGGCATGAACTATTAATTAGAAATAACAGTAACATTTCTGAGAAGAAAGCAGCCAACAAACTGACCTACAGCAATTAGACAATATAAATGACATAATTTTATTCCTCAAGAGGCCACATTAGGGAAAAGGTGCAAAACAGCCTCCCACAGAGGTTACTGCATGGAATTCAGAACTCATGACTCTGAACATGGTGCCTTGGCTTATCAAATATTGGAAGCTGGAGGAATTTGAGAACTGGCTGGTGCAGGGAGAACTCTGCATACCCGTTTCTCCCCTAAAGCAGTCCTTTCTCTACCTGGAAGAAAAAGGAATTCTCATTTCCAAAGCTGGAGGGATGCTGAGAGGAGCCTGGAGGAATATGTCTTGCTGAGTTTCCCTGTTTACCACCTAATGGCCCTTTAAAATGTCATGTTTTTCCATGACTTTCCACTCCTCATCAAACCTAGTATAGGAAGACTCAGGCTCTTTCAGACTATTTCTCCAGGTTTTCATTTTCATAAAAAGGCTTGCTCCAGAGCATGAAAAATTATATTCAACAAATGTGTATAGTTTTTTTCTCCTATTAATAATGTCTTTGTGAGTTTACTGTTCAGGCCCAGCCAGGGAACCTAAGAGGGTGGAGGAACACTTTTCCCTCTCCTACACGTCCCTCTCCTGCAATAGTTCATAAATATGCAATTAAAAATAATTTCCCCCCTCATTTCAGGGCCTTGTTGCTTTCAGCAACAGATATGAAGGCCGCCCTCTAGGACCTGAACCCCTCACATGCATTCTCTCACAGCTAGCAGAGGGCAGAGGCCATGGTGACAGAGCCTCCTTTGGCTCAAAACCCACAGACAGATTCTCCTTATCACCTGAGTCAGGGATATATGTACTTCACTAGATTCTGCCTGCCCAGTTAAAGCAGCAAGTGTCTTCAAAAAAAGATAGAAAAGTAAGGAGAAAAAAAGAGATGAAAGAAAGAATCAGTAGTTTACCAGACTTAATATTAATCGTCATAGTATATAGATCATATTTGGACCCCTATTCAAAAAAATGAAGCAGTGTAAAATAAAATCAGAAACATGAACAGTGATAAAGACATTTGATGATATTATGGAGTTGTGAAATAAGACTGACCATATTATGAAAATTGTGACTGGAAGATGGGTACATGGAAGTTCATTATACTGTTTTCTGTACTGTCATAAATATTTGAAAATCTATTTTGCAAACTTAAAAGTAAATTATTAAAAAAAAAAGCAGCAAGTATCCTGACAGTTGATCTGGTCAAAGGCAAATGCTGGGGCCCAGGTCATGGCTGCCCTGGGCCTGAATCTTGCATGAGACACAGATGAGTAGAAGAGACAGAATCCACCGGTACAGGGCTGCGTTGACTCAATCCCTTCCTAGCTCTCTCTGCCCCATTACAGTGTGCTCATTAAAACATACTCTTGTCTTGCTACTACCCTGTTTAAAATCCTTCAATGATTCCTTCATTACCTTCAAAGTAAAACTCAGGTCTGCTGTAGAAGACAATTCATGATCTCAACCACTGCTTACTTCCCCATTGTAAGCACTCAAAACATTTTGGTTGACCATGACCATCTTTCATTGTTCCAAGTGTCTGTTCAGAGTAGACCATGCTCTGGTCCCCTAAGCTGAATCAGTGAATTCTTTGCCCAAGGACTTTTGGGCTTGAGGGGAGAAAGAGAGAGCTCAATTAGACCATCTCTGGTAAAAGAGGTTGCAAGAAGTCAAACTCAAGAAGTCAACCCGAATGTGGAGAAAACCCCTCATCAATGAGAGAGGGTGAGGTTCTTTCAGTCTCTGTCACATTTTCTGCACGTGGACTCTTGGCAGCAGTGAGTACCCAGCTCCAGGTGGGTTTTATTACGTTGTTGACCTGGCTAACTCTTATCCTAAAGTGTTGTGTGTGAGACATTTCACAGATAAAAGGATGTGAGTTTCTGATCTCCAGTGAGGGTGCCATAAAAAGTGTGCCACATGGAGCACTCCCTTCAGTTTGGTTGGCTTGGAATAGCATATGCCTGTAGGACCTGAAGACATCCAGTTATTTTTAACTTTGTCCTTGACCAAAAAAAAAAAAAAAGACAAACACTACGTAGCACTTATATGCAATATCATATGAATAATATCAATATAAACATTAATACATCAATACATTCAACAGATACCAATATAAAAGTAAAAGAAAAAAAGCCAGCTTCATAGAAATGGAAAATGGAATGGTAGTTGCCAGGATAAGAGAAAGGCAGAAATGGCAAGATGTAAGTCAAAGGGTACAAACTTTCAATGGTCAGAAGAATAAATTCTGAGATTCTAATGCACAGTATAGTGATTATAGTTGGTAATATGGNGAAGAAAGAAGGAAGGAAGGTGTATGTTCAGGCCACTCAAGATGGTTGCTCTCTTGCTATCCGTACATCCCCCACAGACTAGTCCTGCTTCACTTACATCCTACTCACATGACTGACCTTTTTGTTGATTCGTGCTTACCTCAGACCCCAGCTGATAATTGTTCTTATCAAAGGGGCAAGTGAGGGGCCTGCTCCTCTGCTAGTTCCCCTGGTAACTGATGAGCCAGCCTGACCTCAATTCCACGATAACTGGCAGTCTCCCCTTCTTCTCAGGTGGGAAGCTTGCTGCCATGTCCTGCTGGTTGCTGGAGGAGGTTGCTCCAAGGTTTTGCTTCAAATGTGTAAGTTCCGCCGTCCATGAAACTGTTGATATCTCTGCTGTTGTCTCTAGGTTTTCTATAGTGTTAAAGCTTGGCAGGTATCAGCTTTGTAGGCCTGAGGAGTGTAGCCCAACAGAAGGAAAGAGGGAAGAGAGGAACCAGCACTTACTGGATACCTAGCAATGCTGTCATTGTGCTGGGGACTTTTCCTATTTTATTTCTTCCAGTTCTTACAACAGCCCTAGGAGTGGTACTCTTTCCTCTCTTTTATAAATGAGGACAAAGTTTAAATAAATCAGCCCAGAATTGCAGGACTAGAAGATAGGCTTAGGATACAGCCTTTTCTTTCCGTGCTCAGTGAGGATCCAGGAAGACAGAACAGCCCAGTGCTTAAGACTGTGTCCTAAAGAACCAGGCAGCTGGGTTCAAGTCCTGGTACCAGCAAGTACTACCTGTGTGCCTTCTGGTACATTCTTTAACCACTTCCTGCCCCATCACTGAAATGGGGATCAAGAAGATTGCACGAGGTAATTTATAGACCAAGTATGCTAATACCTGGAATATTATAGGGAACACTTAAAAACTATTAACAGTTATTATACAGAAACTGGTAGGAGTGGGCATTTTATTTTTTTATTCCTAAGAAATCTTACTAAGATTTATTCCTTAGTCTGTTCAGACTCCTATAACAGAAAACCATAAACAGGGAGGCTTATAAACGACAGACATTTATATCTCACGGTTCTGGAGGCTGGGGAGTTCAAGATTGAGGCACTGGTAAATTCCGTGTTTGGTATGGATTTCCAGTTCACAGACAGCTGTCTTCTCTGTGTCTTCACGTAGTAGAAGGGGCGAGGGAATTCTTGTGTGCTAAATTGCTTCAATCATATCAGACTCTTTGTGATCCCATGGACTGTAGCCCTCCAGGCTCCTCTGTCCATGGGATTCTCCAGGCAAGAATACTGGACTGGGTTGCCATACCCTTCTCCAAGGGATCTTCCTGACCCAGGGATCGAACCCATGTCTCTTATGTCTTCTGCATTGGCAGGCAGGTTCTTTATCACTAGTGCCACCTGGGAAGCCCAAGGGAACTCTTGGGGGGGGGTCTCTTTTATTAGTGCACCAATCCTATTCATGAGGGCTCCACCCTCATGACCTAATCATCTCCCAAAGGCCCCACCTCCTAATACCATCGCATCCAAGCTTAGGATTTCAGCATGTGAATTCTGAGGGGACACAAATCAGTACATGCAATATCTCTTTAAACATGAGATTGAAACAGTGTCTGTCTTACATTCCTCCATTAGTATCTCTACATGAGATGCATACTCTATTATCTCTTACTGCTAGGTATTATTGATAATCTTTTTCTAGCATGGCAGATCAAAAAATTTCTTTTGGCTTCTCTTTTGTCTAGATAATTTTAAATTATAGACTACTTTTTAGAGCAGTGTTATGTTCACAACATACTTGGAAGGAGATTTCTATATATCCCTATATTCTCTCTACCCCCACATATGCATAGTGTTAACCATTATTAACAACCCTCACCAGAGTGATACATTTGTTATAACTGATGAACTTACAGTGAAATATCATAATCACCTCAAAATCATAGTACACATAAGAGCTTGCTCTTGTATATTTTATGAATCTTTGTAATAACTGAAGTACTTCCCTGGTGGCTTAGATGGTAAATTCTGTCTACAATGCGGGAGACCTGATACAGAATAGTTTCAGGACTTCCCTGGAGATCCAATGATTAAGACTCTATGCTTCTACTATAGGGGGCCTGGTTTAGTTCCTGGTTGGGGAGCCAAGATTCTGCATGCCATGTGACATGGCCAAAACAAACAAACAAAAAAATACAGACACAAAGTAGCTTCATTGTCCTAAATCCTTTGTTCCCCACTAACCCCTGGAAACCACTGACCTGTTTGTTATCTCTATGAAGTGAAGTGAAGTGAAAGTCTCTTAGTCGTGTCTGACTCTTTGTAACCCCATGGACTATATGGTCCATGGAATTCTCTAGGCCAGAATACTGGAGTGGGTAGCCTTTCCCTTCTCCAGGGGATCTTACCAATCCAGGGATCAAACCCAGGTCTCCTTCATTGCAGGTGGATTCTTTACCAGNGTTCCTCTGCCTTTTCTAAAACCAGCTTGAACATCTGGAAGTTCATGGTTCACATATTGCTGAAGCCTGGCTTGGAGAATTTTGAGCATTACTTTGCTAGTGTGTGAGATGAGTGCAATTGTGTGGTAGTTTGAGCATTCTTTGGAATTGCCTTTCTTTGGGATTGGAATTTTAGCATTGAATAGTATTCCATTGTCTGAATGTACTACAGTTTATTTATTCATCATCTTCCTGAAAGACATCTTGGTTACCTCCACATTTTGGCAATCATGAACAAAGCTGCTATAAGCATGCATGTGTAGGTTTTTGTTTGGATATAACTTTTCTGTTTTGGCAAGAAAATACCAAGGAGTGCAATTGCCTTGGACAGCGNGAAAGACATCTTGGTTACCTCCACATTTTGGCAATCATGAACAAAGCTGCTATAAGCATGCATGTGTAGGTTTTTGTTTGGATATAACTTTTCTGTTTTGGCAAGAAAATACCAAGGAGTGCAATTGCCTTGGACAGCGAGGAGATCCAACCAGTCCATCCTAAAGGACATCAGTCCTGAATATTCATTGGAAAGACTGATGCTGAAGCTGAAACCCCAATACTTTGACCACCTGATGTAAAGAACTGACTCATTTGAAAAGATTCTGATGCTGGGAAAGATTGAAGGTGGGAGGAGAAAGGGACGGCATAGGATGAGATTGTTGGATGGCATCACTGACTCAATGGACATGAGTCTGAGTAAACTCTGGGAGTTGGTGATGGATGGGGAGGCCTGGTGTGCTGCAGTCACAAAGAGTTGGACACGACTGAGTGACTAAATTAAACTGAACTGATGGCAAGAGTATGTTTAATTTTGTAAGAGACTGCCAAATTGTATGTCAGAGTGACTGTACCAGTTAGTATTTCCAGCCACATGAGTAAATGAGCGTTCCTGTTTCTTCACATCCTCACCAACATTTGATGTCAGTTTTTCTGAATTTTGGTCATTTCTCATATGTGTGTCATATTCATGTAAAAAAAATTGTGTTTTCCTGATGTAATGTGAAACATTTTTCCATGGACCTATTTGCCATCTGCATATCTTATTTGGTGAGGTATCTGTTAAATGGCCTATTTTCAAATTGGGTTTGTTTTCTTATCGTTAATTTTGAGTTTATCATATATTTCAGGTAATAGTCCTTTGTCAGACATATCTTTTGCAAATATTTTTTTCCCCCAGTCTGTGATCTGTCTTTTCATTATCTTGACAGTATTTTACACAAAGCAGAAAATTCTGGTTTTAATGAAGTCCAGTTTTTCAGTTCTTTCCTGGATTATGCCTTTGGTGTGGTATCTAAAAAGTCATCACCAAATCTGAGGCCATTTTTCCTACGTTTTCTGTTATCTTCTAGGAGTTTACCAGCTATTCCTTTAACATTTAGATCTGTGGTCCATTTTTAGTTAATTTTTCTGAAGAGTGTAATGTCTGTGTTTATATTATTTTATATTTTGGGGGGTGGAGGTATGTGGACATCCAGTTGTTTCATCACCATTTGCTGAAAGTACCATCTTTGTTCCATTGTACTACCTTTGCCGTTGTCAGAGGTCAGATGACTGTATCATGTGGGTCTGTTTCTGGGCTCTCTATTATGTGCCAGGGATCTATTCTTATCCCAATACAAAATTTGTTTTTTATTAATAGAAGCTGGAAAAATTTCTCTCATCTTCACTATTTGCTATTAAATGCCACAGCTATAACCTCTTGTTCCAAGATAAAGAACTACAACCCTGAGATTTAGATGAACATGTCTTCTCAATAGCTGATGGCTGTTGCCTCAGCAGACAGTCTGAATTGGGTCAAGCTTTTCAACTTCCAGTTTCCTGTCCCACTAGATGAATTTTCAGGGTATGAGAAGGTCATGAAACCTTAATAATAGTGGGTCAAAAAGCAACATTTCAGATGCTGCTCCTTGGGGTCAGTGATATAGTTCAGATGTCTGACATGGGCCACAGAGGGTAGGTTGTTCCTGGGAACCAGGTACTTGTTTAGTAGTACTGACAGGTCAGGGGCCACGTGCTAGCCTTTCCTTGGCTGCACCCTTTCCTGGTGAGGAGCTGGCAGGGCCAAGTGGATATGTCTACCTAGAGCCTGTGGACTATACCTGCTTCCAGGCTTACTTGCCTGGGCTTTTCCCTCGACTAGTCCTCCAGTGAGTGAACCATGCTGGTGGTGTGCCCTTTTTAGGCCTCTGAGTGATCAGGGCAGCAGTTTGCATCAAGGATGGGAACAGGTAAGGAGTGTTGGGGGGTATGGACGTATCTCAGATGTGTAATTTAAGGTGTCAATACATGTGTGTGAGATCCCTCAATGTGTAGGAAGGAGCCTAGGGTGAAAGAGCAAGTGTTAAGGGTACAGGCCGGGGGGGGGGGGGAGGTGCTGGGCACCATCATTTTCCATATCAAATTTGAAGAGGCCAAGAATTCTGAATTTGTGCCTGGCTTTCCAGATAATTATGAAGGCATATTTGTCAGAGTGATAGGATAGGACATATTGAACAATTAAATTGTTACTTGATCTTAAGTTTCACATAACTAGATGTATGGTGTGAGGATCACCATTTTTACTCTTTCCCATGACCCCACAAATCTAGGGGATGGACCTGTGATGAGTGATAGATATGGGACCACAATTCAGTGTTCTGAGTTTCTATGTTAAAGTTTTTTCATCTCTCATGGAGCTTGACTCATCCTTACTAAAAACAACTGTTTCTCCTAGATTTCTTCTTATTTCATCCTGCTCTGGTCATGTGTAAAATCCAAGGCTGAATCAGAGAAAGTGTTCTCACTCTAAATTTAATTAAAACATAGTTTGCCTTGGGCACTTATCCTCCCCTGATGCTTCTCTTCCCAGACACAGTACCGTGTGCTGTGGCTCATCCTCTTCCTCCCTCTTTCTCTCTATAAAATTCACCCAAAGGATGACTGAAGCCTAGGCCCAAGGGCTAGGCACAGAATCATTATTTGTAGTGGGTACAGAGAGAGCTGGATAGGCAGGCTGGAGTCCTCACACATGTTCATGGCTCATCACATTGTGGAACAGAACCAGAAGTGGAATGGGGAAGCTGACTGTGGGCTGAGGGTCCAGGGACCAGCTTTATCATGCTACCACATTCAAGAGTGAAACTGAGCAGAGTCTGAAAATCTGGATTTTCAACTGATTTTCCAAAGTATTCTAATCCTCATAAGATGATAAAACATATTTAATGTAAAAGCCTCTACTTGATTGAACTCTCAAGTATGTAGAATGTGGTTTGTGAGTCTCAACTTATTTTTTCACATCTGGACTTGAGACTATTAGGAGTAGACACCTGCTTAGAAAGATTTTCTCCCCATAGGCTATCCTTCTCTTCTTTCTGAATAAAGGCCTGGTGATTTCCATCATAAAATCCACTGTCTGAGATGAATAGAGACTTTCAAACCTGACCATTGGCTGACTTTTACTTTTGTTGGTTTAAGGGCAGGGTGTCTTATATAGATTTTCGTATTGGGCCTCAGCTTGTATCTGACCTCCCATGTTTTCTTATGTCCTTCCTGAAGTTTTCTCCTCTCCCAGGTGTGCTGAGAATTAAAAAAGAAGGATAAAGCCCTCTGCACTCCACCTTCTCTCTGTTCTATTCCATTGTCAAAAGACACATGCATACACGTGCACAGAGCCACACAAGATTCCTGTAAAAACTGGAACTCCTATTCTCATCACTGAGAGTGTCTGGAGCTTCCTTCCTCCTCTTACTGCTCTAGGGTGTTTTCCACTCAAAACCATTGACTTGGGGAAAAAAAAAGAGAGAGAGAAAAGGGAAGGGTTTTTATCAGAACATGAGAAACAAAATTCTAAAAATAGCTCATATTCTTATATTCTCCTGCAGCCATGATGCAAATGTTATTAAGTTGAGGAACTATTGACACCAGTAGTATGATTGTGGGTCCTTTGACCTTATTTTTCCCCCATCAATATTTCCTGAAATCTTGGTTTTGGGAAGTGACACTTAAATGCAAACTTGTAAACAATCACCCACAGACACTTACAAGAAAATCTTAGAGCTATAGGCTCCTATGTGTATATTTAAATAGATTAATACATATGATATAAATTTTTATAGAGATAGATACCAAGTAGGGGGGCTTCCCTGGTGGCTCAGATGATAAAGAATCTGCCTGCCATGCAGGAGACTCAGGTTTGATCCCTCTACCCACTCCAGTATTCTTGCTTTGGAATTCCACAGACAGAGGAGCACTTAGTGACTGAAAAACAACATATCAGCTGGGGACTTATTTGCTATAAGTATCTCTTTAAATTTTCCTGGTGTGGTGAAGGGGATTTAAGGAGATAGAGATGGGGTAAGTGCAATCAGGAGAAAATTTAAAATTTAGGGGTTGGCTAGATGTTGATAAAATCGGATACAACTCAATTTGGGCTTCCCTGGTGGCTCAGATGATAAAGAATCTGCCTGCAATGTGGGAGACCTGGGTTCAGTCTCTGATCAAGAAGATCCCCTGGAGAAGGGAATAGCCATCTACTTCAGTATACTTTCCTGGAGAATTCCGTGGACAGAGGAGCCTGGCGGGCTACAGTTCATGGGGGTCACAACGAGTCAGAGATGACTGAGCAACTAACACTTTTACACTTTCAGTAGGTTTTAGGAGGCTCAAGATATAAAGATAATTCATTGGTCCATTCATTTATTCAACTAATACTTCTATTTTTCTCCTCTAACAAAAAGGATTAAAGCAGCTGAATTGTATTTATTGTGTTTACTGGCAAGGATTATATATACTATTCTGGAAAACATAAGATTGTGTCACAACTGTTCAGAAGTTCAAAGCTCTTAGGGAAGGAAAACATGTACCCGAGAAAGTTAAAACAATATAAGGCTTTAACAGAGACATTGGCCCTGAGTTTTACCTAATTTCCCTAACCCATATGTTATGATATGACCAGAATTTGCTTTCTAAAATGAAAATCTCATCACATAAATCCACTTTAAACTATTTGTTGGTTCTGTTACTTATTGGAGAAAGTTGAAGTGCCTTAGCATTGTACAAAGTGTCCACGAATTTGTTCCAAACTACCTTTCTGGAGTCAGTCACTACAATTCCTTCCTGGGATGGGGTGGGAGCTTCCTGAGAATCGTGACTAGGTCTTACTCATCTTTGACCTCCTAGTGTCACAGTGGAGGCTTTGGGAGCACTTTAATTAGTAGGGCCTTTCCCATACATCAGTCTCTTCTCTAAACTATATTATTGTGGTACTTAACACATATAGAAAACTTCATAAAACAAATGAAAACCCATGTAATTTACCACTCAATTAAAAAACTAGAACTTTGCTGGCTCACCAGAAGTTCATTTCATATCCTTTCCTAATCATGATCCATTTTCTTTCCCCAAAGATAACCACTCACCCTACCTACTTACCTGTTCTCAGCTCAAGCCATAATCTCCACACCCCACCTCACTTCTGGGATATTCCCCTGACCTCTTACAGACCTCTGAGAACTTCCTTGGTCTCTGATCTTTAAGGCACCTATTTTATTAGCATTCATTGGCATCTAGTCACTTCAGTTCATTTCAGTCACTCAGTTGTGTCCGAATCTTTGTGACGCCATGGACTATAACACTCCAGGCTTCCCTGTCCATCACCAACTCCCAGAGCCTACTCAAACTCATGTCTATTGCGTAGGTGATGCCATCTAACCATCTCATCCTCTATTGTCCCCTTCTTCTCCTGTCTTCAATCTTTCCCAGCATCAGGGCCTTTTCCAAAGAGTCAGTTTATTGCATCAGGTGGCCAAAGTATCTGAGCCACAAGGAAAGCCCTCTAGTCACCTAAAGCATCTCAAATAAACTATTATGTATTTTGTAAAGATACATTTATAGTGTTCTTCTTGTGTATCATTTTGCTTTCACTGTAGATATCATTATATGTTCAGGTACTTTTTAATGTCTATACTCTTTATTGCTGTTGTCTATGTTCTAAATTTATAGTTCAGATCTCATTATAGATGCTTAATGAATATTTATTGACAGATATCAAAGCCTGTAAGAGAGATTTACTTAACCTGATAAAGAGTCAAAGAGAGGAAGAAAGCATGATATTGTTCTGATGTAGTGGACATAAGTCTTCAAGAGTTTCACACGCTGAAAATCATAGTTTCTCTATGCCTTATTATTCATTTCCTCAAACCAGAGAAAGTGTTAGGAAATCCAATATGCTTCTGATATAATCTTCATACAGATTAAGGTTTTGAGTAAAGAAGACATTTAGGATCAATCAGTACCTGTCGTCTTTAGCATTTTACTTGAGAGGAAACATCACTAGAATATGAGCCAGACTATCGGTTGAACTCCTGACCTGGATATTCCAGCAAAATTCCACATTGTTGGGAAAACTAGAAGAGATGACACAGAAAATCCTTTCCTACTTTATGATGGCATGGATAAATGAAAACCATTGACAATCTAAATGCAGTGATTAATTGTTTGTGGTTTTATTTAGAAATTCAGTTGGTGCTGAAAGCTCAGGTCTAGAACACAGGGTTGTAATTCAGATATCTCCCACATTCCACTCAGTAAATATAGTTATCACTTTTAGTGAACCTATATCCATCTTTTCTACTTTTAGATGGAATAATAAACGTTAAACATACGAACTTGCATTATCTTTCCTTGCTTTGCACGTACTGTCAGTGACCATCCCCCTCCTACCCCTGCCATTGTCACCTATAATTTTCTTACAGGATTTGACTCATTCTTTGAGATGCAAATAAAACATATTCTTCTATATGAAATCTACCTTGCTCTCTCATGAAAATTAGAGAGATCAAGGTAGACTTCATATAGAAATTTAAGGGCTTTGTTTATTCTGCCGGACAACAGTTTTTTTTTTCCTTTAAAATACTCAACACATGGTATTTCACTGTATTTATCTGCCACACAGAATTATAAGCACCTCAGCGTTAAGGGTTCGGTTTTATTTAGTCCTAGACCCATCGTAGGTGTTTAATAATTTGAATAAAAAGTACAGAGTAGTAAAATTTGAGACAAAATCAAAAGTGATAAACAGTGTCAGAGTTAATGCCTTCTGTTTTCCAGTGACTAGACTAGATTACGAGAAAAGGCAAACAAAAACACAGAACAGGCATTCAGGAGCTTGTAGTCCAGTAGGGAAAGGAGAAAAGAAAGTAAACACAAGCAATATTGTTGGCAGGAGGGAGCTAGAGATGGGTGGGATGCTGTGGGAGCCCAGAGAACTGCTGTGTGACTCAGGAGGGAAAGTAGGAGACAGATGATGAACGTTGATCATAGCCCTAGCTCTTCTATTGGGTGTACCAGAGAGAAGAGAAAGAAGAAGAGAACAGGGGGGAAGAGCTGAACTGTGTTCAACTATAAGGGAGAGTCTCGTACTTCCGTGTGACTGAGAAAAAGTAAAAAGATGCAATCAGATCACAAGTGAACTTGTACTAGTACTTAGATGTATAAAGAAACTTAGCTTCTATACATCTGTGTTTCTTTTGCTATCTTGCATACAGGGTCATCATTACCATCTTTCTAATTTCCATATATATGTGTCAGTATACTGTATTGGTGTTTTTCTTTCTGGCTTACTTCACTCTGTCTAATCGGCTCCAGTTTCATCCACCTCAGATGAACTGATTCAGATGGATTCTTTTTAATGGCTGAGTAATATTCCATTGTGTACATATACCACAGCTTGCTTATCCATTCATCTGCTGATGGACATCTTGGTTGTTTCCATGTCCTAGCTATTATAAACAGTGCTGCAATGAACATTGGGGTACANACTTTAGCCACCTGATGGGAAGAACTGACTCATTTGAAAAGAGTCTGATGCTGGGAAAGATTGAGGGCAGGAGGAGAAGGGGATTACAGAGGATGAGATGGTTGGATGGCATCACTGACTCAATGGACATGAGTTTGAGTAAGCTCCAGGAGTTGGTGATGGACAGAGAGGCTTGGTGTGCTGCAGTTCATGGGGTCACAAAGAGTCGGACACAACTGAGTGACTGAACTGAACTGAATGTGTGTCAAGAACATCATCTTTGCTAAGTGTTTGGCAAGGGGAGGGGAAGGGTAGGGGGGCATGGGAAAGGCAGAGATCAACAGTCAAAAATGTTTGGGCATCCATGCACAACATTCTTTTCTTGGAAGTTGAATGGGCATGGAGCATTATAGCCTCTGGAAAGTTATTCACACTCAAAAATATTTCTTCAATGTCTCCTAAGTATCAGCCACTGTTCAATCACTGGGGACACAACAGAGAACAAAGACACAATTCTTCATCTGATGGGGTTTTCATTTGATTGTTGTACAGAAAAGTCTATTTTAATTTAGTATTTTAAGTATTTCTCAACTGATTTGATCACAGAATAGCTTTTTCAAGGAATATCCACTAACATTTTGCAGAACACATTTTGCTAAATACAGATCTACATTTATATATACCAACCCTTTAAAAGAAATGCTGTAACACAGTCAAGGGGAAAAGCAGCATATGTAGACATCCAGAGTTATACGTGAACTCTGGTTTTAGTCCTTGGTATTATCAAAAGGCAAAGGGAATTGAAACCTTATACCCTTAAGGAGTATGATGGGATGGCTTTAGTAAAAAGGGAGGCTTGGAAAGAAAAGAGATACCAATTAAAATGTTCGTAAACATATTTTAGGTGACCCAGTTTCCAGATCTTTTCAATTAGGAACAAGTTGAGACAATCAAATGCCATTAATTAGGGTTCTAGCAGCAGCTGCAGAGAGGAGCATGTGTATGAAATTAAGATCTCATCTGAGAAATCTGAGTGTAAGGAATTGTAAATTTCCCTTTTTAATTACTGGGAAATTATAAAGGAATTATAAATTCCTTCTTAATAAATGTACAAGTGACAGTAACTACTAGAAATTTAAGTACAGCAGTAGGTTGGGCTGGATAAAGTTAAGGCTAGAGGAAATGGGACCCCACTCCAGTACTCGTGCCTGGAGAATCCAGTGGATGGAGGAGCCTGGTAGGCTAGAGTCCATGGGGTCTCGNTACAAGTGACAGTAACTACTAGAAATTTAAGTACAGCAGTAGGTTGGGCTGGATAAAGTTAAGGCTAGAGGAAATGGGACCCCACTCCAGTACTCGTGCCTGGAGAATCCAGTGGATGGAGGAGCCTGGTAGGCTAGAGTCCATGGGGTCTCGAAGAGTCTGACACGACTGAGCAACTTCACTTTCACTTTTCACTTTCATGCACTGGAGAAGGAAATGGCAACCCACTCCAGTGTTCTTGCCTAGAGAATCCCAGGGACAGGGGAGCCTGGTGGGCTGCTGTCTGTGGGGTCGCACAGAGTCGGACATGAGCGAAGTGACTTAGCAGCAGCAGCAGCAGCAGAGCAAATTTGAAGATAAAAGGTATTATCCTCAAAGACAACATTAAAAGTCACATCTTTCCTATTGTGTGTGTGTGTTAGTTGCTCCATTACATCCAACCCTTTGCAACCCCATGGACTGTAACCTGCCAGGCTCCTCTGTCTGGAGTTTTCTAGGCAAGAATGCTGGAGGGGGTTGCCCTGCCCTCCTCCAGGGGTTCTTCCGGACTCAGAGATTAAACCCAGATCTACACTGCAGGCAGGGTCTTTACTGTCTCAGTAAAGAAGGGAAGCCCAGGGAAGCCCAACTTTCCTATTGATTCTTATTTAAAAAATCTTCTTTACACTTAACATTCTTTACTATAAAAATTTCAGTTTCATGTAAATGGAATCAAACAATATGTATGTAGGCTTTTGTGTCTTTATTTCACGTAGCATAATATTTTCAAGGTTCATCTGTATTTTAGCATATATTGGGATTTCATCCCTTTGGAACCCTGGATAATATTCCACTGTGCATATATATTATACATGATATTTTGTTTATCCATGCATCTGCTGATGGACATTTAAACTGTTTCCATTTTCTGGTCGTTGTGCATAAAGCTGCCATGAAAACTGGTACACAAGTATCTGTTTGAATATCTGCTTTCAATTCTTTGGGGTATATATTTAGAAGTAGAATTGTTGGATAATATGGTAACTCTATGGTTAACTTTTTGAGGAACTGTCAAACTGTGTTCCCATAGCACCTGCACCGTGTTACATTCTCACCAGGAAGGCACAAGGCTTACAATTCTTCCATGTCCTTGCTGTATAATCAGGCTGCTCAAGATGGCTGTTCTCTTTCTCTCTGTACACCCCCTGCCTGACCAGTGTCTTCTTTATTTACAGGCTACTCCCCTGACTGACCTTCCTACATACTTGCCCCAGACCCCAGCTAATGATTGGTTTAACCTTAGCTGCCATGATAGTTTATTAAAGGGGTGGTGAGAGGCATGCCCCTTTGCTGGTTTCCTTGGTAACGATTGACCCAACCAGATGTCAATTCCCCTTATGAACAGTTCACCACCCCCACCCCTCTCCCTTCAGCAGAAGCCTGTTGCTGTGTCCCACTTGTCTACTGCAGGCTCTTGCTCCAGGCATATGAATTTCTCCATCCATGAAACCGCTAATGTCTCTGTCACTGACTCCAGGTTCTTTTTTTTTTTGTCGCAGGATAGGCAAGTACAGGGCTTGCAGGCTTGTGGGGTGCAGCCCAACAACTTGCAGAGCCGGCAAGGAGATGGAGAAAATTCCTGTAAGTGCTGAGATATTGGTTGGGTAATGGAAAGTTTCGGGGGCTATTCACTAACATTCNAGGCATATGAATTTCTCCATCCATGAAACCGCTAATGTCTCTGTCACTGACTCCAGGTTCTTTTTTTTTTTTGTCGCAGGATAGGCAAGTACAGGTCTTGCAGGCTTGTGGGGTGCAGCCCAACAACTTGCAGAGCCGGCAAGGAGATGGAGAAAACTCCTGTAAGTGCTGAGATATTGGTTGGGTAATGGAAAGTTTTGGGGGCTATTCACTAACATTCGGGACCAAAAGTTGTGTGGGAAATCTGTCTACCAGTGTGTGGGGTCCTATGGTGTCTGTCCTTGATGAATGGGGGCCTCCAAGAGAGTATGGAGGACTCATAGGAAACCCCTAAGGCCATTGCAGAAACACTGGCTGGCTTTTTGGTTGAGGGAAAAAGTGGTCCCAGCTGTGGGCTGGCCATTGCTCTTTATATTAAGAAAAGTCACACAGGCTGAGTTAACAGCTGAGGTGAAGATTAACTAAATGCTGGTTCTCGGTCCTCTGAAAGTGAGGTGAATGAATGATATGTTTTATTGTCCATTACTTTTTTTTTGTTTAAACTGTAAAAATTTTCTGAAAATGTCCAAGATGGGACTCTTTTTCGATATTCTAAAATTGGTTTTTGTATGTGTCTTTAGAGGAAATTAGCTATCTAGACGGAATTGATATTTCTCTTCTTGAGCCTTTGAGATGTAAATAATCTACTCGGGCTCTCAGAAATTTAATCCCTGAGAGTTAGGAAAAAAAAAATCCTTTAAAAACTCTGTAACAATAATTGTATTTTGGGTGTGTCCATCTAAAATAATCTCTCCAGATTCTGGTAACTTGAAACCAAACTAAGTTAAATAAAGAGAATTGACTATTTGGGTCATTTCGAATAGTATAAAATGTTGGAACATTAATTTGTAGTGTAGGTTTATCTACCTTTACTTTCTTAGGAAACTAAAGCATAAGTTTTCCAAATAGTAAATGCTGGTGTGACCAGTGTACAATTACTTGCTTCTTGGTTTTTGCCAGATTAAGATTTTTAAGGGTTAAGATGATAATCAGTCATAATTCTGGTTATTATAACCACATTTCTTTATTGATTACATTGTAATCAGATGCTATGTCTTTTATCATATATAGACAGTTATGGTTGTACTCTTGATGCTGTTGCAAACATGCTTGATCTTTTTTGTTGTTGTTCTCTTTTTAAATGTACGTAATTGCAAAATTCAGACATGTAATTTATGCATGGAGTTTTCCATTTTTAATATTTGGTTAAACAAAATACATCATATGTTAAAAAAAAACCAGCACAAGGCCAACAAAATGAAATAAAAGCAAGAAAAGCAAAAAGCCTACGGTTGCCCCTTATTGGGCATCAGGGTCAGGCCTGCCCCCCTTCACTAAAGGAAACGGGGCTTTTTGCCCTGGGACATCAGCATTGGTCCCTGTTCCTAAGCACCAGAATTGGATATGAACAAAGAAACCAGTCCTGACATGTCTAAGCGTAAAACTGCCTCACCTTTAAGAAGATTCACAGGAAGGACCTTTAAAAAAAAAAAAAAAAATTAGTTGCACCAGGTCTTAATTGTGGCCTGTGGGATCTAGTTCTCTGACCAGGGATTGAGCCCAGGTTCACTGCACTGGGAGCTGGAATTTTAGCCACTGGATCACTAGGGAAGCTCCAGGAAGGACCTTTTGACAAGGACAAGTCTCTGATAAATTTCAGATCATACTGCTGAACTGAGTAAGAAATTAAAGAATTTAAGTGAGAGTTCTTGGCTTTACACAACAAAGAATTCAAAAGCAAGCCAGAGAAAGGTGAAGGTGAGTTTATTTAGAGAGCTACACATGGCATAGGCAGAATGTGGACCATCTGAGAAAGTGAGAGCCTCCCCAGGGCCTGGAGTCCTAGGTTTCTATGGATTAAATAATTTCATAGGCTAACAGGTGGAAGAAAGATTCCTGCTGTTTTGGGCAAAGGTGGGGATTTCTCAGGAATTGAATCACTACCCACTTTTGGGCTTTTGATAGTCCACCTCAGAACTGTCATGCATAAGCAGGAGTGATTTTTTCTTATACAGTGAAGGTACAGTGAGCTAAAGATCAATGACCAGACTTCACAAAGCCACTTTGGTTTCAGGAAGTCTTTATCACGTACCAACTGCTACGCTCCTTCTTCATTATCTAGCGTTTGTGTCCTAACCCCTTTTCCTCTTGCCTCATTCCCCCCGTGGATATTTTTTCCTGTCCCTCTGGGAAGCGGAAGGACAATGTCTGTCTTCTGTAGCTGCCTCAGGGCTGGGCAGTGGTGTTGAGACTGCCTATTAAGGAGTAAAAATCTCTGGATGCCTGGTGTAGGGGTCAGAGAGGCAGGGCAGCTTCTTTAAGTCAGAGGGTGCTCTGGGCTGGAATCCTTCCATAGCCGAAACTGTTGTAACCTAGAAGACATGAACTTTACCAAGAGGTTAAAGAGGCAAGGTCAAAGAGGAGGAGTAGGAGTATGGCCATTACTGGGCCCAGGAGGAGCAGTAACTGGGTAAGGCTAGGTAGGATGTTTTTCATGGTGGACCAGACAACACCAGCACCTGACCCTGGTGGCAGTGGTGTACCCATGATGCTTGTTCATAAGTCTTTTTGAGGTCCATCTCCATCTGGCCTGAATTATTGATGTCGGTACAGCAGGTTTTATTTACGACCACACAGACACCACCCTGCTCAGACATCAAGTAGTCCAAGGCCAATCTGTTGTCCATAATACATTGGACAGCTTAACCACTCACTGAAAGGGAGTTTAAAGAAGCTGAATGTCTGTTTAGGGCGTAGGCAGTGGTCAGGGCTAGGTCCTCTAAAGTGTTGGTTAGATTTTCTAGGATCACCTCTGGTAGGCAAAGCCTCTCTATGGAGTGGCCAATCCCTTTGCCAGTCCTATTCCTGCGCTCATATTAATCCAGTGGCTCACCTCGGATGGTATTGAGTTTATCCTGTATGGCTATTTCAACTTAGCTCAAGCTGACAATGTGGGAGACCAACACCAAAATCAGATTGATTATATTCTCTGCAGCCAAAGATGGAGAAGCTCTATACTGTCAACATAAACAAGACCAGGAGCTGACTGTGGCTCAGATCATGAACTCCTTATTACCAAATTCAGACTTAAACTGAAGAAAGTAGGGAAACCGCTAGACCATTCAGGTATGACCTAAATCAAATCCCTTATGATAATACAGTGGAAGTGAGAAATATATTTAAGGGCCTAGATCTGATAGAGTGCCTGATGAACTACGGAATGAGGTTCGTGACATTGTACAGGAGACAGGGATCAAGACCATCCCCATGGAAAAGAAATGCAAAAAAAGCAAAATGGCTGTCTGGGGAGGCCTTACAAATAGCTGTGAAAAGAAGAGAGGTGAAAAGCAAAGGAGA
>SJYV01051883.1:926041-970656 GCA_006410875.1 Neotragus pygmaeus | reverse complement strand
GATTTCTTTTTTTAGGTCTTAAATTTAATCAAATATGTTTTTTATTTTTTTCTTTGCTCTTTATTTATTTACTTGTTTACTTTACAATACTGTAATTTTTTTTAAAATATATATTGAGCTGTGTGCCTATTTGTATATTTTGGATGTTAATCCCTTGTGGGTCACATTGTTTGAAAATATTTTCTCTCACTCTGTAGGTTGTCTTTTCATTTTGTTTATGGTTTCCTTTGCTATGCAAAAGTTTTTAAGTTTAATTAGGTCCAATTTAAAAATTTATCTTATTTCTATTACTCTAGGAGATGGATCCAAACAGATATTGCTATGATTTTGTCAAAGTGTGTTCTGCCTATTTTTTCTTCTAGGAGTTATATCTGGTCTTACATTTAGGTCTTTAGTCTATTTTGAGTTTGTTTTTGTGTATGGTGTTAGAGGATATTCTAATTTCATTCTTTATTATCCAGTTTTCCCAGTACCACTTAATGTAGACTGTCTATTCCCTACTGTATATTCTTGCTTTCTTTGTCAAAGATTAATTGAATGTAGATATGTGGATTTATTTCTGGGCTTTCTATACTGTTTTATAGATCTATTTTTCTGTTTCTGTGAGAGTGCCATACTTTCTGATTACTGTAGCTTCATAGTATGGTCTGAAGTCAGGGATCCTGATTGCTGTAGCTTTGTTTTTCTTAAGATTGATTTGGCTATTTGGAGTTTTTATATTTCCATACAAATTAAAAAATTTTTTTCTAGTTCTTTGAAAAATGCCATTAGTAATTTGATAAAGATTGCATTGAATGTGTAGGTTGTATTGGGTAGTATAATCATTTAGACAATATTGATTCTTCCAATCCACAAACAGAGTATATGTTTCCATTTGTTTGTGTCATCTTTGATTTATTTCATCAGTGTCTTATAATTTTCTGAGTACAGGTATTTTGGCTCCTTAGGTGAGTTTAATTCCTAGGTATTTGTTTTTTTTTGATGCAATGGTAATGGGATTATTTCCTTTATTTCTCTTTCTGATTTTTCATGGTGAGTGTATAGAAATGCAAGAGATTTCTGTGCATTAATTTTGTATCTTGAGACTTTACTAAATTCACGGATGAGCTCCATTAGTTTTCTGGTAATATATTTAGGATTCTATATGTATGGTGTCATGTCATCTGCAACATGATACTTCTTTTTCAATTTGGATTCCTTTTATTTCTTCTTTGGTTGCTGGGGCTAGGACTTCCAAAACTGTTGAATAAATGTGGTGAGAATGGACATTCTTGTCTTGTTCTTGATCTTAGGAAAAATGCTTCAAACTTTTCACTGTTGAGTATTAGCCGTGGATTTGTCATATGTATTGCCTTTATTATGTTGAGGTATATATTCTGTTGATCCTCACTTTCTGGAGTTTTTATCATAATAAATGCTGAATTTTTCAAAAGCTTTTTTGGCCTCTATTGAGATGATCATATGGTTTTTTTTTTTTTACTTTATTTTACTTTACAATACTCTATTGGCTTTGCCATTCATGTCGATCATATGGTTTTTTATTCAATATGTTAATGTGGTGTATCACACTGATTGAGTTGCAGATACTGAAAAATCCTTGCACCCCTGCAGTAAATCCCACATGATCTTTTAAATGAATTATTGAATTTGGTTTGCTAGTATTTTGTTGAGATTTTTTGTGTCTATATTCATCAGTAATATTACCTGTAATTCTTTTTTTGTGGTATCTTTGGTTGTGGTATTGGGGTGATAGTGGTCTCATAGAATGAGTTTGGAAGTGTTCCCTTCTCTGCAATTTTTTGGGAAGAATTTCAAAGGATAGATGTTAACTCTTCTTTAAAGGTTTGGTA
This sequence comes from Neotragus pygmaeus, assembly GCA_006410875.1. Taxonomy (NCBI): domain Eukaryota; kingdom Metazoa; phylum Chordata; class Mammalia; order Artiodactyla; family Bovidae; genus Neotragus; species Neotragus pygmaeus. The sequence goes on along the minus strand of SJYV01051883.1, from coordinate 968,806 downwards.
GTCTTTGTGTGTGAAGCCATCTAGTCCTGGACTTTTTGAAACAGAATCTGTTTCATTTCAGTACTTGTAGTTGGTCTATTCACATTTTCTTTTTCTTCCTGGTTCAGTCTTGGGAGTTTGTACCTTTCTAAGAATTTGTCCATTTCATCTGGATGGTCCATTTTATTAGCACATAGTTGCTTGTAGCAGTCTCTCATGGTCCTTCCGGTGGTGTTGGTTGTAACTTCTCCTTTTCATTTCTAAATTTATTGATCTGGGCCCTCCCCCCCGCTTTTTTTTTTCCCTTGATGTGTCTAGGGAAAGGTTTATCAATATTGTTTATCTCTTCTAAGATTTAGCTCTTAGTTTCATTGATCTTTTCTGTTGTCTTCTTAGTCTGTATTTCAATTATTTCTGCTCTAATTTTTATAATTTCTTTCCTTCTACTAACTTTGGGTTTGGTCCTTTCTATAATTGCTATAGGTATAAAGTTTAGGTTGTTCATTTGAGATTTTTCTTGTTTCTTGAGGCAAGACTGTATTTCTATAAAATTCTTTCTTAGAACTGCTTTTGCTGTGTCTGATAGATTTTGGATCCTCATGTTTTTGTTTTCATTTGTTTCTAGATATTTTTTGACTTCTTTAATTTTTTCAGTGATCCATTGGTTTAATAGCACATTGGTTAGCCTCCATGTGTTTGTTTCTTTTTGAAGGTTTTTTTTTTTCCTTGTAGCTGATTTCTAATCTCATGGCATTGTGTTCAGAAAGTTGCTTGAGAGGATGTCAGTTTTTTTTATGTCTACTGAGACTTACCTTATGGCCCAACATGTGATCTATCCTGGAGAATGTTCCATGTGTACTTGAAAAGAATGCATATTCTGCTGCTTTCATGTGAAATGCTCTATAAATATTTACTCCATTTGATCTAAAGCATCATTTAAAGCCTGTGTTTCCTTATTGATTTTCTATCTGGATGATGATGATCTCTTCAAAACTTCAACAGTGTTAAAGTCCCCCACTATTATTCTGTTACTGTCAATTTCTCCTTTTATGTCTATTTACATTTGCCTTATATATTAAGGTGCTCCTATGTTGAGTGCATATGTATTTACAATTGTTATATCTTCTTGGATTGATCCCTCTGGGTGGTGTTTTTATCTGAGTTATTGCTAGTGGGACTAAAAAGTAGGATGTGGCTGACATACTGTAGGAGAGATCTATTAATCAACTGTAATTCTCTTAATTCCTTTGCTAATTTGTTTCCATATAGGAGGGTGTACCCCTGTAGCCTTAGCACAATCAAGTTAACTGGGAACTATCTGGATCTATCCACTCAAAGATATATTGAGAGTCTGGGTGCAGGGAAATGCAAAAGAAGGCATCCCTTATGTCTGTCACAGTAAACCAGTTTGCATTTTCTGGAACTTGGCTCAGTGTGGTGTATGGATTTAGGGACTATCGAGTGAACAGGAATTACTGTTTTCATTAACTTTCCTCAGATCTTGAGCAAGTCTGTATTCTCTGCTTTGCTTTCTTATGGGGAGAATGGGGATATTGCCCAGAGATCGACAGGGATATAATAGCCCATATTTTAAGAAGTTGGTTATTAAAGACTTGATAACTTCTTGGGCTTTGGGCCTCAAGGGATACTGTTTTTCCCATCAGTAATCAGCACTAGGTTTTAATGAAATCTGAACTGCCGTCACATAAGGAGTTCTGCCAGGAACTTCAGTGTCCTAGTCATTGGGTTCTACTTGAGAAACCCTATGGGGTGGAAAGGAGATGGCCTCTGATTTGTGACTGAGGCAGGCTCTATGGATAAGAGCAATTGTTTCTCTGAGGGTATCTCTGATTGAACTATTGTCTAGAATTTAGTGAGCAAATCCCTTCCCAACGATGGGACAGGGCACTCAGGCATAAACAAGAACTGGTGTCCAAAGGTCAGATTCCTTATTATGCAGCTAAGAGGTTGTGGTGGATCATTTGACTTTGTGCCATCCACCGATCTCTGTTACTGTACAGCATTGGGAGAATGAGTCCAGGGAAATCAGCACAGAATAGGCAGCCTCTGTATCTAATTAAAAAAGCAAAAACTTTCCATTGTATGACTGTTAATTATGTTGAATTGGTTTGTAGTGCTTTTCAGGTCTGTTATATCCTTCTATTTTTCTATTCATTCTGTTAATTTTTGAGAGTTTGATATTGAAACCCTAACTAAAAAAAAATCTTAATTTTCTACCTAAAAGAATAATCATAACATACAGTGAAACTATATGTAACTTTGTTCTGTATTTTCCAAGTCTCCTATAAATATGTTATAATATTTTCATACCTTAAAAAATTAAAAAGAAACAAAACAACTTTCCTACCTGCCATGTCCAGGTACCTTACCTGAGTGAGGCTTGTCCAGTGGAATATCTAGGTGTCCTTTGGGAGCCAGGGAGGGTCCAGGGCCCTGTCAGTCTTCAGGCTTCTTGGCCACTCTCAGGTTGAGAGCCTCAAGCCCCCTCTGGGATTGGGGGCAGTCCCACTGTCAGTGGCCTTCTTGTTTGTAGGGTCTTGGTGGACTTTTTCCATACATGGGGACCTCGTCCTTTCAATGGCCCTCCTGATTGTGTTTAAAACATGTTCCTTCTTGGCAGAGCAGTGGCTCTAATTTAGAATTTCTAGATCCTACCCCTCCTGTTGGCTTTTGCAAGGGGGGAGAGTAACTGTGAGGTGGTGCAGGGGCTGGGGACGCCACCAATAAGTGTGCCTTTTGTTGTTGTGCCCGGCAACAGTGTTGCTTCCTGCTGTGTCCTCAACCCTGTCTCTATTGTTAAATACTCCAAAGACCAAGTCTATGAGCTGATTCCCGGGGCTGTGGGGTCCCATGGCTGTCTTCTGTAATTTTTTTTCCTAATGTCTGGTGTAGACTGAGTGATGAAGTGATTATTTACTAGTGCTTGCGCTTCAAGGCAGAGAAGGCAATGGCACCCCACTCCAGTACTCTTGCCTGGAAAATTCCATGGACGGAGGAGCCTGGTAGGCTGCAGTCCATAGGGCTGTGAAGAATCGGACATGACTCGGTGACTTCACCTTCACTTTTTACTTTCATGCATTGGAGAAGGAAATGGCAACCCACTCCAGCGTTCTTGCCTGGAGAATCCCAGGGGTGAGGGAGCCTGGTGGGTTGCCATCTATGGGGTCACACAGAGTTGAACATGACTGAAGCAATTTAGCAGCAGCAGCAGCAGCGCTTCAAGGGTGTTGGGTTTATTATTGGTATACTTTCTAAAGGGTTCCACCAGGCAGTCCTAAAAGAGGGGTCGAATTCTTGCCTTTTCCCCACGTTACTTCTCTGGCTGTCCTAATCAATAGACTTAACACTTTTCCACTCCTTCTATGAGGCAAGTTATGATGTGGTTCTTGTATTCAAACCCTCTGTCTCCCTGCTGATAGTCCCCAGGGATTGTATCCCCAGCAGTAAGGTAGATTATATGTCCTTGATTTGGGGCTACCCGTTCATGGGCAGGCATGTAGTTCCTAGGCTATACTAAGGATCTGGCTTTTTTCTTTAAAAGTGCAGCAGGTAGAAAGCAGGACCTGTGGATTCCCCCAAGCAAGTTCATAGAACATTGTCAGCTTGGTGAATTACTCTGTAAACTGACTGGGGTCCTCAGAAAAATGTCCAAACTGGCAAGTTCAGTCATAAGAAAAGGGATGTGGACTCTGTGGATGTGGACGGGATGTGAAAGCCAGCACTTCCTTTAAGGGCCGGAGTTTGGTATTGGGAGGCTGGTAGGTAGACCTGCTTCATGTTGTACTGGCAGGACTCACCTCCAGTAAAAGAATACAGGACAGGCCTGGAGGAATCAAGTGGTGGGATTCCCAGTAACCCAGGTGGGGCCCTAGGGCTAGACAGCCAGGAAGACTATCCTCCCCCCACCCCCATTTCTGCCTTAGAATTGGGATGGGTAGAAGTTTCCAGTTGGGAACTTTGAGAAGATGGGCTCGTAAGGGATCATTTAAAACATCAAGCTCCTTTGGGGGTGGAGTGGGGATGGGGAAAAAGGCATTTTGAAGGCGTGTAAGCCAGGCACAACTCAACAGGAGCTTTTTTAGATCTGGATCTAGGGTTATGAACATTTGTGTGTTTGGGACTTCTTCCATTTATCTTCCCTTTTATGAAATAGGTCCAGTTGCAAGATAGTATTGTAATTTGATGACTCATTTTCTGGCCAGATCTCTTTGCTTTCATCATTTATACTGGGGCTATGCCGTGCTGCAAAATAAAATTAAAAAAAAATTTAAGCTATCTTTTCTAAGTTTACTCCAATTAGCTAACGTGCATCCTAAGAACCACTGTGTTTGTAGTGGTCCCTATTATTGGCTAGGATGCTGTGATGAGAAAGGGGTTTTGTTAAATGGTAGTTATCTGTCCTGGCACTCTCCCAGTGTCCCTAGTATTCCAAAAATGTAGGCAGGGGAGTGCGCAGCTAGGGACTTCAGTGGATGGATCCCCAAAAGGGAGTGTTACAGAATCAAGTTCTGATGGCAATGAAAGTGATAGTATGTTACTGGAGAGTAGGGTCTTTCTTGTCCCATCACAGAGAGAATTCAGAGACAAGACACAGAGTTCAAGAGAGCAAAGTGAGGATATATTAAGCTATTAGTATGCTCTCAACAGGAGACTCAGGTAAGTAGGTGCCCTGAGTTTTCTTTGGGAAGCTGGTTATATTGGGTGTGAAAATGAGCAGAATATTCTTTGGGGAGAGAGGGCTTTTGGGTCATATTTCCAGATTATCATTCTGTTGGTTTCACCTTTCCTAAAGGAGGAAAGGGAGCTTCCCTCGTGGCTCAGAGGTTAAAGTGTCTGCCTGTAATTTGGGAGATCCGGGTTCAATCCCTGGGTCGGGAAGATCCCCTGGAGAAGGAAATGGCAACCCACTCCAGTATTCTTGCCTGGAGAACCCCATGGACAGAGGAGCCTGTAGGCTACAGTCCACGGGGTCGCAGAGTCAGACATGACTGAGCAACTTCACTTTCACTTTCAAAGGAGGAAAGAATTTTGGCCTTATTTAGGCTTTTAAAAAAATTATTGAATTGTAGTTGATTTACTATATTGTGTTAGTTTCAGTATACAGCAGTGATTCAGTTATACATACACTCATCCTTTTTCAGATTCTTTCCTAATGTAGCTTATCACAGAATACTGAGTAGAGTTCCCTGAGCTGTATAGCTGGTCCTTGTTGGTTATCTGTCTTATATATGTGTGTGTGTATGATAATCCCAAGTTCCTGATTTATACCTCCCTTCCATGTTTCCCCTTTGGTAGAGATGTTTGTTTTCCATATCTGTAAGTCTGTTTTTGTTAATAACTTCATTTGTATCATTAAAAAAAATTAGATTGCATATATGAGTCAAATCATATATTTGTCTTTCTTTTACTTCACTTGGTGTGCTAATCTCCACCCATGTTGTTACGAATGGCATACTTCATTCTTTTCTGTGTCTGAGCAATATCTGTGTATATATAACATATCCTCTTTATTCGTTCGTTGGTGGACACTTAGGTTGCTTGCATATCTTGGCTATTATAAATAATGCTGCAATGAACATTGGGGTGCATTTATCTTTTCTAATTATATTCCTAGGAGTGGGATTATTGGATAATATGTATTTTTTGTTTTTTAAGTAACTTCCATACTGTCATCCCTAGTGGTTGTACTAACTTACATTACCACCAGCAGTGTAGGAGGGTTCCCTTTTCTGCACCTCCTCTCCAGCATTTATTGTTCATAGATTTTTTTTTTTATGATGGCCATTCTGACCATGTGAAGTGATATCTCATTGTAGTTTTGATCTGCATTTCCCTGATAATTAGTGATGTTGAGCATCTTTTCATGTGCCTCATGTCCACTGTATATCTTCTTTGGAGAAATGTCTATTTAATCGTCTGCCCAGTTTTTTGATTCGGTTATTTGTTTTTTTGACCTAGAACTGCATGAGTGTATGTTTTGGAGATTAATCTCTTTTAAGTTGCTTCATTTGCAAGTATTTGCTCCCATTCTATGGATTGTCTTCATTTTGCTTATAGTTTGCTTTGCTGTGAAGAAGCTTCATTGCATCCTTGCATGCTAAGTACTTCTTATCTGCAAGGTTAATTTTACTGTAATGAGAACATAATGAGCAAAAGGTTACATCCAGATGCCAAAGATTCTGTCTTTCCCCACATTTCTGTTTGCATCTAGGACCTTTGTTATCCCAAGATGTGTGGTTTCCAGTCATTCAGAGGTTCCTGCTTTTCTTTGTCTGCCCAAAGGACCCCCATTGTTCATAATATTTATGGTTTCCTGTCATTTGGCCTGTGTCCCCCTTTTTCTGCTCATATCTAGCTATCTAGCTATCTACCTGGCCTAACAGTATAATTGGCTTATTATACCTGATCTGTGATGGTCCCTGACTCCAGGCCAGGGAATTCAGCAGAAGAGGCATTTATTTATTTATTTTTAAAATATAAATTTATTTATTTTAATTGTATTGGTTTTGCCATACATCAACATGAATCTGCCACGGGTGTACATGTGTTCCCAATCCTGAACCNTATTTTCAGGGAATATGTACAAAGTGCCAGACAGCATGCTGGACTTTTGTAACTATTCCCTCCACAGTCCCAGAGCACAAGCATTTTTGTCGCCATTTTACAGATGTGAAAACTCCGATTGAGAAAGGGAAGCGATGTGGGGTGATACTGGAGCAGTAGGCAGACTCTTACTGCCATCACAGAACCATGGTTAAATATTTACTATGTTCCAAGCACTGTGCTGAGTGCATGGCCTACAATGGCTAATCTAGGTTTTCTATCCTGAGAAGCCAGTATTATAGCCAGTATACCCCAGAAGGAAAGGAGGAGAGACTTACCCAAAGTTCTGCAAACGGTAAAGGGCAGAGCTGGGATTCAAGCCTGTGCCCTCAGCTACTGTGTGGTCACAGTGCCACCTCGGCCAGTGCCCCGTGTGAACTTGGACTGCAGCCCTGTGATGCTCAGGCTGGCCTTCTCAGGTTTTCCACGGGCTCTGGCCTGAGCTTGGCGTCATAGCGATGACTGTTGATCACCAGGGCCTTCAGGTGAGGTGGGCAGGCCAGCCACTGGCTGGCGGACTGGTAAGGATGCTGGTGACAAGTCCCCTGAACGGCTGGCAGTGGTCAGTTTGCCGGCCCTGACACTTACCCAATGGTGCAGCCGGCATCAGCCTCGATGGTCCAGACGCAGTTGAGGTTGTGCTCGTAGGGAGCTGGATACCCAGGGGACAGCACCTGGCCCGACACCTCTCCTCTCACTGTCCCTCCACACTCGGCTGAAAGAAANAATGGGAGGGAAGACTCTTGTCATCTCCCTGTCCTGCATGCAAATATTTCAGAGCACCCCATCCACAAATATTCTCATACACTTTGTCAGGGTGGATTCCCATCAGCACCACTCCCCACCCCCGCCCCCCCCGAGCAATGTTGTGTGGAATGGAATAGGCTGGCTGTTGAACACACAAGTGGGATTTTGTTCAGAAATGCATAATGCATCATACCCCTAATGGCTCCCAAATAACAGGGGTGACAGACTTGTACTGTGACTGTTGACTGCTTGCTAGATCACTAGAATGTTCCTCTTAGAGCTGAGGCCTTCCCCTCCTCTTAGCGGTGGCTCTGAGTGTGTGAAAACTGGGGGTGGCCTGACCTTCCTTACAACTAGTCAGAGTGCTGCTGCCCTTGACTTCCTTTCCATTCACCTGGAAAGTTCTTGGCTCCAAAATTAGCCCAGATATTGGCAAATGACTGTTTTTTAGTGCACTAGGGACCTTATTTTAGTACTCTTTGGCTGCTGTTGTCTGTATTGTATATGTGACACCTGGTTGCAGTGCCCCCCTACATACCTGACCCCAGGCGTATCAAAGAAAAGGGGCAGACCAAGATTATAAGAGTTGGGCAATGTATGTAGGGGTAGAATATATGATCAGGTCACCCAAGATGGCTGTTCTCACGTTCTCTATACAACCCTGGTTGGACCACTGCCTTCTTCACCTACACCCTACTCACATGACTGACCTTCCTGTGTACTTGCACCAGGTCCCAGCTGATGATTGGTGTAACTTTAGTCACCAGGATAGCTTATCGAAAGGGTAGTAAGAGTACCCGTCTGCTGGTTTTCCTAGTAACCAGTGAGCTAACTTGATGTCATTTCCTATTGGTAACTACCCCCTGCCCCTGGAAGCAAAGCCTGCTGCCTTGTATTGTCCCTGCTGCCTGCCATACATGGTGGGGTTTTGCTCCAGGACCTTGCTTTACACACATAAGCTCCTCCTATATGTTAAACCATTGATGGCTCTGTTGCTGACTCCAAGCTCTTTCCTTGGTCTTGAGGATGGGCAAGTATAGGGCTTCTAGGGCCGTGGGGTATAGCCCAGCACTTGTCAATCCTTTTTATTCTCCTCCCTGGTTGTTGGATAATTAGTATCCTAATGGACTTGTGGCGGTACCTCATTGTTGTTTTGATTTACATTTCCTAATGGCCAGTGATACTGAATATCTTTTCATGTGCTTATTGGCCATTCATATACCCTCTTTGAAGAAATGTCTATTTAAGTCCTTCGCCTATTTTTGGATTGATTTTTTCTTTTTTGTCTGTTAGATCATGGGAATTCTTTATATATTCTGGATATTGATCCTTTATTAGATATATGCTTTGTCAATACTTTCTCCTATTCCATGAGTTACCTTTTCATTCTACTGACAGCATCCTTTGATACAGAACAGTTTATAATTTTGATGAAGATCAGCTTATCTATTTTATTTCTTGTCTGGACTTTGGTGTCATACCCAAGAGATCATTGCTAACCTGAGTGTCAGGAAGATTTTCCCCTGTATTTTCTTCTAAGGGTTTTGTTTCTTATGTTTAGGCGTTTGATCCATTTGAGTTAATTTTTGTACATGGTAAAGTAAGCATCCAACTTCCTTGTTATTCACATGGATATCCAACTTTCCTAGCACTGTTCATTGGAAAGGCTGTCCTTTTCCTATTGAATGGTCATTATCCTCGTTAAAAATCAAGAGACTGTGAAAAGGTTTAATTTTGGACTCTCTTCTGTTCTTTTGACTACATTTCTGTCCTTACACTAGTACCATAACATTTTGATGACTATGCCTTTGCAGTAAGTTTTGAAACCAGGAAATATGAGTTCCTCAACTTCGTTCTTCAAGATTGTTTTTTGGTTATTCTGAGTCCCTTGAGAGTTCGTAGAAATTTTAAGATGGGTTTTTCTATTTATGCAAAAATCCCACCATTGGGATTTTGATAGGGATTGCCTTGAATCTGTAGGTCGTTTGGGGTAGTATTGTCATCTTAACAAAATTAAATCTTCTAATTCATAAACATGGGATGTCTTGCATTTATCTGTGTATTCTTTAACTTCTTTGAGTAATGTTTTACAGTATTTAATGTGTAAATCTTTTGCCTCCTTAGTTAAATTCATTTGTAGATTTAAAACAAATTTTGATGATATTGTAAATAGAACTGTTAATTTCCTTTTTGGATTATTCATTCTTAGAGTATAAAATTATAACTGAGTTTTGTGTGTCAAATTTGTATTCTGGAACTTTCCTGAATTTGTTTATTAGCTCTTAACAGGTAGGGGTGTGTGTGTATGTGTCTTTAGATTTTTCTACATATAAGATAGCCTCATCTTTGAACAGATAACATTTAACTTCTTTCTTTCCAATTTAGATGCCTTTTATTTCTTTTTCCTTGCCTAATTGTCTCATTGCCTTTGCGTGCATGCTAAGTTGCTTGTGTCCAACTCTTTGTGAACCTGTGGGCTATAGCCCACCAGGCTCCTCTGTCCATGGGATTCTCCAGGCAGGAGTACTGGAGCGGGTTGCCATTTCCTTCTCCAGGGATTGTCCCAACCCAGGGATCAAACCGACATCTCATTATGTCTCCTGCATTAGCAGATGGGTTCTTTACCACTAGTGCCATCTCATTGCCTTTAGTCGTACCAGATACTTCCTTCATCCAAAGCCTTCTAAGGACATTGCAGATTCTATTTCTGTATGTCCTTTTTCATCTCCACAGGCCTTTTCTTTGTTGCCTTAGATATAGCTGCTCAAAAGTCTTTAAATTCAAAATTATAAAATGCTTTAGCTGAACAAAAAGGAGCGTCCTTATCTTCCTGGGAAGTGTTAAGACCACCTTCTGTGGGTCCAGATTGAAATCAGTTATTTCTATTCTGGAATGAGTCTGAATAAAGTTCTCTTGTTCAAATATTCCCTCTTATCGCAGAGTGCCAAATGTGATGGCATGAGTCCTATATTTGAAATAAAAAAAGTCTGGGTTTATGTCCCCCTTCCTTCTCTTACTAGGTTTGGGTGAAGTGGAGAAGGCTTCTCCTCAGACTGTTGGTGGCTGTGAAAATGGGGTTCGAATAATATCTACCTTACTTAATAGTTTTTTGAGGATCAAATAGAGTATGTATCTAAATACACTATATAAGCACTAAAGTGCCATCCAAATGTATATTATGATTGTAAGTAAAATTGTAAAGTACTATATCTAAGTAAAACATTATTATTTGTTCATTGATTTATTTTACAAAACTTACCAAACTTCTGTTATGTTCTATGAGGGAGAAGAGGGAAATTTCTCAACAGGAAATAAGAGGAGTCTCTTTCTCTGGGGTCCTCATACTTTAATAAGCTAGATAATGTGCATAAACAATTCCAATTCCACATGACAAATGGTTCAGTAATGGTGTAAACAGCTGGTACACTAGAATACCTGATTCTTTCAGGAGATATTTGGTAAAACTTAACAGGTTGTGCATTTGAGTTGAGTCAGAAAACATTGGTGTGCTCACCATGGACAAAGAAAGGGATCCTAGAGTGCTGCAGAAGACAGGGCTATCTTAAAAATGAAGCAGTCATTGCTCCTTTGCTTGAGATTAGAACCCCTCGCATTCCAAGAAAGGAAGCACTGATAAAGCAGCAGGGAAAGCAAATTTTGAAGACTTTCAACCCAAAAAGCATCTTTGGTTGTAATCCCTTAATTTCCCTTTTTAGTCTCTATGTGAGTTTGAAAAGTGAAAGTCAAAGTGAAAGTGAAGTCGCTCAGTCATGTCCGACTCTTTGCGACCCATGGACTGTAGCCCATCAATCTCCTCCATCCATGAGATTCTCTAGGCAAGAATACTGGAGTGGGTTGCTGTTTCCTTCTCCAGGGGATCTTCCCGACACAGGGATCGAACCCAGGTCTCCCACACTGTAGGCAGATGCTTTAACCTCTGCAATTTTGCTCAAATAGTTTGTCATTTAATAATATAAAGCTACACTTGTAGAGTGAAGCAACTTCTTTCCAGTCATGAGAAATAGTAACAGTGATGATAAAAAGCAATGAGAATGTCACAGGGTGGAGGAAAAAGACATTTTCACAATTTAGGCCATAACCCTATCTGAGCTTGTTTTGGACTTGCTCCTAGGCCCCACATCTTAAAACTACCAGCTAACAACATTGCACTGACCTGGAGTGCTCCCCATCCCAAAAAATCATTCTCAACTGACAGACCATCTGAGTCATTAACTAAATTCCCTGGAGGTTGGAATGCAGTGATCTCTGCAGCTAGATCAGGGTATCTTGGGAAAAAAAGCTTCCCTATTATTAGAGACCTATGATGTGGTGGAGCACTCCAAGAAAGATGACACTAAGTTTTTGGTTTTTATTTATTTTTTAATTGAAGGATAATTGCTTTACAGGATTTTGTTGTGTTCTGCCAAATGCCAACATGAATCAGCCATAGGTACACCCATGTCCCCTCCCTCCCATCTCACTTCCCATCCCACTCCTCTAGATTGTCACAGGGCTCCTGTTTGAGTTTGCTGAATCATACAGCCAATTCCAACTGGCTATCTATTTTACATGTGGTAATGTAAGTTTCCAGAATTATTTGCAGGGTAGTAATGGGGACACAGACATGGTGAACAGATTTATGGACACGGGGTGGTGGAGAAGGAAGAAGGTGAGATGTATGGAGAGAGTAACATGGAAACTGAATTTTTATTCACCAATTTTCTTCAAGCAGAGAGTCCCTGATAGACTGTTGACCTAAAGATGGTTCCCCTGATATTCTGTTGTATCTCTAGCACCTAGCACAAAATAGGCTGACCAAAAATATATGGTGTTGTCAACTGAATGGTCCAGAGGATGCTTCTTCACCAAAAAAAGCATCAAACTGGAAGTGAAATTCTGGATGTGAATTACTAATAGAAAAACTTCAGCTCCTGCCTCTTTCTCATGCCCCAGAAAGGAAAGATGGGAGCAAGTAGGGTTGCCTTTCCTTGTGCTATCTTCTTGTTCTTTTTGATTTTTCTCCCAGACCACGGTATACCAAGAGCTCTCCCCACATACTCTCTTGATAGAGGGATTGAAATTGCTTAAGTCTTGACCTTTTGTCCCCTGCCTTTTCCTTTATATTTCAAGAAACATAGTCTCCACAAAATTTTGCACAAAAGGATACCATGGTCAAATTATACTCAAAGATGCTTGGTTACAAGCACAGTCATGGAAGACAGCGAGTTTGGCCCTGTGATGAGAAATCTTGTTTTCTTTCATTCCCTGACTCTTCTCCTGGGCCCATTAGCAGCCTCTCCCCTCAGCCCCTCCACTCTCTAGTAACAACACATTCCTTTCGCCGTGCTTCCTCACAGAGTGTCTGTTAGTCACTCAGTCGTGCCCGACTCTTTGCAGCCCCATATACTGCAGCCCTTCAGGCTCCTCTGTACATGGGAATTTTCCAGGCAAGAATACTGGAGTGGTTTGCCATTTCCTTCTCCAGGGGATCTTCCCAGTCTAGGGATGGAACTGGGTCTCCTGTACTGCAGACAGATTCTTTACTGATTCTTTACCAAGGAAGCCCTTCTTGCAGTGTCGTTCAGTTCAGTTCAGTCACTCAGTCGTGTCAGACTCTGCGACCCCATAAATCTCAGCACGCCAGGCTTCCCTGTCCATCACCAACTCCCAGAGTTCACTCAGACTCACGTCCATTGAGTCAGTGATGCCATCCAGCCATCTCATCCTCTGTCGTCCCCTTCTCCTCCTGCCCCCAATCCCTCCCAGCATCAGAGTCTTTTCCAATGAGTCAACTCTTTGCACGAGGTGGCCAAAGTNCTTACTTGGGTTTCTCTTACCTTGGGTGTGGGGTATCTCTTTACAGCTGCTCTAGCAAATCACAGCTGCTTGGGGTATAGATCCAGAAAATATTGCTAAGACTGATGCTAAAGAGTGTACTGCCTATGTTTTCTTCTAGGATTTTTATGGCCTCAGGTCTTACATTGAAGTATTTGATTCACTGTGAGGTTGCTTTTGTAGATGGTATGACAAAAGACTCCAGTGTGATTCTTGTGCATGTAGTCATGCAGTTTTCCTAATGCCATTCACTGAAGAGGCTCTCTTTTCCCCCACTGTGTAGTCTTGTAACAGAGCAGAATGAGCACAGTCCTTAGCAGGTGCCATTGCTGGGCCTCATTACTCTGCACCCTGTTACTAGGCAACAGGTCTTGCTCAGCCATTGCTTAGTAACTCAGTGGACTCTGCTCACAAGCAACCAACTGTCAGTGAGCAATGGTTAGTTGTCCTGCTCATCTATTGGTCAGTGCCACAGTGGGTCCTGCCTGCTGATAACTGTCAATGAGGGACCATTAGAGAAGTGATGCAGTCAAGGGTTGCTAGTGTGGTCGCCATCAGGTGAAGAGTGAGGTAAAAGGTGGATTCAGACCTTCTCCTGGAGGCTCTCCAGCTTACCCAGCCTTGGGCTAGCAGATGAGGTGGAGAGCCCAGGGAACAGACTGGGGCTTTTAGTAACTTTGGGGTTCTTAGGGCATGAGTGACCCATGTCTTTGTGTGAACCTATAATAAATCTTTCTCTTCTCTGTTAGGTAGTAAGTTCAGTTCAGTTCAATTCAGTCACACAGTCGTGTCCGACTCTTTGTGNGGCATCACCAACTCAATGGACATGAGTTTGGTTGAACTCCGGGAGTTGGTGATGGACAGGGAGGCCTGGCTTGCTGTGATTCATGGGGTCTCAAAGAGTCAGACATGACTGAGTGACTGAACTGAACTGAGCACCATCTCTGGTATAAGCTAGTTTGTTTTGGAGCCTTAGAACTGATTATCTAGAACTGTACTGTTGAATATGTTAGCTATTAATCAGATTTCACTAGTGAAATTTAAACTATTTACATTAAATGAATTAAAAAATTCAGTTCCACAGTTACATTAGCTAAATTTCAAGGGATCTGTAGCCACATGTGCTAAAGGCTAAAGTGTTAGATACTTATTGTTGTGTCAGACACCGTTCTTATCATTGGCATTACTCAGGAATATAGCTCCTGTCCTAAGGAGCTGCCTCTAGTCAGGGAAAAGAGAAATCAAATATGTAAGCTAGTTAAACAAAAAAATTAAGAACACTTTAGGTATTGGTATGTAATGACAAATATAAAATAGCATAATATTATGGTGACTAGAGGGCTGCTTAATAGGTAGATTTATAAGTGAAGTTTGTTTGGATTACCAGTTGAATGGTAACAAAACAAAATGTAAGAATCTTAGTGTGTACAAAGCAGATACAACAATGGGCACAGAGGCTTAAGACAGAAAACAATCTCAGCACATTTAAGGTACAGACAAAAGGCCAGTGTGACTAGAGATTAGTGAAAGGAAGGAGAGTAGAGGAGATGAAATTGAAAACTTTGGCCTAAGAGTTTGAATTTTCTTTTGGTTATAGCAGGAAGCTTTTGAAGAATTTTAAACAGAAGAGCAACATGATGTAATATATATTGCCAAAATCATGAATAAAATGAGAACAGGACAAATTTTTATTGAAGTGACTTACGAACTGAGTTTTGAAAGTATTGTTTCTTCATCATTATTTACTTTGCTGATTTCAAGGATAAGCGGAAAGGAAGTCCTGCCTTATAGTGTCTAGTAATAGAATGTTTTTTCAGTCCATTTAGTGGACTTTTTGGGGCAGAGATCTTGGTGTATGGAGAGAGTGGACTGGGGACTGGGGTGGTGAATTAAGAGTGGATGAGCAGGTTGCTTTTTAATATGCTATCCAAGTTGGACATAACTTTTCTTTCAAGGAATAAGTGTCTTTTAATTTCATGACTGCAGTCACCATTGCAGTGATTTTGGAGCCCCCCAAAATAAAATCTATCACTGTTTCCTCATCTATTTGCCATGAAGTGATGATGGGACTAGATGCCATGATCGTAGTTTTCTGAATGTTGAGCTTTAAGCCAACTTTTTCACTCTCCTTTTTNCACAGGAAAAACCATAGCCTTGACTAGACGGATCTTAGTCAGCAAAGTAACGTCTCTGCTTTTGAATTTGCTATCTAAGTTAGTCATAACTTTTCCTCCAAGGAGTAAGCGTCTTTTAATTTCATGGCTGCAGTCACCATCTGCAGTGATTTTGGAGCCCCCCAAAAAAGTCTGACACTGTTTCCACTGTTTCCCCATCTATTTCCCATGAAGTGATGGGACCGGATGCCATGATCTTCATTTCCTGAATGTTGAGCTTTAAGCCAACTTTTTCATTCTGCTTTTTTCACTTTCATCAAGAGGCTTTTTAGTTCCTCTTTACTTTCTACCATAAGGGTGGTGTCATCTGCATATCTCACAGTGTAGGAAACCTAATTCTGAAAGGCCCTCTCATTTAGACACAGCGCTGCCTTGAAGTCATATTCTTGTCTGGTCTGTTAGTCATGTTTCTTTCCAAGGATTCTCAGTTGCACTAGCATGTTCAAAATATTTAAGACCCTACATTTCCATTTGAATGGGTAAACCTCTATCCCTTTGGTGAGGTTTCCTTCTATACATTTCTTGGGAGTTGGTTGTTTTCCCAAAAGGCCAGAGCCTTGTAACATCACTAATTGGTTTGTATCCTCAAATGCTAAGTAATGAAGGAAATACTTTATGAATCCCAAATTAGAGGCTGGTAGTTCTCTTAAGATAAATTAGTAAGGTTGGAGGTGATGATAATATAGCCCAGAACAATGGGCTTCTGGAGCAGTCTAGAGGGCTTAGACATTGCCACTCTTTGCTATACCATTGGCTTGAAACTTCAAAATTGATTGTGGAGGCAAAGCTTTGGAAGAAAGTTTGGTGTCCTCATAGGAAAGGAAGGGAGGAAATAGGGCTATGTTCTTATTGGTATTTGTGTCCAACTCTTGGGTTATAAGTGAACGTCAGCCCATGAAAGAAAATCCACAGTCACATCTTTATGTGCTAATGTGAATGTTCCAAAGCCGTTTTGTGGTTGACAAGGCTCTACTTCAAGAATAAATGGTCAGTTAGCTGTGCAAAGCTCTTCCTGAGAAATAATAAACCGAAAGTTCTGGAGTGGGGCCTTCAAATCTTTGTTCCAGAGGAAGAAGCCATTTGTCTGGTCTGGCTCTGCTCCAGGTGGATTCTGTGTAATTTACGTAATTCTGGATTCTGAGCCCACAAAAGCCTAAGCAATAAAAATGAGGGGACACACTACTTACAGTAGATTAGGGCAGGCTTGATGAGTTTCAGTGCAGGGCCAAGAGGCCTGACATCTGCTTTCTCAGCAATACTTGCACTTGTTATTATAATATTTAATTCCCCTTTGCAAGCACTGAACATCAGAGAACTTGAGAGCAGTGTTTAATGCTTCCAGTAGAGCACTTTATGTCTAAGCATTTATCCATACATATTTTTTAGAACTTTAAGCCCCTTGGATAGATGTCCCTCCATGTCTTCCTCTTTCTCTCCAGCCTCCATTTCTGTCCATTCATGTCCTTTAAACACCTTTGGAGTAAACCTCTTATTGCTTTCCCAATTGGGAGTTTGACATTCTGCCATAGTCTTACAAATTTGTCCTTCTTGAGAGGTATTTTGTTTGCTTTCTCCTGAGTGTGCAAGAAAATTCACTCAGAGACTTATGTAAGTAAATTTTATTTAAATTTAAAATAAGTAAAATAAATAACAATTTAAATTTAAATAAAATTTTAAAATAAGTAAAAGTAAATTTAAAAAGGACTTCCCTGGTGGCTCAGCTGGTAACGAATCTGCCTGCAGTATGAGAGACCTGGGTTCAATCCCTGGGCCGGGAAGATCCCCTGGAGAAGGGAACAGCTACCCACTCCAGTATTCTGATCTGGAGAATTCCATGGACTGTATAGTCCATGGGGTTGCAAAGAGTCAGACACGACTGAGTAATGCTCCCTCACTCAAATTTAAAAATATATACATACCCAAAGCACTGGCTTGCACACGCTCTGGCACTCTCTCTTTCCTCTTTATGTAAGATCTTGGTCGCTGCAGTGTGGAAAATAAATTGGAGGAAAGAAAGACCAGAAGTTACTGCCATGGTAATTTGGGTAATGATGATGGGGCCAAAGAAAATGGGATGGACTCAGGGGTTATTCAAAATATGAATGGAGAGGGGTGAGGTAGTGAGGAAGAAAGAAGTGTATAGAATTGGCTTCTGAGTGGATTGGGTGTGGAGTGATGAATTCACTGGGATAAAGAATCTGAAAGGAAGGAAATAGCTGAATGGACATCAAATGAATTCAATTTTGGACACACTGATTAATCAAATTTCCAGATTAATCAGAATTCCAGATTAATCAGAAGGAAGTTGGATATGTGCATTTGGAGCTCCAGTGATATCTTTCTGGAGACACAGAGTTGAGATTCCTCATCAAACAGGTGTTAACTGATGCCCTTAGAGTGGATAACATAGCCTACTAACCTAGTTAGAATGGCTATCAGTTCAGTTGCTCAGTCGTGTCCAGCTCTTTGTGACCCCACGGACTGCAGCACACCAGGCTTCCCTATCCATCACCAACTCCTGGAACTTACTCAAACTCATGGTGAGGCCATCCAATCATTTCATCCTCTATTGTCCCCTTCTCCACTTGCCTTCAATCTTTCCCAGCATCAGGGTCTTTTCCAATGGGTCAGTTCTTCGCTTCAGGTGGCCGAAGTATTGGAGTGTCAGCTTCAGCATCAGTCATTCCAATAAATATTCAGGACCGATTTCCTTTAGGGTGGACTGGTTGGATCTCCTTGCAGTCCAAGGGACTCTCAAGAGTCTTCTCCAACAGCACAGTTCAAAAGCATCATTTCTTCAGTGTGCAGCTTTCTTTATAGTCCAACTCTCACATCTATGCATGTCTACTGGAAAAACCATAGCTTTGACTAGACAGATCTTTGTTGGTAAAGTAATGTCTCTGCTTTTTAATATGCTGTCTGGGTTGGTCATAATATTCGTGATCATAAGCCATGAAATTAAGAGACACATATTCCTTGGCAGGAAAGTTATGACCAACATAGACAGCATTAAAAAAAAAATATCAGTATAAGAACACTTTTCTATATTGAACTTTAATGGGATTTCCACCATGAATTGACTTTAAATACTTTAGATCAATGTACAAACTATTCTGCTAAGTCTTATCTGTATCAGTACTAAAATTCAAACACCATGAGCTCCAAGACCAGTGGTAGTGCTGCCACTCTATTTGGTTTTGTCAAAGTCCATTATAGCCTTTAGGACCAAGGCCATTCACCTACATTTGTTCAGTTTATTTATTCATTTTTTAAATTAAAAAAATTAAAAATTTAATTTGAATTAACAAATTTTTATTCCTGTACAATGTCACAAACCTCTGTCCATAGTTCTTCAGGCACTCTGTCTATCAGATCTAATCCTTTGAATCTATTAGTCACTTCCATTGTATAATCATAAGGGATTTGATTTAGGTCATATCTGAGTAGTTTAGTGGTTTCCCCTACTTTCTTCACTTTAAGTCTGAATTTTGCAATAAGGAGTTCATGATCTGAGCCACAGTCAGCTCCCGGTCTTGTTTCTGCAGACTGTATAGAGCTTCTCCAGATTTGGCTGCAAAGAGTGGCCATAAGGGAAGGGAAAAGGACCATAGACCAAATATCAATGAATGCCAAGATTGTCTGTATGGCTAGGAAAGAGGAACCTATCTTAAATAATAAAGCAGATGAAAAAAAGATGTGAAATAGGACAGAAGCTAAGAGAAGAGTTTTTAAAGAAGGAGAAAATAATCAGTCATGTGAAACCTCAGAGACATGTCTGGAAATGGTGCTCTTGTAAGTTACATTTCCCCAATTTGATTACAAACTTCCTATGTCATTGTTGATGAAAACATGGGTGGAACACTCTTGAACGTAAATCGTGTTAGTATTTTTTTTTTGGATCTGTTCTCCTGAGGCAAAGAAAACAAAAGCTAACATGAACAAATGGAATCTTAGTTAGTTCAGTCGCTCAGTCGTGTCAGACTCTTGTGACCCCATGAATCGCAGCATGCCAGACCTCCCTGTCCATCACCAACTTCCGAAGTTCACTCAGACTCACGTCCATCAAGTCCGTGATGCCATCCAGCCATCTCGTCCTCTGTCGTCCCCTTCTCCTCCTGCCCCCAATCCCAGCATCAGAGTCTTTTCCAATGAGTCTTTTCCACCTTCACATGAGGTGGCCAAAGTACTGGAGTTTCAGCTTTAGCATCATTCCTTCCAAAGAACACCAGGGCTGATCTCCTTCAGAATGGACTGGATGGATCTCCTTGCAGTCCAAGGGACTCTCAAGAGTCTTCTCCAACACCACAGTTCAAAAGCATCAATTCTTCGGTGCTCAACTTTCTTCACAGTCCAACTCTCATATCCATACAGACCACTGGAAAAACCATAGCCTTCAAACCTAAAAGCTTTTGCACAGTGAAGGAAACTATCAACAAAACAAAAAAGACAACCTACTGAATGGGAGAAAATATTTGTAAATGCCTTGTTTGATAAGAGATAATATTCACAATATATAAGGAACTCATATAACTCAACATTAAAAAAAAAAGCTCAAATAATCTGATTAAAAAATGGGCCAAGGACCTGAATATACACTTTCCAAAGAAGACATACAGATCACCAACAATCATGCACTTCTGGTAGGAATGTAAATTGGTGTAGCCACTATGGAAAACAGTGTAGGAGTGCCTGAAAAAATGAAAAACAGAGCTACCATATGATCCAGTAATTTCACTCTTGAGTATTTATCCGATGACAATAAAAACACTAATTTGAACCAAACAGTTCATGTTTTTCTGATAGCACAGTGTTTACCTTTGTGGGAAAAAATAAACAAAAGCAGTAACTCTCAGTGAAAACTTTAGAAAATCTGGAGTTGAGTCCTTTCTACAGATAAATACGCAGTAATTTCTTGGCATGCCATCTCATCACATGGGAAATACTATGTGCTTTATTTACAAGAGTGACTTCTCTTGCTTTCTCTTTTACTGCCTTATAGATTACTGCCGGAACCTTTTATTCTCTAGGGCAATTAAACATGTAAATAATTTACTCCTTGTTAATAAATATAGGAAATGGGGCACTGATATGTGATGTAAGGGGAAGATCCTTTATATTGTGTACTGCAAAGAGTGTCTGGTGTCACCTGATTTTCTAGAGCTGGTACCAAGAATTCATGAATGTTTGATTTCTGTGGTCCATAGAGCAGTTTCCACTTGCACTCAGTAGCACTGTGAGTCAGATGACTTTATCATGTCTTGTCACAGTTCTGGAAATTGGATATCCCATCAACCACTCAGAAAGGAAAAATATTTCTTTAGTTAGAAACAGGAATAAAAAAAGCTTTCACTTCCTTCAGTTAGTGTGAAATTTATTTACTCAGGCTTGTGAGTGCTTGGAAATTGTCTACTTCTTCCCCGNACTAGAAAGTCTGTGGCTTTGGAAGCCATACTTACACTTTCCCACAAAAGGAAATAGATCCCTATTAGTTAAAAGTCTAGCTTAGAAATGATCACTAGACTACAGTATATTTGTTTGCTTACCTCATTGTCTTTCAGATGTGAGAAGATGAACGAAATACAGTTCTCTCCTTTTTATATTTCTCACTCACCACTGAGTCATATCTATATACAAAATGACCTAATACAATTTATCAGCACAAGAGTAGGCAGGCCTTCAAATTTTCTGGGTTTTATCAAAGTGTAGATTCTTTCATCTTTTCCGGGAACTAATTCACCTGGATCCCACTATCAACTTCAACAGCATGGCTTTCATCTGACATTTTATACATCATACTTCTGCCTTTATAAAGAGCCATTTTGTATATTTGGACAGCATTTTATTATTTTTCCTTAATTTTATTTTTGGTAAAATAAACTTATAGTACCATGGAAACATTTCAACATGTACAATCACATATTTTTACTATGTACAGCTTCCAAAACAAGTGTTTTCAGCTCCAAGTAAAGTGATGTTATAACATCCTGACAATACTTAAACTGTAGGAAATTTCTTAGATGGCAAATATTTTCCTTAGCTTAGAAAAAAATTTATACAATTGAAAAATTTTAAATAAGACCTTCAGTCAGTTGAGAATCATAAAAATGTTTTCTAAAGTTCAGTCATCTGGATCTTAGGGAATATGGAGTAGTTGTGAGAGTTCAACAAGCAAAACGAAAGCCTATGGATATTCACACTTGAGTATTTCAGAGGAGGTCCTATAGGCTTATGATCAGTCAACCAAAAATAAAAGATATTCTTATAATGGGAGAACTTGGTATCTGGCTCATATACCATTCTTCACGGACTCCACTCTCATCAGTGATTAAAGGTGCATGGAATTCTCTCTCTGTCATATAACTTTTTAGTCCTTCTCCAGGATAGGAAATAAGGGGAGAGATTTCACATTGGATTGGTGCATCATTGGCACCCTTCGAGTGGGGAATTGCTGGGAGGCGAGAGCCACCTCTTGCACTGAAGACCCAGCAATGATGGAGGGACATCAAAACACGCCTTGCAGTAGTAGAGTTGTCCATTCTGACTGTCTGTGTCCTTCAGTGGGGAAAACTCGTCTTCCCCTAATACTTCATACACCATGAACTTCGTGGATTCCATTCTTCTTTCGCTGGTTATTATATACCTCAAAAAGATGAATTTGCTGCCATGATATTATTCAGCTAACTATCGAAGCCTCAGGATACAGTCTGATTGAATCTGAAAAAGTGTCTTACAGGATGGCAAACCAACATCATACATCCCGTAGGGACATGCAACACTAGGTCTTGTCCCCTGCCCACCAGCTAGAAGAACTGCACTTTGTTCCAAGAAATCTGGAAATGTCCTTGTCCTTCAGTCTTCCAGGCCTGAAGCTGATTTGGATGCCTGGTATACCTGCCCAACACCTCTCAAGGGATAGGTTCTGTTCAAGCATTCACTTTCTCTGGGAAGAATGATTAAATCGATCAGTCACCTTTTGGTAAAAGAAGTTCAGCTCCTTAAATTTCATGGCCTGGAGCTCTGCATATAGTTCTACCTGTTGGGCTTTTTTCCAGCTCATTCCAGAAGGGTAGCAGATGTTCTTGTCCAGCTTTGGACTTCCTGAGTTTGAGGCCATTAACATTCATCATGTTCTGGGAGTCAGGTTTTTTGATAACTGGGGTATATTTTCTACACCTGTAAACCTCCCTCAGCCTGAGGTGGCTCCTCCTGGCTCTGGCTCCTTTGGCATGGCCACTCATTGGCATCCAGTGCCAGCTCCCACCCCAAGCGTATACCCTCCTCTGATGCTGGGGCAGCAGGGCAGGTTGGAAGCTGGGGGTGAGGGGTGGATTGACAGCCTCAGTCATTCCATCCACCCTTTGCTGCAGTGAGTGGTTGCCTTGGACAGCATTTTAAAGTCATATGTAAAAACAGAAGTTATTGTCAGATGTTATCTACATGTCACTCATAGAGATGGGTCCAGGAAATGACTTCCTTTCTTTTTTCTTTCTTTCAGATAATTCGGTGTCTTAAACACAAGATAATGAAAACTTCATCACTTAACACATTTGCTTCCCTTTTGCAATGGCTGTCAGAGTTTAGAGCCAAACACATTACTCAAATACCATCCTCTATCTGATAACGCCCACCTTTTCTGTTTGGTGTCCTAATGACTCTTGAACTGAAAATAGGATGGCCTTTGTCCACAGTCATACTAGGGTTCCAATTTCAGCTCTTCCTCTTGCTACATACAGGAAGCTACATGACCACTTGTCAACCCACTTGACTTCTAGGTGCCTCACTTTGCTTATGTACAAAATAGATAAACATAATCCTTCTTTCATCAAATTGTGAAAATTAAATGAAAATCTGTTTTTTATCCTTCAAGATTAGTTTATTTCTTTAAGATGGACCACTTTGAGTTTTTAATCCTTAAATACTTTGCTGAGTTTAAACCTGTTTATGGTGAGTTGCTGATTGGAAAAAGTGCATCTTTGCAGCTAGAGCTTAAAGGCCCTTCATACAGAGGAGGAAGAAAGCCACTGGGAAGTCAGAAAGTTGTTTATGGTTTTCTGAATAATTTAAAAGTTAAACTTTCTTTTGGTGAAGAAACTGGCAGCCCACTCCAGTATTCCTGCCTGGGAAATCCCATGGACAGATGAGCTGGGCAGGCTATAATCCCTGGGATTGCAAAAGTCGGACATGATTTAGAAACTAAGCCACTACCACCATACTTATTTGTAGCAGAACATGGTTTTAGAACCTGTTCAGCATACAGCTCCAAGAAGCCAGTACCGATTGATTGGAGTTTGAATGAGAACTAAATTCGCTTGGCATCTCTGTGTTTGTCACTTAAAAACAGGGGCATATCTTTATGAATTTTTTTTTTCTGAAGTAAGAAAGTAATCCATGTGGCTTCTTCCATACTTTCTCATCTAATTTACCCTATAATTTAGAAGTTGTATATAAATAATTTTCAAAATGGAAAAATCAAGATTGTCTCTGACCATAGAACAGATTTTTAAAAAACAGATATAATAGACCCAAGGCAAGCAGGACAATTAATCCTAGGTTATAATCTCAGTGTTAATATAAATCTCTTGACTAACAAGTAGGAAGTACAATTCAGTTTACCAAAGGATTATTTTTGTAACAAAAATAGAGATGGCTTAAAGACTCAATACATAGACTTTTAAATTCATACTATTGGCATTGGGTCCTGCTTTGCCACTAACAGTCTGACTCTGGGGAAACTAAATTCTTTGTTTCAGTTTTCTCACCTATAAAGTGAGATCTTGAATTCTCTGTCTCAGTTTCTTCTTCTGTAAAATGTGACCAGTAATGATACCTCACTATCATAAGATTCAGTGATTTAATGCTTGCAGAGCACTTAGAGAAGTGCCTAGCATACAGTAAGTTCCTTTTAAGTATTAGTTGCTCAGTTATGTCTGACTCTTTGCAACCCCATGGACTGGAGCCTACCAGGATCCTCTGTCCGTGGCATTCTCCAGGCAAGAATATTGAAGTGGGTAGCCATTCTTTTCTCCAGGGGATATTTCTGACCCAGCGATGGAACCTGGGTCTCCTGCATTGCAGGAGGACCTTCTTTACTGGCTGAGCCACCAGGCACATGTTAACTAAATATAAGCCAGTGAATGATGAAGAAAGCATGGGTAGATATGTAGTCAGGTTGTTATGAAAAAGGAGCACAGCACAGTCTTTGGAGACAGTCAAGTTGAATTTTGACTCTACCACTTTCTCATTGTGGAGGTTTGGAGCAGTCAGTTTTTTCCATCTGAAGAATAAACAATAGGCTCTTGGGCTCCCTGCTTAAGCAAAAGCCCAATTCCATGATGATTAAAGAAGGCATCTGGATCCTTTGATTTAGTAGGTTATAGACTCTGGAGACATATTTCTGAAATTTCTTCCTTTCCTAGCCTTCTTCCTCCTTTTCTTCTTTCCTCATGCCCTCATTCACTTCTCTTCCTTTCTTCCACACTGACTGAGTGCCTACTATGTGCCAAACATTATCCCAGGTCATGATGGCACTATAATCCACTTCGCCTCTTTCAGGGGGTCACTATCTAGTACTTGTGTTTTATAAAGCAAGAAACTTTGCTGGTGCTAAACAGGAACTGCAGATATTAAGTCAACTAGGCCTGTTATAGTAACACAGCTCTTTATTTCTACAAATCACTTTTCTTCTCCCAGGTCTTCCAATCAATGAATTAAGATCTCTGAGCACTTATTGTGTGTTAGGTGATATAATGAGCTCTGGGAACATAGAGCTCGTTAACACAGAATGGTGCTCACATTCTGGGTTGCCAGGTACTCACAGGGCCATTGGAGAGAGGCACATGCATCCAGAGAACTACCAGGCCTCACTGATGTGTTGGGATAGAGACAAGAGAAGAGAGTTGTAGAAGTCTGGAGTAGGAAGTGTAAGTATATTCCTAGGAATATCAGGGAAGACTTCAAGGGTGAGAAATTTTTATTTAATTTGGGCTTAAAGGAGGAATGGATGTTTCTTAGAGAAGGGAGAAGGTTTCCAGCAGAGATAAGAATGTGAAGGACTGAGTGTGCATACCTTTTGAGGGAAATAGAGATACTCAGTGACCAGTAGGCCCATGGAGACTCGTAGGCCAGCAGTATAGGATAAGGATCCAACTCCCTTATTTCGAATGTGAATGTCCAGTTTTCCCAATACCATTTGTTGAAGAGACTCATTTCCCAATTGTGCAGACTTAGCACCCTTATTAAAAATCATTTGATTACATAAAGTGAAAGTGAAGTCACTCAGTCATGTCCGACTCTTTGCAACCCTGTGGACTGTAGCCCACCAGGATCCTCTGTCCATGGGATTCTCCAGGCAAGAACACTGGAGGGGGTTGCCATTTCCATATGCTAGGGTTTATTTCTGGGCTCTCTAGTTTATTCCATTACTTTGTGTATATACAGTGCCAATACAGCACTGTTTTGATGTCCATAGCTGTGTAATAAATTTTGAAATAGGAAGTGTCTGACCTCCAACTTTGTTCCTTTTCAAGAGTGTTTTATCCATTCTGGGTGCCTTGAAGTTCTAAATGAATTTAAGATGCATTGTTCTATTTCTGCAAAAAACAAAAACAAAAACACACACACAAAAACCAGCATTTGGATTTTGATACAAATTGTATTGAATCTGCAGATCTCTCTCAGTAGTTTTCACATCTGAACAATATTAAATTTCAAGTTCATGAATATTGAATATTTTTCCATTTGTTAGCATCTTCTTTAACATCTCTAAGTAAGATTTTGTAGTTTTCAGTGTACAAGTCTTTTATCTCCTTGGTTATGTTTATTCCAAGTATTTTATNTCTCTCAGTAGTTTTCACATCTGAACAATATTAAATTTCAAGTTCATGAATATTGAATATTTTTCCATTTGTTAGCATCTTCTTTAACATCTCTAAGTAAGATTTTGTAGTTTTCAGTGTACAAGTCTTTTATCTCCTTGGTTATGTTTATTCCAAGTATTTTATTCTTTTAGATGTTATTACATGGGATTGTTTCCTTATTTCCTTTTAGAATTGTTCTCTGTTAGTGTATGGAAATGCAAATGATTTTTGTGTATTGATTCTGTGTCCTGCAATTTTGTTTTCTTCTATCAAAACTATTTGTTAAAATTTATTTATTCTACAAGTTAGGATGTGTGTGCATAATCTTTATTTTTTATTTATTTATTTTTTAATTAATTAATTTATTTATTTTTTGATTTGACTTTACAATACTCTGTTGGGTTTGCCATACATCGACATGAATCCACCACAGGTGTACATAAGCTCCCAATCCCGAATCCCCCTCCCACCTCCCACCCCACAACGTCTCTCTGGATCATCCCCGTACACCAGCCCCAAGCATCCTGCATCCTGCATCGAGCACAGACTGGTGATTCATTTCTTACATAATAGTATATATGCTTCAGTGCCATTCTCCCAGATCATCCCGCCCTCTCCTACTCCCTCTGAGGCCAAAAGTCCATTCTCTATGTCTGTGTCCTTTTGTTGTCTCACATACAGGGTCATCATTACTATCTTTCTAAATTCCATATATATGTGTCAGTATGGCATTGTATCATACAATACAATATCAAAAGTGATATCAAAATAAATAATTTCTGCTTTACATTTATTTTTTTTTTTATTTTCTCTGTGTTTCTCTTTTCCTACAGACAACACACACACACACACCCAGGAACATACATACTCATATATACATATATATTTACATAGATGGGTTCCCATTTATGATCAAAATATTATAAAAAGGAATCATAATGATGAAATTCATCATTGATGTCAGTGTATATTTTCCAGAGTGTAGAACAGGACAGAAAGAAAGGAGGAGGAAGGAGTGAAAGGAATAGGTGGGAGATGGTGGGAGGCATGAAGAACTAGTTTGAATTCAATCCAGTAAGAGTTCAGAAAAATGTACAGTGGAAAGAAAATAGCTTGAGTGTGCCCAGGAGAATTTCATTTGACACATGCACATATATTTTTTCAGTGTTTTACTACTTTCTTTAAGTTATTCAACTGTAGTTAGATTCAAATTACACAGCCTCTTAGATGACTTTAAAGACTCAAGACTGTTGTTTTTGGGAATGTGCTATGGTGTGACAAATTGGGTTTTACAAATAAAGTAACTCTTTTTTATTCAGTCACATCCACACAAGTTTTAATAGAAGCAAAGTTAGAGAAACGTTATCCTGACAAATTTCACCCTTACGTAAAATTCAAGCATTGCATGCAAAGGTAACCAAATAAAGGATATGGGCCAAATATTAAAAATCCTATACAATTTCTGGATTATAAAATCATTTTGACATTTTGACCTCAATTTTTTTTTTAATTTACCAAACAACCAGCCAATATCTTCTGCCTCTAGCTGTGTGGATGTGGGCTAAGTTGCTTCACTCATTTTGACTCTTTGTGACCCTATGGACTATAGCCCACCAGCCAGGCTCCTCTGTCCATGGGGATTCTTGAGGCAAGAATACTTGGGTTGCCATGCCCTCCTCCAAGAGAATCTTCCTGACCCAGAGATTGAACTCATGTCTCTTGTCTTCTGCATTGGCAGGTGTTCTTTACCAATAGTGCCATCTAGGAATCCCACATCTAGCTTTACTATAGTAAAATAAAATACACTGATTAAGTTTTAACATAAATAATGTACATTGAATAACTGATGACTTAAAGAGATATATCTGTAACTAAACAGCTGCTGGTGCTATTTTAAAACACTTAAAAATAATTTTTTGTTTAAATTCAAGAATATGTAATTTTTCAGCCTATATGATACTGTTTTGAACTAAAGATGGAACAGACAATATTCTCTGTGTACTGAACTGCTAGTCTAGAATCACTGAGTGATAGTAATCACCGTGGTCATACAAATAGCTAAACACAAAGGAATATTAGCTTTTATAGCAACACAATAAAATTTTTTAAAAAATATGAAAAATGTTCTTTTTTGAAATATCAAAACATAATATTTTATTCATCTGTAGAGGGAAATTCTGATTCTCACAAATTAAAGCTCATTTCAAATTTTGACATATTAAATGTATGTCATACATTATGTATTTCTAAATTATTTCAAGTCATTCTTCAATCAAAATGAAACGATATGCATTTTTTAAAACCCTATTCTTGAAAAATAAAATTAATCTAAAATTTGATATGCTAATCTTTCAAAATAAACTTTCTATTTTCACTGAATAAAAGTATGATGGGACATTTACTAAATGTTTTCTAAGAGAGCCTCCTATTCATACTGTGATTCAAGATGCTTTTCATTTAGCATGATTTCTTGGAGCTATGACACAAAGTTACATAGAAGGCTGTCTTATTCTACTTTAGAAATGCATAGTAATTTGTTCTTGTATACAAACAAAATAATCAATTGTCTGAAGTAATGCTTTGTGGTTTGCATTTACAAGACTGATGTGAAAATCACTATTCCTCCTTTTTCAGTACTCAGATTTCAAACATGACTTTGTCCATACTTAATAGGTCATTGCTCATGTTTCTATTTTTCAAATATCCTACATTATTTTGTTTTAGGTACATCCCTTATAGAGAAAAAAAATCACATTTGTGACGTATTCAATCTGAACTGAAACTCAATAGGTGAATTAAACACATGTAAATTTATTGATATGACAATACATAAGTTTGATCTTAGTTCCTTTTAAACTTTTAAACTATGTTTTATGATTTTTTGTTACTTTTAACTAATTATATTTTTCTAAATGAACATTAAAAAAAAGACTCTCTCAGACAAAAGAAAATTTAGAAAGCCAGAAGAATTCATTTTAAGAAAACTTGAACTAAATTATAAAAGATATTACAGACAATTCTTTAGAAAGAAAACATGTGATATCAGATAGAAATTAGTAGTCTTGAGAATAGTCTTAAAAATGAGTAAACATAGACTACATATTTTCTTATCTTTGCTGCTGCTAAGTCGCTTCAGTCTTGTCTGACTCTGTGCGACCCGATAGACAGCAGCCCATAAGACTCGCCCATCTCTGGGATTATCCTNCATGTGATATCAGATAGAAATTAGTAGTCTTGAGAATAGTCTTAAAAATGAGTAAACATAGACTACATATTTTCTTATCTTTGCTGCTGCTAAGTCGCTTCAGTCTTGTCTGACTCTGTGCGACCCGATAGACAGCAGCCCATAAAGCTCGCCCATCTCTGGGATTATCCTGGCAAGAACGCTGGAGTGGGTTGCCATTTCCTTC
Organism: Neotragus pygmaeus; assembly: GCA_006410875.1. Classification (NCBI taxonomy): domain Eukaryota; kingdom Metazoa; phylum Chordata; class Mammalia; order Artiodactyla; family Bovidae; genus Neotragus; species Neotragus pygmaeus. The sequence goes on along the minus strand of SJYV01051883.1, from coordinate 939,181 downwards.
TCCAATGCATGAAAGTGAAAAGTGAAAGTAAAGTCGCTCAATCGCGTTAGACTCTTAGTGACTCCATGGACTGCAGCCTACCAGGCTCCTCCATCCATGGGATTTTCCAGGCAAGAGTACTGGAGTGGGTTGCCATTTCCTTCTCTAGGGGATCTTCCTGACCCAGGGATTGAACCCAGGTCTCCTACCTTGCAGGCAGATGCTTTACCCTCTGAGCCACCAGGGGAGCGTTTCTTATTTTTGCTGCTGCTGCTGCTAAGTCCCTTCAGTTTTGTCTGACTCTGTACGACCCCATAGACGGAAGCCAACCAGGCTCCCTCGTCCCTGGGATTCTCCAGGCAAGAACACTAGAGTGGGTTGCCCTTTCCTTCTCCAATGCATGAAAATGAAAAGTGGAAGTGAAGTCATTCAGCCGTGTCCGACTCTTAGCAACCGCATGAACTGCCGCCTACCAGGCTGCGCCATCCAAGGGAGAATACTGGAGTGGGGTGTCATTGCCTTCTTCTTCTTATCTTTAGGTCTACGGAAATAATTGACTGTCTAAACAAAAAGAAATAAGAATGTATTCTGTGACATGTCACATATGCAGACATAAACATGAATAAGAGTGCAATGATTGGAAAAGAAAATGAAAGTTTGCAATTGTAAGCTCCTTAAGCTAAATATGAGGTGTCATATCATTTGAAGTCAATCTGTGCCAAAGAAGGGAGATTGCAATCTGCAAAACTCAAGAACATTGATAAAAAAAAAAAAAAAAAACTTGAGTAGAAAAGTCAAGCATGGTATGAAATCACACACACCACACGCACACACACGCGCGCGCACACACACACCCCAAGGAGAATACCGGTAAAGGGACAAGCATGTGAAATGCTGCAAGACTTAATGTTGGTATTAAGATTTAGCAATGAGGAAGATATTGGCAACCTGTTAGAATTATTTCATGCACTAGTGGAGACAATTTTCAGAGTGGAGTGATCTGAAGAACATATGTAAGGTGGGTATATACTACCTTTTTAAGAAACTGTAAAAGCTTTAAAGGAGAAAAAAGAGACTGGGGATTACAGTGAGATGAATTCGAATCAAATAAAGTTTAATTCTTTTTGTTCTGATATAATGGAAGAGAGTGAGAATGATGAACAGATTGAAGGTGAAAACATGGTATACAGAGCAGAAGCCAATTAACTTTTTGCCTTAGTGTTAAAGAATCCTCCTGCCAATGCAGAAGCTGAAGAAGACACGGGTTCAGTCCCTGGGTTGGGAAGATAGGACATGGCAACCCACTTCAGTATTCTTCCCTGGGCAATCCCCTAGATAGAAAAGCCTGTCAGGCCACGGTTCATGGTGTCACAAAGTCAGATATGACTGAACAACTAAGCACTAAGCATGAGAGCGCAAAGAGAGGGTTAATTTCATAGAAAGAGAAGCAGGCACAACTGAATGTGAATAAACATGTGAGATTTTTTTTTCTTTTCTTTTTTTTTGTGGCATAGGTATTGAAAAGATAACAGTCTTATTAGTGAGATGATGGATGGAAGTATGCATGTGAACAGGATGGTAAATACACACAGAAGAGCAGAATTCACCTTCAACAAAGAATGACAGGTTGAATTGATAATCTGAGACTTGATACATTTTTAAGAGATATCAAGGCAGATTAGAGACAGTAGGTATATAGAAGGAAAGAGTCATTTGAGACTAAGGCAGATTGAATAAAAGTCTCCTATAAAATGAATCAATGTATGAAGCTTCATTCACATATAAATAACATGCAACTGTTTTATTCTCTGGTGGCTCAGATGCGATGTGGGAGACCTGGGTTTGATACCTGGGTTGGGAAGATAACCTTGAGAAGGAAATGTCACCTACTCCAGTATTCTTGCCTGAAGGATTCCATGGACAGAGGATCCTGGCAGGCTACAGTCCTTGGGGTTGCAAAGAGTTGGACATGACTGAGCGACTAATGCTTTTCACATATAAATAAATGTAACTATTTTATTCTCTACTTATGATACATTACTTCATTAGCCATAGCCAGCCATAAGCAGCAAAAAAGTTAGATTTTAAAACACTAAATAATGATAACTTCATTTTAACATTTATCTGAAAGATTTGCTTCATTTGTAATGATATTACTTTAGCATAGCATAGTTTATAGATGAATCCACAAATTAAAATTAAGTCTTTCGCTTGGAAAAAAGTAAACAAGCTGTATCTCAAAGAATTTAAGGAACAGATAACTTTCTATGGCAACCCTTTTGTAGTATTCTCCTATAAACTGTAAGAAAGTGTTAAGGGAAACTATTGAAATCCTAGTTTTACTAATTGTTATCTTTGTTATAAATATATTATTCAAATATTCTTTACTTTTCTAACTTGTAAGATAATATCTATGTGGCAACTCTACTGTCAAGAAAAAATAATAATAACTCACATAGGACTCTGGGCAAAGAATGGATTCTAAATGAAGATGAATTTTCTTTTCATTCTTTATAGAAATAATTTGGGTTAATCTTTTTCTTTTTTTTTAAGGAATTCAGTCTCATTCTAACAATTTAGTACTGAAAATAACAACAGAGAGGAGAGAAAGATAAAACCTATTGGATTAAAAATTGGGTCCCTTTTATCTCCCTCTGAAGTGTTGTACAACTATATTTTCTTTAATATAATGTAATCAAAGAAATACTATTAGTGATTTGAAATCTTGGCAATGTTATTTTGTATATGAGACATTTCTTGGATCAAAGTATTAAATGAAGATAGTGATGCAGAATCTTTTTCTTTCCTAAAATAAAAGAACTCAGAACCATTTCTCTTCATCTGAGAAGGTCCATTGAAGACATGTATATACACCATTAAAATAAAATCATTTATGGATTAAGTATCACATTCTAATACCCACTTTGTTGAACTCATTAGAGCAATTTAAATTGTTTACTTCTCACCACATCCATGCATTTCCTTAGTCTTTATCCTGGGACTCCTGCTTCAGCTTTTGTTCTTACTAGCAATATCATTAGTGGATGTCATGCTAAGATTTCTGGCAGAGTGTGACAAGAAGCAAAGCTATAAACACTTAAAGGGAGCCAGCATTTCAAAAATCAGCAAAATATACAAAGTAACATTCTTTGCATTTTGCCAGTACAGAATTTAAGACCTAGACTTACCAAAACTATTACAAGGATATATCATTTTGAGCACTGTATTTAAAACAAATTTTTTCTGAAACAAGTTTCCTCCTAGGTGTTCTTGTTTATCAATAGAAAAATAATTAGGAGACTTAGATAATACTGGAAAAATGTGCTATCATGAATTCATAATTTAAAATAGTAAAACATAAGTAAATAAAAATTAAAAAATAAAAGCAATGAGTATAAAAATAAAAAGTCTGCTTTAATTATAGAACTGTTTTATAATTTATATTTGAATTTAATGTAATGAAGCTGTAACTCCAATATTTTGGCCACCTGATGCGAAGAGCTAACTCATTTGAAAAGACCCTGATGTTGGGAAAGATTGAAAGCAGGAGGAGAAGGAGATAACAGATGAAATGGTTAGATGGCATCACCTACTCAATGGACATGAGTCTGGGTAAACTCCAGGAGTTGGTGATGGACTGGGAGGCCTGGCATGCTGCAGTTCATGGAGTCACAAAGAGTTGGACACGACTGAGCAACTGAACTGAACTGAACTGAACTGAACCATTTACTTTTAGAAACTTTAAATTATGCAGTTGACAAAACCTGTATTTAAGTATTGATACTGCCATTAAATAACTGTACAATATAGGTATCATTTCACCTCATTTCAATTAACTCAGTAATAAGATGTTAATATATAATTTTCAATGTCATTATAAAATATGAAATGTGTTAAATAAAGCTTTGCAAACTATAAGAATATCTAGATGTATTGCTGCTGTGCTATGCTCAGTCATGTCCCAATCTTTGCAGCCCTGTGGACTGTAATCCTGCCAGGCTCCTCTGTCCATGGAATTCTTCAGGTAAGAATGCTGGAGTGGGATGCCATTCCCTTTTCCATGGAATCTTCCTGAATCCGGATTGTANGAGTAGACTCTTTGGAAAAGACTCTGATGCTGGGGGGGATTGTGGGCAGGAGGATAAGGGGATGACAGAGGATGAGATGGCTGGATGGCACCACTGACTTGATAGATGTGAGTCTGAGTGAACTCCGGGAGATGGTGATGAACAGGGAGGCGTGGCGTGCTGCCATTCATGGGGTCGCAAAGAGTCGGACATAACTGAGCTACTGAACTGAACTGTCCGGGGAAGTATTCCATCTTGTTGTATCTTCCCAAATATAGTTACAGTGTTCTCATCGTTGATCACATGCACAACTACATAACTTGTACTGATCAGTAAGAGAATTATTGTAACTAGGGGTCAAAGCAGGAATAAGAGGCAAGTAATGTTGCAATACAATTTTGACTGTAGACAATAAAGCGGCAGTGCCTGGATGTTCCTATTGTATGGAATGAGACCATCTGGACTCAGTTATTAATAGAAGTTGTTGAGTGACGTCTTGAATATTAATAGACCAGGGAGATCATACTTGTTAGTAAAATAAGCATGTATCCTAATGTAGATTAGACAGTGTCAGGCATTTTTTACCCCAGTACTCAGAAGTCTAGTGTTATTCAAGTAGGTTTAACCATTAATGGGACTATTGCACAAGGTATTTTTCTGTTCCTTAATATATGGTTATAGAAATTTCACAGTCTAAACATACAAAAGTTCCAAGAGGAGACTTTTAAAAATAAGGTTGTCACCAGATGCTAGCAACCATTGTGTTGAGAATGGCTGTTATCACCTCAAATCTTCCAGAGCTCAGAAAGCTGAAATTCTTCACAATACAAGAGTTTGTCAGAATCTCACTCCTATTCTCACGTAGTTATCTCCTTGGCTGTCTGATCTGACTCTATTATGACTCTTTTCTAAGAAAATATTAATTTTTGGGGGTGGGCTGACCTGTTCTTCATTCCTGCACTGGTTTTTCCCTAGTTATAGTCAGTGGGGGCTATTTTCTAGTTCCAGTGTGTGGGTTTAATTGTGGTGGCTTCTCTTGTTGTGGAACACTGGTTGTAGCATGTTGAGGCCTTAATATTTGTGGTATTTGGGGTCAGATGTTGAAGCTCCGAGTCTTAGAACACAGGCTCAACATTTGTGGTGAATGGGCGTGTTTTGCTCCAGGGAATGTGATATTTTCCCAGATCAGGCAGTGACTCCTGTCTTCTGAACTAACAGATAGATTCTTTTACAACTGAATCACCAGGGAAGTTTTCTTTTGTCTTTTGATCGAAATTTCCCCCGTCATAGCCAAATAAATGTCACTGTCAGGGTGTTTCTCTAGCTATGAGAAGATGCAAGAATCAGGACTCAAAGTCTCCTCCAGAAATTATCTCTCTCTTCGCCTGCTCTGTCAGAATTCCACATCACCGAGGGGCTCTCTCCCGATGTCCATCCAGAACTCCTTTCAGGGGATGTTGAACATGAGCAGTTCCAGGGGCCATGATTTAATCTTTGTAGAGGTACCTGGCCAGTGCCAATTTTCAGGTGGCACGGGCCTTTCAGGGTCATATATTTGACTATGGTTTGGAGGATTTTCATGACCATTTTAGTCATTTGGTACTGGGAATGCTCACTCCAGGGTTAGGGGGATATTTTCATTGACAGGTCACTCCATGGTCTGTTCCAGGACCTTTCCGTAAATGGTATCCAAAATCCTCCAGACTGCCTGTCTATATTGAACTCTCATGGTTCAGGGAAGTATTTTTTCTTGTTTCTTGCAACCACCAGTTAAGAGAATTATTGTAACTAGGGGTCAAAGCAGGAATGAGACGTAAGTTATGTTGCATAACAATTTTGATTGTGGTCAGTGTGTGGGTTTTTTGTCTGATGGAATAAGGCCATCTGGATTCAATTATCAATAGAGGATTGACAAGTTGAATACTATGAGACTAGGGAGATAATATTTGTTAGTAAAAAATCATGTATCTTAATATAGACTTAAAACTGTCCAGCGACTTGTACCCTGGTACTCAGAAGTCTAACTTTATCCAAGTAGATTTTAACATTTTTTTGTGTTATTGGTAGACAATAGTTTTCCCTTTTTATTAACATATGGTTATAGAAATTTTGTTGTCCCAACATATAACAGATCCAAGCGGAGACCTTTAAAAATAAAGTTTTTGTCACTAGTTGCCTGCAGCCATTGTGTTGAGGGTGCCTGTTAGCATATCAAATCTGACAGAGCTCAGAAATCTGAAATTCTTAACAACACAAGGACTTGTAGAGCTCACACCCCTATTGTCACCTAGAGAACTCCTTGGATGTCTGAACCTGAGCTACTCTACTATGACTGTTAGAAATTTTTATTAATTTTTTTGTGCTATGCTGTTCTTTATTCCTGCATGGGTTTTCCCACTAGTTGCATCAGGTGAGGGCTAATTTCTAGTTCCAGTTTATGGACTTCTCATTGTGGTGGCTTCTCTTGTTGAACACAGGCTGTAAGGCATTCAGGCTTCAGTATTTGTGGCATTTGGGCTCAGAAGTTGAAGCTTTGAGCCCTAGATCATAGGCTCCACAGTTGTGGTGAACACACTTAGTTTGCTCCACAGAATGTGGAATCATCCCTGACCAAACATGGAACTGGTGTCTCTTGGATTGGCAGACAGATAATTTAAATACTGAGCCACTAGTGAAGGCATATTTTGGCTCTTAATATAAANACACACTTAGTTTGCTCCACAGAATGTGGAATCATCCCTGACCAAACATGGAACTGGTGTCTCTTGGATTGGCAGACAGATAATTTAAATACTGAGCCACTAGTGAAGGCATATTTTGGCTCTTAATATAAATTTACCCTTCATTGCCAAAAAAAGTGTTACTGTCAATGAAAACACTCATAGTGTTTCTCCAGGAATGAGAAGATGGAAGAATCAGGGCTCATAAAGACTTCTCTAGAAATTGTCTTTGTCTTGGCCTGCTCTGTCAGGAATCCAGATCAAAGTGCCTCAATCTAATGCCCAATCAGAACTCCTTTCAGGGGGTGTTGAAGGTGAGTCAGAATTTAATCTTTGTAGAGGCACATGGCAAGTGCCAATTCTCAGTGATCACAGCCCCTTCAGTGTTATATGTTTGACTATGATTTGAAGGCTTTTCATGACCATTCAGTTGTTTGGTGCTGGGAATGCTCATTCTTGGGTTAGGGGAAGATTTTCATTGACAGATCACTCAATGGGCTGTTCCTGGACCTTTCCATAAAAGAGTATCCAAAATACTCTGCATGACCTGTCTTTATTAAACTCTTCTGGTCCAGGGAAATATGCCATCTTGTTGCTCCTTCCCATATCTAGAGTTACACTGTTATTGTCATCTATCACATACAGAACTACATAACTTGCAATTATCAGTAAGAGAATTATTGTGACCTGGAGTCAAAAAAGGAATAAGAAGCAAGTTACATTGCATAACAGTTTTGATTGTGGACAGTAGAGGGTCAGTGCTCGTTGTTCCTGTCCAATGGAATTGGGCCATCTGGAGTCCGTTGTGAATAGAGTTTGTTGAGGACTGACAACTTGAATATTAATAGACCAGGGAAATCTTCCTTGTTAGAAAACTAAGCGTGGATCCTAATGTAGACTTGATACTGTCAGGTGACTTGTACCTTGGTACTCAGGTGTCTAGGCTTACCAAATCAGATTTTCACCATGAAAGGGGTACTGGTAATAATGTAAGTATTTTCTGTCTTTATTAATTTTTTTTATCGCTATTTTGGGTTTCCCTCGTGGCTCAGCAGGAAAGAAGCCACCTACAATGCAGGAGATATAAGCGACGCAGTTTCGATCCCTAGGTGGGCAAGATTCCTGGGAGGAGGGAATGGCATACCACTCCAGCATTCTTGCCTGGAGAATTCCATGCACAGAGGAGTCTGTTGGGCTACAGTCCATGGGGTCACAAAGAATCAGACACAACTGAATCGACTGAGCATGCACATACAGCAATTTCACTTGGAACATATGAGTTCCAAGAGAAGACCTTTAAAAATAAGGTTGTTGTCACCAGCCATTGTGTTGAGACCATTCTCAAATCTGTTATCTTCTCAAATTTGACAGAACTCAGAAAGCTGAAATTCTTTACAGTACAAGGACTTATCAGAGTTCACACCTCTATTGTCACCTAGTTATATACTTGGATGTCTGATCCACAGTGACTCTATTATGACTGTTTTCTAAGAAAACTTAATTAATTTTTCTGAGATAAGTGCTCTTCATTCCTGCACCTTTTTTTCTCTTAGTTACAGCCAGTGAGGGCTACTTCCTAGTTCCTGTGGACCAGCTTAATTATGGTGGTTTCTCTTGTTGCTGAGCGCAGGCTGTAGAGTGTTGAGGCCTCAGTATTTGTGGCATTTGGTGTCACACGTTGAAGCTCCAAGCTCTAGAGCACCGATTCCACAATTGTGGTGAATGAGCTTATTTTGCTCCAGGGAATGTGAGATCTTCCCAGATCAAGCAAGAACTGCTATCTCCCACTCTGGCAGGTGGATTCTTTACTACTAAGCTAGCAGGGAAGACCTATTTGACTTTTGGTTATAGTTTCCCCCTTCATAGCCCAAAGAAGTGTCACTGTCAAAGATATCAGTGTCTCTCTAGCTATGAGAAGATGAAAGAATCAGGGCTCATAAAGTCTTCTCCAAAAATTATGTATCTTGCCTGCTGTATCAGAATTCCAGATCACAAAGTGACTCACTCCTGATGTCCACCCAGAACTCCTTTCAGGGGGTGTTGAAACAGTGGCAGTGGCTATGACCTCATCTTTATAGAGGTACATGGAAAGTGACAATTTTCAGGTGGCACAGACACTTCAGGGTCATATATTTGACTATGATTTGGAAGATTTTCATGACCATGTAGTCATTTGGTGCTGGGAATGCTCATTCCAGGGTTTGGGGAATATTTTCAATGACAGATCACTCAATGGGCTGTTCCTGGACCTTTCCATAAACAATATCCAGAATTCTCTGTACTACCTATCTTTACTGAACTCTCATGGTTTAGGAAAGTATTCTTTCTTATCTCTTCTTCCCTTATCTAGAGTGACACCATTATTGTCACTGATCACATACAGAATGACATAACTTGCAATGATCAGTAAGAGAATGATTGCAGCCTGGGTCAAATCAGGAATGAGAAGCAAGTTATGTTGCAAAATGATTTTGATTGTGGACCATAGAGGGTCAGTGCATGGGTGTTCCTATCCAATGGAATGAAGCCATCTGGACTCAGTTATTAAAAGAAGTAGTTGAGGATTGACAAGTTGAGCATTAATAGACCAGGGAGATCATACCTTTACTAAAATAAAATAAGCTTGTATCCTAATGTAGACTTGACAATGTCAAGTGACTTGTATCCTGGTATTCAGAAGTCTAGCTTAATCCAAGTAGGTTTCAATAATTTTGTGCTATTGGTAACTACAGAAGAGTTTTCTCACTTTATTAACATATGGTTATAACCATTTCATTGTCCAAAGTTCCAAGAGGAGACTTTTAAAATAAGGTTGATGTCACTAGGTGCCTGCAGTCATTGTGTTGAGAGTGTCTATTGGGATCTCAAGCCTGAGATAGCTCAGAGAGCTGAAATTCTTCACAATACAAGGACTTGTCAGAGATCACACCTCTATTGTCACCTAGATATTTCCTTTGATGTCTGTACCTGAGCTACTCTACTATGAGTCTTTTCTTAGAAAATTGTACTGATATTTTGTGCTGAACTGTTCTTCATTCCTACACAGGTTTTTCACTAATTGCAGCAGCCAGTGGGGCTAATTTCCAGTTCCAGTTTATGGACTTCTCATTGTGGTCATTTCTCTTGTTGCAGAGCACAGGCTGTAGGAAGTTCAGACTTCAGTATTTGTGGCATTTGGGCTCAGAAGTTGAAGCTTTGAGCCCTAGATCATAGGCTCCACAGTTGTGGTGAACGCACTTAGTTTGCTCCACAGAACGTGGGATCATTCCTGACCAGGCATGGAACTGGTGTCTCCTGGATTGGCAGACAGATTTTTAAAATATTGAGCCACCAGTGAAGGCATATGTTGACTCTTAATATGAATTTTCCCTTCATTGCCAAAAAATGTGTTACCGTGAATGAAATTAATGTTTCTTTACGTATGAGAAGATGGAAGATTCAGGGCTCATAAAGACTTCTCTAGAAATTGTCTGTCTTGGCCTGCTCTGTCAAAATTCCAGGTCACAGAGTACCTCCATCCTGACATCCATCCAGAGCTTCTTTCAGGGGTTGCTGAAGGCGGGAGCTTCCCTGGCCATGATTTAATCTGTGGGGAATATTTTCATTGACAGGTCACTCATTTATTGAACTCTTACGGTTCAGGGAGGTATTCGTTCTTGTTGATTATTGTCCTATCTAGATTTGCACCACTATCGTCATTCATCACATACAGAACTACATAACTTACTATAATCAGTCAGAATTATTGGGACTCAGGGTCAAAGCAGGAATAAGAAGCAAGTTATGTTGCATAACATTTTTGATTGTGGACAATAAAGGGTCAGTGCATAGGTATTCCTGTCTAGTGGAATAGCCATCTGGACTCTGTTATTAATAGAAATAGTTGAGAAGTGACATCTTGAGTATTAATAGACCAGGGAGATCATACTTGTCCTAAAAATAAGCATGAATGTCAGGCAACTGGTACCCTGGTACTCAGATGTCTAGGCTTATCCAAGTAGGTTTTAACAATTTGGTGCTATTGATAATTACAGAAGTGATTTCTGTCTTTAGTAACATATGGTTATAACAAGTTTATGGCCTAAACATATGAGTTTCAAGAGGAGACCTTTTAAAATAAGATTGTTTTCACCAGGTGCTAGCAGCCATTGCATTGAGAACGAATATTATCATCTCAAATTTGACAGAGTTCAGAAACCTGTAGTTCTTCACAATACAACAGCTTGTCAGAGATCACACCTCTATTGTGACCTAGATATTTCCTTGGATATCTGATCCACAGCTATTCTTTTTAAGAAGATTTTATTAATGTTTTTGAGCTGAGCTGTTCTTCATTCCTGCACAGGTTTTTATCCAGTTGCAGTGAGAAGGGGGCTGCTTTCTATTTCCAGTGTGCGGACTTCATTGTGGTGGCTTCTCTTGTTGCTGAGCAGAGGCTGTAAGGTGTTGAGGCCTCAGTATTTGTGGCATCAATGGCACCCCACTTCAGTACTCTTGCCTGGAAAATCCCATGGGTGGAGCCTGGTGGGCTGCAGTCCATGGGGTCGCCAAGAGTTGGACACGACTGAGCGATGTCCCTTTCATTTTTCACTTTTATGCATTGGAGAAGGAAATGGCAACCCACTCCAGTGTTGTTGCCTGGAGAATCCCAGGGACGGGGGAGCCTGCTTGGGCTGCCATCTCTGGGGTCGCACAAAGTCGGACACTACTGACNTGTCCCTTTCATTTTTCACTTTTATGCATTGGAGAAGGAAATGGCAACCCACTCCAGTGTTGTTGCCTGGAGAATCCCAGGGACGGGGGAGCCTGCTTGGGCTGCCGTCTCTGGGGTCGCACAAAGTCGGACACTACTGATGCGACTTAGCAACAGCAGCAGCAGGGTTAGACTCTCGAGCTCCGAGCACTAAAGCACATGCTCCGTGTATGTGGCAAACAGGCTTATTTTGCTCCAGGGGATATGGGATCTTTGGAGATCAGGCAAAGAACTCCTATCTCCTACATTGGCAGGTGGAAACTTTTACTACTGAGCCACCAGGGAAGGCCTATTTTGACTTTTGATTATAATTTTCCCCTTCATAGCCCAAAGAAGTGTCACTGTCAAGGAAATCAGTGTTTCTCTAAGTATGGGAAAATGCAAGAATCAGGGCTCAGAGAGCTGTCTGCAGAAATTATCTGTCTCTTAGTCTTCTCTGTTAGAATTCCAGACCACAGCATGAGTCACTCCTGATTTCCACCCAGAACTCCTTTCAGGAGTTGTTGAAGGTAAGTAGCTGAAGTGACCATGGTTTAATATTTGTAGAGGTTCAAGACAAGTGCCAATTTTCAGTCAGCACAGCCACTTCAGGGTCATATATTTCATTATGGTTTGGAGGATTTTCATAACCATTTAGTCATTCAGTGCTGGGAATGCTCATTCCAGGGTCTGGGGAATGTTTTCATTGACAGATCACTCAATGGGCTGTTCCTGGACTTTCCCATAAAACAGTATCCAACATTATCTGGATTATCTGGACTGCTTAAGTAAGCTCTTGTTGTCCAGTGAAGTATTCCATATTGTTTCTTTTTCCCATATATAGGAGTTACACTGTTTTCTTCACTGATCTCATACAGAACTACACAAAATGCAAAGATTAATAAGAGAATTACTGTTATTAAGGGGTCAAAGCAGGAATAAGAAGCAAGTGACATTGGATAGCATTTTGATTGTGGCTAATAGAGGGTCAGTGCATGGGTGTTCCTGTCTAATGAAATAAGGCCATCTGGATTCAGTTATTAGTAGAATTAGTTGCCACCATATCAACCTGAATACTAAAAGCCAAGGGTAATCATCCTTATTGGAAAAATAAGCTTGTATCTTNATAGCATTTTGATTGTGGCTAATAGAGGGTCAGTGCATGGGTGTTCCTGTCTAATGAAATAAGGCCATCTGGATTCAGTTATTAGTAGAATTAGTTGCCACCATATCAACCTGAATACTGAAAGCCAAGGGTAATCATCCTTATTGGAAAAATAAGCTTGTATCTTAATGTCAACATGGCACTGCCAGGAAACTTGTACCCCGGAACACAGCTGTCTAGGCTTATCTAATTTTTTCCCCCCATATTGCGGCTATATATGCCATTACACAAATGTTTTCTCTGTTTATTAACATAAATTTAAATTTAATTGTCTAATCTATAAGAGTTAGAAGAGGAGAACTTTAAAAATAAGGTTGTAGTCACCAGATGCTAGCAGCCATTATTTTTGTTTTTAATTAATTTTTTTATTGAAGGATAATTTCTTTACAGAATTTTGCTCTTTTCTGCCAAACATCAACATAAATCAGCCATAAGTATACATATATCCCCTCTTGAAGCTCCCTCCCATCTGCCTCC
>SJYV01051883.1:864947-924940 GCA_006410875.1 Neotragus pygmaeus | reverse complement strand
TTCTGAGGGCTGTCTTTTCACCTTGCTTATAGTTTCCTTTGCTGTGCAAAAGCTTTTAAGATTAACCAGGTCCCACTTGTTTACTTTTGTTTTTATTTCCATTACTCTAGGAGGTGGGTCATGGAGGATCTTGCTTTGATTTATGTCATGGAGTGTTCTGCCTATGTCTTTCTCTAAGAGTTTCTAGTTTCTGGTCTTACATTTAGGTCTTTAGTCCGTTTTAAATTTATCTTTGTGTATGGTGTTAGGAATTGTTCTAATTTCATACTTTTATATGTGGCTGTCCAGTTTTCCCAGTACCATTTATTGAAGAGGCTGTCTTTGCTCCATTGTATATTCTTTCCTCCTTTGTCAAAAATAAGGTACCCATAGGTGCATGGGTTTACTTCTGGGCTTTCTATCTTGCAGGTGATTTCTGTGTATTGGCTTTGTATCCTGCAACTTTGCTAAATTCATTGATTAGTTCTAGTAACTTTCTGATATTCTCTTTAGGGTTTTCTATGTACAGTATCACGTCATCTGCAAAGAGTGAGAGCTTTAATTCTTCTTTTCCCATCTGGATCCCTTTTATTTATTTCTTTTTTTTTTCTGATTGCTATAGCTAGGACTTAAAGAACTATGTTGAATAATGGTGGTGAAAGTGGACACCCTTGTCTTGTTCCTGATCTTAGGGGGAATGCTTTCTGTTTTTCACCATTGAGAATGTTTGCTGTAGGCTTATCACATAAGGCCTTTACTATGTTGAGGTAGGTTCCTTATATGCCCATGTTTTGAAGACTTTTAATCATAAACAGGTGCTGAATTTTGTAAAGTCTTTTTCTGCATCTATTGAGATGACCATATAGTTTTTATCTTTCAATTTGTATAGTATATCACATTGTTTGTTTTCCATATATTGAAGAATACTTGCATCCCTGGAAGAAGCCCAACTTGATCAAGGTGTATGAGCTTTTTGATATGTTGGTGAATTCTGTTTGCTAAAATTTTGTTGAGGGTTTTTGCATCTATGTTCATCAGTGATATTGGCTTATAGTTTTCTTTTTGTGTGTTGTCTTTGTCTGGTTTTGGTATCAGGGTGATGATGGCCAAATAGAATGAGTTTGGAAGTGTTCCTTCCTTTTCAATCTTTTGAAAGACTTTTAGAAAGATAGGCATTAGCTGTTCACTACATGTTTGATAGAATTCTCCAGTGAAGCCATCTNGTGAAGATTTGACTCATTTGAAAAGACCCTGATGCTGGGAAAGATTGAGGGCACTAGAAGAAGGGGACGACAGAGGATGAGATGGCTGGATGGCATCACCAACTTGATGGGCATGAGTTTGGGTAAACTCTGGGAGTTGGTGATGGACAGGGAGGCCTCGTGTACTGTGCTTCATGGTGTCTCAAAGAGTCAGACATGAATGAATGACTGAACTGAACTGATTTGGTCAACTCCTATTTAAAAGAGAGAAGGTGCTCAATCAAAGGCAGCTATTCCTGATGCTGTGCTTGCTGTCCACATTGTTACTACCAGGAGAATATGCACACCAGTCTTTGTGTTTTCAGCATATTCATGAATGATTTTAATAATTGTTGAAATCATCTGTCACCTTTACCACAATTACTGTCCTATCTATCTTCTCTTTGAGCCTTCTGGGACTTCTGTTTTCTACATTGAAACTCAATTATCCCATCCTTGGGATCCGACAACTTGATTTGGCTCTAAATTTCTCTTTTAATTAATACTCTCTCTGGCTTTATTATTACTCTCATCCTTCAGTTAATACAAAGGATAAAATTAATAATAAATGTATGCTATATGTGTGTGTGTGTGTGTGTGTGTGTGTGTGTGTGCGCGCGCGCGCGCGCATGCATTTGTATTGAAGTATAAAGGGCTTCTTTTTCTCTTTTTGCTAAGAAAAATTGCTTAAGGAAATTTTTGGCAGCAAATTGTATGGAAATAGCAAGTTCTATTTTTATCCTAATTTAAAATTTGATTTCAACTTCAGCTCCATCTGGAAACCTGAGTCATTTTGAGACTAAGAAGGAATAAAAGAAAGAATTTGACATTAAAGACAAAGCATAAAATTGTGCCTGTTTGGGAAAGATAAGATGATTCAGTAGAGCTTTTTCTTCAAAAGATATATTTGTAGATATCATATTCAGAAATGAAGCACATAGAATCCTTAACGTTGTAAATTGTTTCTCACTGTAAAATCCTTCCACTACTAAAGCCAAGTTCAGGTACTTATTGATGCATCAAGACAGAACGAAAAAAATAGATTTTAGAATTAGTTTTGGATTTGAATTTTAGTAGTTTTGTGACTGTTTTGGTTTTGTTCCTTATAATTTTCTTTTTTATGGTTTATGTTAGAAATCGACACTTGAGCAGCTGACTCATGACATAATCTAGGAATTCATGAGATGAGGGACCAGGAGAGGAAGTAAGAGGCTGTGTACGTGTTGGGTGGAGAACGTCCCTACTTTCAGCCAAAGAGATTTCCCTGAGGCTTGCTGGGTGATGAAAGACCTGAAGTAACTGAAGCCTTATCTTTCCAAATGCTCATAGCTAACTCTTTGGGGATGTTTACTCTTTATTTAGCAAATGGAAACTGCTTGCTACCTCAGCTGGCACCATTTCATCAAACAGCATTCCACAGCATTGTCTATGATTCAGGTTTTTTCCCACCGGTGTATCAGCCTGCACTTTCCTCTTTATAGTGGACATCCTACTCTGTTCAGTCAGGGCTGGAGTCATCAAACCAGATAGATGAGTATCTTGGCCTGAGCAACTCCAGATGTCTTGGAAATTCTCACTTAGGAGACTGGGAAAGTTACATAAAATCATTCCCTGAGAAAACAGTAAGTGAAACTTGTCTTGAAATTGAAACGTTTTCCATGGAGACTCAAATGTTAGAAAACCAGCAATTACCAGACAATGAATTTTTTAAGATCAGAGGTCTTATCATATTCTTTCTGATTTCTCCATTGCCAACTAAAGTGCCTGAAATGCTGTCAAACTACACAGACACACATGCACACAAAATATATATTTATTGTACTATATAGGATACATAATATATACATATATATTATGCTATATATAAATATAGCAAATTATTATGCTATATATAAATGTAGCAAATTATCAGTATATAACATATTAGTAAATTAACACAAATTTACTTAGCTTAGGGGAATGGGATATCATGAGGTTTTTTCATCTGGTAATGTCTCTTTAGATGTACCAGCCTAGTCATTGCCTCCTTAATAAACTTGCCCTTAACTTGAGTGAGGTCAGGTGTTTGGTTCTTATCCTCCTACATATTTCTCCCCATGTTGCTCTGTATATTGTCTCTTTCTCTAGCTACCTGTGAAAACCAAACCAAACCAAAAAACAGCAAGAAATTTGAACATAAGGACTGGCCCTTTTCTATCAATACTTAAGTTCTTAACATACTTGGTACATAAAAGGCAGTCAATAATGTTTTCTAAATGAGTGAGGAGGATAAAATCCTTTTCCTGTATTTTGGATTCATTTCATATATAAAAGTCAAAACCTGCCTTTACTCATGTAGGTTCTCAGTGCCAAAACCAACAAACCAAGCCTTGAGCCAGAGAATCTAAATTGGATGGTGTAAGATCAGTATTAAAAATGGGAACCCGGAAGATGAAGTATCTCATTGATTTCTGTATGAACACGTTACAGTTAGGTGTTGAGTGCAGTGAATGTGCTGATTATTCTTCACTGGTGGAGTGTGTATGCGGTAGCTTGTCAAATAAATACAATAAGTTGAATTGTAAAGGGAAAAATACCTCCTACTCCCTCCTCTGCCAGGGCTGCCCAAGAAATCCAGGAGATTTGGTGATGCTTAGTGTCAGGAATGATGCTAAAGCTGAAACTCCAGTACTTTGGCCACCTCATGTGAAGAGTTGACTCATTGGAAAAGATTCTGATGCTGGGAGGGATTGGGGGCAGGAGGAGAAGGGGTCAACAGAGGATGAGATGGCTGGATGGCATCACTGACTCAATGGACGTGAGTTTGAGCAAACTCCGGGAGATGGTGATGGACAGGGAGGCCTGGCGTGCTATGATTCATGGGGTCGCAAAGAGTCGGACACGACTGAGTGACTGAACTGAACTGAACTGAGTCTCAGGAATATTAAGACCCTCTTATTTCAATTAGGTTGATAGGTGAAATATAGTTCTCTGGTGATCCATTTGACACTGAGCAAGATAGGCTTTAATACCAAATCCCTTCCATTATGGCTTCTGGGGTGGTGTTTAATGGTTTCAAGTAGGAAGTATCATGCCATGCTGCATAATGGAAAATTTATTTTGGTCTAGTTTCCAAGCAGGAAGTAATCCTTCCCATCAAAATGTGCTTAAGATGCTTCTCTTATGGCCAAGACACTGACACAATACTGGTTAGGCTAGAGAGAACTGCCCCCCGCCCCTCACACACACACACACACACACACACACACACACACACACACACGAGAACAGCAACAAATCACTCACATAAAGGACTCAGGCTAGACAGGGACCTACTATCTGACACAGCCTTTCTCAAAGATTAGCGCTGAGGCAGGAAGCCAGCACAGGAAGGCTTCCATGGAAACTGGTCAATAGACTTGCTGCTTAAAGGCTGTACTTGAGTCAGTAAAACATAGACAAACAATGAAGAATTTGGTAAGGACTTCAAAAAAATGGACATGTAAAACAGCACAGAACAAGATAACATGGGGTATAGAAGAGGGTCCCCAAGTCATGGAAGAAAAACATAGTTTTAATTTAAATTGTTTCCTAGGCCACCCTGGTTAGAGTTGTTATTAGTTCCTTAGAGAGGAACTAATTAGTTATTAGTTCTATAAGAGATCATACTCTTATGATCTGGAGATTGACATGTATCTTGTAGAATTTATTGTACATATAATATGTAAATATGTATATATATGTAAACATGTATTTCTGTATGTATGTATTTATTTATGTATAGTGTCATTGTTGTTGAGTTGCTTAGTCGTGTCCTACTCTTTGTGACCCCATAGATTGCAGCATGCCCAGCTCCCATGTCCTTCACCATCTCCGGAAGTTTGCTCAAATTCATGTCCATTGGGTCGGTGATACCATCCAACCATCTCATCCTCTGCCACCCCTTTCTTCTTTTGCCTTCAATCTTTCCCAGCATCAAGGTCTTCTGTACAGAATTCTTTACAGAGTAGACACTTACCAGTCTTAACAGAGACTTGTTGTCTTCATAAAATTCCAAGTTTAAAACCATATTTATGTATCATGTCTGCTTATTTTCTATTCATCTATGTGGAGAAGGAAATGGCAACTCACTCCAGTATTCTTGCCTGGGAAATCTCTGGACAGAAGAGCCTGGTGGACAGCAGTTCATGGGATTGCAAAAGAATAGGACACAATTTAGCAACTAAATAACAATTCAGTCATCTATTTATGTAGTATCTTCAAGTCAACTGGGCCTTATTTGTCATAACAGCGAATACTCTGAAATCCACAGTAGACAAAATCAGTTGTGCAGTTGTGAATTCTGGCACATGGAATATTTCTGATTAAATATGCTATACCATACATTATCACAAGCATAAAGCCATGGGAAATAGTGTATTGGCTTCCCTGGTGGCTCAAATGGTAAAGAATTCACCTGCAATGCCGGAGACCTGGGTTCAATCCCTGGGTTGGGAAGATCCCCCAGAGGAGGACATGGCAACCCACTCCAGTATTCTTGCCTGGAGAATTCCCATGGACAGAGGACCCTGGTGGGCTACAGTCCATGGAGTTGCAGAGTCAGACATGAATGAGCAACTAAGCATGGCTTGGTGTATAGACGGCATGGGATAGGGAGTGCAAACCTCAGCAATACAGGAGTTGGAGAAATCTGATGTCCATATAATACTCTCTCACACATTTCAATATACATCCCACGCAGTTTACACAGCAACTACTAGATAAATTTCAGCATCAAGAATGGAAAAAAGTGTTTTGGAATCCAATACCTGGGGATTCAATCCCTGTTGTACCAGTGTGGGCAAATGATTCATGCTGTTGAATGTCAGTTTCATTATTTGTATGTATGGTGATGTCAGCACAGGGCTCCTTGATATTCTAATGTAACTGTGCACAGAGAAGGCACATCCTAGGTGCCCAATTCATTTTAGTGTGACTGAATGACTGAACCATAGCCAAGTTTCTGTGTATCTAATTCATTCTGAGTTAAAAAGAACCGTGAATACAAAGTTGCTTAATCAACCATAGCCTGTATGCTGTTTCTAATCTGAAAAATATAGAAAAACATTTTTTTTTTTACTTGTTTTTCTGAAATTCCTCATTCGTCAGCTCTTGAATCAGACTACCAGATCCATTCAAAAGTTTGGTCTTTTGTCACTTGTTTACATTTTAAAATTTCTAACATTTACGTAAGGCTTATACCTCAACTTTTGCCACTCTCTCAAGAAAGAATTCCCTCCTTTCTCTGGTCAAACAATAATTTCCAACCTGTCTTCTCAACTGTTTTAGCTCCTGTAGATCTGTGTTTGCTGACGCTCTGTCTTCTAGCATTCATTTGGGTTTCTGTCTTCCTATATGTACGGTTTAAATCCAGTTGGGCAGCAAATTACTTGACAGCTGTGCCTTTTTTTTTTTTTTAAAAACCCCTCAAAGCTCTTAGCACAGTAGTTGGCTGAGAGTAAATATTCAACATAGATTTGGTAATTGAACTTAATTTAAAAAATTCACTCCAAGTATCTGAGCCAGTGTCAGGCCATAAATACAGAAGTTTCATGTGTTCAGTGTTCATTTTCTTCTTGTAGGATCCTGAGATGTCAATTCTGAGAGTTTGTAGCAAAGAGGTACCAATGATGACTCGTTAATTTAGCATTTTGAAAGTCTTCCCTACTGCCCCTTGTCCTAACCTGAAAGTTCTTCATTTTGGAAACCGTTTCGTGGAAAGAAGTCCTGGAATATATTCTTTTATTTTTTCTTTTGGAAGGAACAAACTGGATTCTACTTTACTTCTGTCACTGTTTTGTCCTGTGACCTTGTGTATGTCTCTTTCTCGGGACCTCATTTTCTCCTCTGTGGAATTAGTTGACTGAACTACCCATACTGGGTAGTTATTTATAGCTCTCTTCTTTTAATAGGTCTCTTGCTGTTGGTTCAAAGTTTAATTTCTTTATTTAAAAAACTGCATTGAAATATAGTTGATTTACTATGCTGTGTTGGTTTCAGCTATACAATAAATTGATTCAGTTACACATATATATATACAAATATTTATATTCCATTTTTTTAACATTCTCTTTTCCATTATAGTTTATTACAAGGTATTGAGCATAGTTCCTAGTGCTTGTAATATATTCTTCTTGAGATAAGCATGTAATATTTTAAAGATATGTTCAGAAGGTTGAAATAGTCAGGATATCTGAGAACCTAATCTTGGTTAAGGGCAGAAGAAGGAGCTGGATTATATTTGGAACAGTTCCTCATTTAAGGAAATATTTACTGAATTGAGTAAGCAAAGGCGATTCCAATTAAAATTTGGAGAGGAATCAGGAGAAGGAACAAATCAGAGAAGCAGGAAATAAATAGTCTGCCTTTTCAGTAGTCAATTTTAAGTTCTGTTCTGGCGTTTATGCCTTTCAGACATGATAAAGAGAAGAGTTGTGGGTAGAATGAATCAATTTATTCTAGAGTCAGTTTATTATTTGTCTCTGAATCACAGCGTCCTGGACAGAACGACAAAACATTGCAGTATTGAAAAATTATTCCCATGTGACTCAGTGACTCTTCTTCAGAGATACCTGGGCCAAGTTAAATTTGATAACTCAGTGAGAAATATTGCTGCAATTAGTGAGATACTAAAAAAAAGGGTTACAAGACAGTATCTCTAGGCCCAGGTCCCCACTCCACTGTCACCCAGTCATTAATGGTGTGATACACCTCTCAAAGTTTTTTTTTCCTTTTTAAATTTATTTAGTTTTTGGTGTGCTGGGTCTTTGTTGCTAAATGCGGGCTTTCTCTAGTTGTGGCGACCAGGGGCTACTCTTTGTGGTACACAGTTTTCTCATTGCAGTGGTTTCTCTTATTGTGGAGCTAGCCTCTAGGCACACAGGCTTCAGTAGTTGTTGCTCCCAGGCTCTACAGTGGGGAGCACAGTAGCTGGAGCACAGAGGCTTTAGTTGCTCTGCAGCATGTGGAATCTTCCCAGACCAGGGATTAAACCCATGTCCCCTGCATCGGCAGGTGGGTTCTTATCCACTGTATGTGTTAGTCGCTCAGTTGTGTCCAGCTCTTTGCAACTCCGTGGGGTGTAGGCTACTAGCCTCCTCCATCCATGTGATTTTCCAAGCAAGAATCCTGGAGTGGGTTGCCATTTCCTTCTCCCTTATCCACTGTACCATCAGGGAGTTCCTCAAGTTCTTGTATCCTTAGCATCCTCTTTCAGAAATGAACATGTTCAGTAGGCTTTTCCTCTGATTAAAAAAAAAAAATGCTTTGATTCTTAGAAATTTTTTCTTCAAAATACTTTTTTACCTCCTTTAATATGAAAGAACGTCAGATGAATTGCACCCTATGCTAAATATTTTAAAAATCATTCTTTTCTAGGATTTCATGATTGATTCAGTCTTGATGACATCTCTCAGAAGGGTGAAGAGAGAAGCACTTATAGAACACATCTTAGCCGAAACTTTACATCTCTTTCATTCTCAGAAAAGCATTATAAAGTGGAAATTTTCTCCAATTTTACCACGAAGGAAATGAAGAACACCCTGATGGCCACTGAGCAGATAAGAACTGCCTCTCTCAGGTCTGTCTGATTTAAAAACCCTCCTTCTTTCTAGCACGTAATTCTGACATTATGTGTGGGGCGGCGGGGGAAGAGGTGAGGGGAGAAGGCAGGTATTCCATTTAACAGATGGAAAGACTGAGTACGGCGAACCAGGAAACTTCCTCAATTTTGCAATAAATCAGTATTTTTGATTCCAGGATGAAAACTTCAGGGTTTTGGAATAGAGTGTAAGCTCACACTGGAGGACAGGGTGCAAGAAAATATCTTTTTATGATAATTTTATTTTTATTTGATGCCAGCATTGAATTTTCAGAGTTTCAAAATGGTGAGATATAAAAGAATTAAGCTTGTTGTATTGACATTTTAAAAATTAAATTCTAGTAATACACTTGGTGTTTTCTAGAGACTATCTTTGAATGAACACATTTTTTGCCCTAGAAATCCATGAAACTGTTTTTTCCAAACCATGCATCCCAGCCTCCCTAATCTACTGCCTCACACATATACATTTGGAGAAAAAAAGGCGTAATCTTGAACTTCATTTTTTCCTTACAAAAAGTAATTATCTGGAAATAATTATACTGCCCAGTTCCGTAGTTGTTCTTGGTTTAGGAAATAATTTTTTCCCCTTTTAACTTCCCTTGTTTTCTTCTTTTAATCCTCTGTGTTTGTATTGGCTTTTAGCCCTGTGCATTGGGCCTAGTGCCAAGTGAGACTCAGCACTTAGCCTAGAAGTATCATTTTCCAACACACAGAATCAGGAGGAAAACCCCGCCTCTCACACCCACTACTAATTAGCATACTATTCTACAAAACTGACTAGTTGCCCCATGTGCTCATCACTTGTGAGTTTCTGCTTTCCACAGCTCTCATTCCTGCAGAGAATGAGTTTGAGCCACATGGAGAATATGCCTTTAAGCCATTCAAGTCTTCAAGGAGCACAGAGACCGTCCTGGAAACAATGGCTCCTCTACTCAACAGTAATTATTGTGCTTTGCTCCTTCAGTGCACTAATCTTTATTTTTTTTCCACTCAAGGTAAGGAGACAACAGAATCTAAGGTTAAAATTTATTGTACTCCTCTTTTATTTTGTTAAGACTAGTTGTTAGCATTGTCACTCAGTATTGTTAGAGCTTTGAAAGAAAGAGACATGTAAGGTAAGTAATAGATGGTGTAGTCTATCTTGAGAAATGCACTGAACTGGGAGTAAGAAGATACAAATTCTGGGTTTAGGTCTCTCAATAACTAGCTGTGTGCATTTGAAAGACATTTAATCTTCCTGGTTCTCAGTTTCTTCATCTGAAAAGTGGTGGTAGGGAAATGGAATTGTTCATCATCATATCCCTTCTAGCTATAAAATACAGTGATTAATAATTTATCTAAGGGTGGTATAGAACATAAAGGGAGTCAAGAGGTGGGCAATGACTTAGGGCTAGGTTGATCAGGGAAGGCTTCATGGAGGAAGGAGGAAGTACTTTCTTTTTTGGGAAGCCCCTGATGCTTATCAGGAATTTCCCACTGAGCTCCACTCCAAATTATGGGTCTAGTGAAGAGAATGGAGATCCATTAGATTTTTAGTAAAATTTTTTTCTGACTGTTGTTTACATAGTGCTGATCAGAAAGAACATAAATACATTATTTAATTTAGGATTTAGCCAATTCCTGGGTACATCTGAGAACAGTGACTGCAGAAACATTTTTCTAAGGGACAGGTTGACCAGTTATGATTTCAAAGACATGGTTCTACTACTAAAGATATTTGAAAGCAACTGAGAAAAGATACAGGAGGAAACAGTACAGAGAAGATGCTGATGTTAACCTAGGGCAAGCAGTGCTTTGGCCAAGTTTTTACACAGTAGCCCATTAATTTGTATTTTGTAACTGTACACAGCGGTGTACAAGAAAGGTATTTGTGACTACATCCCTCACTGTCTCAAGGAATGTTCCAAGCAGACCTCTGAACTCTCTGGACAGTGAAGCTTTGAGCAGGCGGGAAAAAAATCATTAGGAATTCTTTGTTTCAATTTCTGAAGAAAGGGAAGGGTGAGAATAGCCATAATTTAAATTTGGAAGTGACTTTTCCTTCTCAAAACCACTCCACATGCTATTAGCCTGATGACATTGAAAAACATCGGGTAGGTTTTCCATGTCATCAGTTCCTGCATGTGTGTGGGGACTCAGTGCCTGGGAGAGAAGAGAACTGTCTTTCTCAGAGGCACACAGCTGCTCTTGCAAAGGGAAGGAGGAGGTCTCATACTCCCAGAGGCATTTAGGACACCTCTTGCCAACGCTGAACTTGATGAATCCCCTGTGTCTGAGGTCTTATTCTGGGATTCCCTCTCGTAGACAACATGTAGCTACCCAGTGAAAGGCTCTGCTTCTAAGAAACAGCCCAGAGTTTGTTCCAAATTTGGGGAATTTTGAAAAGTTTTGAGGATATTGTCCTGACAGGGTGCCATGGAGGCTTTATTCCCATGGGAAAAGCCAATGACTGGCTGATGGTACAATGATATTAGCTCCCACATTTCCTGTACTTCTCTTTCCCTATTGGCCACAGGTTAGTAGTTTTGGAAAAGAGGACTGAATGACTGTGGGTGATGAGTCATTAGGAGGTAGCCACTTCCACCTCTTTATAACGCTCTATGACCTTGGAGTTTTAGTTTCCATTCTGGTTACTGTATACAAAATCCCACTTTCCAACCTCTCTAGGCAATAATTCAAAAAGACAGGAAGACTCAGATCCTTTAAAACCAACAAAAATTTCTGTGGGAGGATTCTTTTTTTCTTTCTTCCCTCTCTTTCAGGAGACATCTCGCTGAAAGAATCAGTTATGAGCCCAAGGAGATGGTCCCCCCACCCCTACATGAAAATAACCTCACAGAAATTATCTCTTAAGAAATCAAACGTTCACCAGTCCAGGTTCGATGCATGAGACAGGGTGCTCAGGACTGGTGCACTGGGATGACCCTGAGAGATGGGATGGGGAGGGAGGTGGGAGGGGGTTTCAGGATGGGGAACACATGTACACTTATGGCTGACTCATGTCAATGTATGGCAAAAACCACTACAATATCATAAAGTAATTAGCCTCCAATTAAATAAATAAATTAAAAAAATAAAAAATACCTTCACAGCAAAAGAAAACGAAGAAATCAAATGTTCAGGAGAGTCCCCTGCTTCAGTGAAACTAAGGATACTTTCAAAAGGGGAAGTTTTGCGTGTATTTATAAGCATAGTAGGTTCTATTTCCAAATGATGATTTTATTAGAGTTGGTTTGGAGAAATAATTATTAAGTTTACTTATTAACCCAATTAATAAATCTGAGCTTAAATCAAAATGGGGTTACAAGAGCCACTGATCCTTCTAAGCAAAGATGAATTAACTAAACAGGATTCATATACTGCTTTATAAGTGGATATTTACTCCTTCCAAACATCACCAGGATTAGAAATACAAACTGCTCTGGAGCCGTAGGGGTGAGACTTTTGACTCAGACAGGCTGTTTGGATCTCAGCCTGGCCTTTTTTCAGCTGCGTGACCTTCGGCTAGTTACATAATCCTACTTCTCATTTCCTCTTCTGCAAATGAAAACGTTATCTCATAGAGATGTGGTAAGAATTAAGAGACAGTACAATCCTAACCCATAGTAGGCTCTTAGTAGAGAGTAGTGATTCATATTTATACCATTATTATTAATGATTGTAATATGAAGATAAAGACTTAACAAAATGGGTATTCCTTGCTTATCTATTCTACTTCCTCAACCAAAAAGTTTGTCTCACTGCCAAATAGAGGATTTTAGTGATTAGACAGAGTTTCACTTGTGACAATAATGACATAATATCACAATGGTGGTTTCTGTAGTTTTAAATGGACATTAAAGCAGCCCACCATGCAACATCCAAGATTTCTGCAATTTGTCTGTGGCCTTAGGTTTGTTTGCACACTCTTTATACATGAGAGTAGACAACATAGATGTTATCAATGGCACATTTTTTGGCATGGTTTTATATTTAGATTATTACTCAATTGCTTCATGTGTTGATTTGTGTCTTTCTAGAAAGGTGATAAACTTAAGAAGCTATGACCATAGATGACATTAGTTTCTCTTGCTTACAATGGTAGTATAATGTATAGGTACATAGAGTTTTGTTTCATTCTTTTTATTATAATCAACATCATTACCAAACCACTAATACTTAATAAGTAGGACAAGACAGAATATCTGGGCAAAATCCTTTATGAGACTTAACTCATTTAAGCACATGAACAACCTAAATGGACTAGGTGCTGCTATCTTCCCCATTTTATAAATGAGAAAATTGAAGTTAAGGGAGTCCCTATCACATGGGCTAAACAAAATGGTCTTTCAGCATCTCTTCTAAGAAACTCTATCAAAAAAATATTCTTGACTACAATCCCAATATATATGCTAACTTATACAAATATATGCTGTCTTATACAAATTCTAATATTTTATATATTAAAAGATATACAATATAAATTTATAAGGATAAATCAAGTAATATGCTTAATGTGGTTTATTCACAGTGCAAAAACATTTTGCTTTTACCAAAATATTGTATTTGTATAATATTCAATTATATAATATAAACATTTCTAAAACAATTGAAATAGTATTTTAGTAATTTGATAAATGTTTCTTTTATTTTCTTAATCTAGTTTAACACCTTTTAATACAAGAAATTGAAGGTTATAGTCTAAGTTAATTTACCTTGATTCATGGTCTTGACTGTCATAACTGAAAAATCACTTCATGAACACATATAGATCAAAATGGAAGACTGCATCTTTGAGTATGCATACCATGTTATGACACTAAAATTTAAGTCCATCATTCAATAGTGCAAAGTTCCTTTTTAAAGAAATTAATAGTTCCTCACTCCATTCATGATTTTTTTCCCTTCCTTAGACAACTTAAATTCCAATAGTTCATAATTATAATCCTTACCAAGGTGGCCTTTCCTTCTGAGTCTCCTTTGTGGGTTCTTTCTTATTCCCTGACCCCTACACACTGCAATATCCCAAAACTCTTTCCTATCTGTAATCACTGATTTGATGCTCTTATATAGACTCATATCTTAACTCATCATGCAGAAGCTGAAGACTCCTAAATTAATTTTTTTTTAAGAACTCCTTAAATTCCATCCTTATAGATCCAGTCGCCTTCTTGACACTCCTACCTGGCTATCTAATACTCATCACAAACCTGACATATCCAAAAAATGAACTCATGATTCTTTTCCCCCAATTTCCTCCTCTTAAATCTTGCTCATTTCAGTCACTAACAGTGTTATCTTTCTAATTGGTCAGGCTCAGAGTTTGGTGTCATCTTTGTCTAATTTTCTCATCCATTTCCATGTCAGGAACTCCTGGTCACTCAATTTCCAATCACTTATCACCGTCTCCACAGTTAGTACCTTGGTCAGAGGCACCAAGCTTTCTTGCCTAGATGCTTACACTGATCTTTTACCTTGTCTCACTGCTTTTTCTCTTGCCACTCTTTAATATATTCCTAGCATAGCAGCCAGAGAAATCCTATTTAAAAATTGGCATCCTGTTTAAGCTCAAAAAATCTCTTAAGCAGTTTGCTGCAAGGAAACCAATGCACTGTTACATGCCCCCCCGCAAAGAATGTTTGTGGCTATACCTTATCTTACTACTAAGTATCTTAAAGCCTTTAGTATTTAAATATCTGTACTTATAAAATCAACCACACTGATAGTTTTCTGTGGCATGTAATTTGTGTTACAAGATTTTGAAACTGAGATCTCGGGGTTATCTCAATTACTATGTGTGATGCATGATTATCTAAATATTAAATAGGGGAGACTTTATCACTCTGAAACATTAATAAATATTTCTATAGCTTAATTTTTTATTTAAAATAAATATAAATGGGAATTGTTAGTTTCTTCTCACATGCCAGTGGATCATCTTATGTAGTCACTGGGGTGCAGAGACATACAGAAAATTTCTATAGCCCAAGAGAAGGAGCATCCAAGATCAAATAGTTGTCCTATAGATGGAGATTAGGTGGGTAGAAGGAGTTCTTAACTTCTTCCTAAAAGACCCAAAAGGTAGCTGTGTAGTGAAAGGTAGAGGAAGGAGCCGGTCATCTGTAGAGGAAAGCAGAGAGATCCAAAACAGGGTGGAGGGAGGAATTTTTTTTTTTTTTTTTAATGTGGTTAGGGCAGAGAAGTCTGCTTCAGGAATCTGAGCCTCTAAATAATCAAGAAAACTGTGACACTGTCACCATCCTGACCAATTCCTCTTCTTCCCTTACAGACTGCCCAGGGACCCTGTGTAGCAAAGTTTGGTGAGTAACCTGTCTCACAGAGGATGAAATGGTTGGATGGCATCACCGACTCATGAGTTTTAGACATGAGTTTGAGTAAATTCTGGGAGTTGGTGATGGACAGGGAGGCCTGGCATGCTGCAGTCCATGGGGTTGCATAGAGTCAAATATGACTGAGTGACTGACTGGACTGAACTGTCTTATAAGCCTCCTTTTTACTTTTCTTACTATTTGCTGCAAAAGGCAAGCTCCAGCACTAAGAAAGGATGCATTCTATTCTAGTTATTCTACAACTACTGTTTTTAACTGTTAATCATGTATTGTAGTTGTCTAGGAGCTGAGGCTTCAGGTCTGTTTTTAATTGTTTTAATAAGCACAAGTTTCAGATTTCTACGACTTTTCCCTGGGACAGCCTCAGAGACCTTCTCACATTTCCCATATTGCCAGTGTCCACTAGAGTGAGTGTAGGGTGCAATTTTTGTTTCCAACTGTGAAGATGAGAAATGAGAGCGGGGGTGGTCCCTTCTCTGCTCCTTTCGCCTCTCCTCTCAGCTCCGGAGTCACTTTCCTTTATAGTGACCTGGTACTTGCTTAGAAGACACAGTAAAGTTTATGGTTGAGCCTTTGGGTATTTTTTTAGAATACATACAAAATTAAAAATGAATACATTTGGGGTTGTTCACTGGTTTAAGATCAAACAACCATTTCCCACTGAAAGCAGACCACTTCTAGAGTCAACTTCAATTCCTGTTTGACTGTGCAGCACAAACAGCCAGGTTTCCTTGACTTGAGATGAGAGCGAATCTCATTTTACTTGTTTCTGCCTTTTTGATTTGTTGTTTTTCTAGTAAACAGAGTGAAACTCCTCATGATATGTTTGAAATACCCTCTTGATGAGAACCTCAACTTTAAAGTTGAGGCCCCCCTCATCACAGAATTAAATATGAAAACCAGTGATACTTCTTCCTGGTGACTTGCCTATTTTCTATTACATGGTCAAGCAGGAAGAAATTTGCTAGGCTCTGGATTCAGTGGAGAAACAGGGAGACTTTGCTTTCTGCTTTAATGATCTCTCCTTCATTCTCCTTCAGAGCCTTTTATCGGTTATTTATATATAAAGAAGTATTTAAGTCAATGTGTTGCCTCTTTTAGTATATTTTTTATCAAGGTTTCTTTCTAATTATTTGACAAAGACTTTGCCCCCAAAACAAAAATTATGGAGCATTAGAGAACACACCAGATAAGTACTGCACATTCTGGGATTCTGAAATTACATCTTTGTGTAAAAACAATGAACATTAGGAAAATATGTAAATTCCATAAATATCAAAATCTTGATCCTTTTCACATCCTCCATGACAGCAATAATCTAGGGATACTTCTATTTAAACAGTCAAATAATTTCCATGTATTAACTCATTAATTTACCAGTAGGTATTTGGTGAGGATTTGGATAATGGTATCTCAAGTGAATCTTGAATGACACATACTCATAAGCTGAAGCACCATTATTTAGACACAGTGCACCTAATTCAGCATATACTGGGTAGTAGGAAGTCTTTTTGGTGTTGAAGATTCCACTATGGACAAAATAAAGGAGTATTTGATTTCCCTGATGGCTCAGATGGTAAAGCGTCTGCCTACAATGCAGGAGACCCGAGTTTGATCCCTGGGTGGGGAAGATCCTCTGGAGAAGAAAATGGCAACCCACTCCAGTACTCTTGCCTGGAAAATCCCATGGATGAAGGAGCATGGTAGGCTATAGCCCACGGGGCCACAAAGAGTTGGACATGACTGAGCAACTTCACTTTTCCTTTGTCCTCAAATGTTATATTCAAGGTATAAAATTGATAAATAAACAACTTAATTTATAATAGGCTAAATGGTGACAACTTCTATGAAGAAAACTAAAACAAGATAAAGAGAGAGAGTGACAGGGGAGCACCATTTTAAACAGATTGATGAGCTGGCCTCATTGATAAAGTGATACATAGTAAATAGTATTGATACAGAAAAACATGAATATGCATTTCTGGAGTGCCAACTCTTGTCATCACCATCCTAGTGTGTCATTCCTTTTTTATTTCACAAATGTTGGTTGACAAGTGGTATAGTGCCACCTAAAACTTTAACCCATTTCCCTATTCCAAACTTATTTTCTTAGAGCCACTCAAGCAAGAGATAAACTTAGGCAATTTCTTCAAAATCGGGAGTGGTAGATACTTAAAATTGTGGTTGGAGAGACCTAGTATAGACCTTTCCTATACATAGGGAAGAACTATTGTCAGGAAGATGATGAAATAATTAAATAACTATGCTTTTCTTTTTTTTTCCTCCCCCCATCCCTCCCTTATAAATATCTTGTAGGACCATTACCTTCAAAATGGCAAATGCCTTCTCCTGAGCCTTCTTGTGTGAATAAGACAGCTGACTGGAGGCTGAAGATACTTCAGAATGGTTTGTATTTAATTTATGGCCAAGTGGCACCCAATACAGCCTACAAGGGACGAGCTCCTTTCGAGGTGCAGCTGCGTAAGAACGAAGACCCCATACAAGCTCTAACCAACAATTCTACGATCCAGAATGTAGGAGGGGCTTACGAATTCCACGCTGGAGATGAAATAGACTTGATATTCAATGCTGAGCATCAGGTTCTGAAAAATAAGACATACTGGGGGATCTTTTTACTTACAAATCCCCAATTCATCTCCTAGAGACTTGATTTGGTCTCCTCATCCTCTTCAGCACTTGCAGAGACGTCAGTGCATAGGCTGGACAAGGAAGATTTTCAATCTCTGCAGTTCATCTGAGTATACAAATCAACAGAAACAGAACTCCTTGCATGTGAATTTTCTTTTCTCATGCCTGTGTGAATGAGACTCAGAAGAAGGACAAAAGGGATTTGGTAACCCTTGATGTTAGATCAACAAAGACAGTTTTGTTAGTTCATGAAATGAATATGGGTGGCTAGAGGACAGAATCTTCTCCAAGTGTCTTTGTCTAACCTTTGAATCTCTGGGTGGAAAAATGAAGTCTTATTCCCACAGAAGTCTTATCTTGTATGCAGAAAAGATCCAGGGCAGTAATTTGCTCTTGTTCTCATATTCTTGGACTGTGGATTGCTTGACTTCATTCTTCCCATATTCCTATCTTCTGAGACCCTCCTAATAGAAAAATAGTCAGACTTGGAGGGTGGTCACTGCTATGCCAGCAATACCCCACTTTACATTTGATGGCATGAGGGGACAGAGACACAGGTGGCGTTAGAATGGGATGCACTTTATTCGGGAATTTTTCTTAATTTAATCACACTCAGGATGCTTGGTGCTTTATAAAACCAGCTGGTCAAAAGGGTCATTCTGAACCTTTACATAGGGCTTCATGAGAACTTGCTTGTCTGTATGCCTAAACATGGCCGATGGTAAAGAAAGAGTAATCGTTACTAATCATGAGATTTAACCACAGAAATTGATATTACCAGTACTGTATTTTTTCATGTCATGATTCTGTATTTTAAGCTGGCTAGGCAGTTTGCAAAATACTTTCATATATCACATGGCAACTCTAGAAAGCTAACGGGGCAGATATTTTGGCACAATTTTAACACTGAGAATATGGAGGCAGGTGGAACATATGTAACTTGTTTCACCCCACAGAACGAATGATTAACAAGGGGCCTTGGGCTTCCCACTGTATCACACTATTTTAGCTTTAGGGTTGGTATTTCTGCTCTCACGTTGGATGTCTATAAAGTTTAGCAGATTAGATCTTCAAGGGGTATATATTCCCTTGGCAGATAGAGGGAAGCTACAACAATGCTTTCCTTTCTCAAACACTTCTTTTCCTTTCCTTACCTGGAGCAGGGAGCATGGGCTATTGTTCAGGACTGACTTCAACCAAACTCCCATCCTCACTTTGTAGAGCCTGTCTTGGTCAAATGTATTAAGTTCCAAAAATAATGAATAGCACTCAACTCAATGATGGTCTGCTAAAGTTTTGGACTCTACAATTAACTAGCTGCTTATGGGTTCCTGTTGGGAGGTATGTAATATGATTACATGATAACCCAATTTAAGATATTTATGGATATTTGTAAAAAGCTACATTGTGTTAATAATATCACCGTGTGAAGCTAATTTAAAAATAATTGTATTGTCTGCTTAGGAACAAACTAAGCCTGAGGCCAAGGTGCTTCTTAGTATTTCTTTTTTTTTTTTTTAATAAAATTTGTTGAGTAGTTGTTGGGCCAAAGACTTGGATGCATGGTTCTTCTTGCACTTGTATATTTTCTCAGGAAATTAAAGTTATATGACATATATTTATGGAAACTTGCTGGTGTTAATCATTGTTGAGTTATAAGCAGCAGTGTGCTAGAGTAGGTCAGCACTAACTCATAAGAAAGTGAAGTTGCTCAGTTGTGTCCAACTCTTGGTGACCCTATGGACTGTAGCCCACCAGGCTCCTCTGTCC
This sequence comes from Neotragus pygmaeus, assembly GCA_006410875.1. Classification (NCBI taxonomy): domain Eukaryota; kingdom Metazoa; phylum Chordata; class Mammalia; order Artiodactyla; family Bovidae; genus Neotragus; species Neotragus pygmaeus. Next base: position 905,351 of record SJYV01051883.1, on the reverse strand, counting down.
ATGGGATTTTCCAGGCACGAATATTGGAATGGGTTGCCATTTCCTTCTCCAGGGGATCTTCCTGACCCAGGGATCTGACTCAGGTCTCTCACATTACATGCAGACTCTTTACCTTATGAGCCAGTAGGGAATCCCTGCTCCTAAGAACTGACTGTTATATTTTCAAAAATTGCACATTCTGGCTATGAAATATAGTCATCCTTGAAATTGGCTATGGTGGGACTATTTATACCATGGGAATTGGCAATCAGGGCTTTTCTTTTTGGAAAGTCTATTCACCAGCACACCACTGCTTGTAAAACTCTCCTTCTCAATAAAGCCTCTCAGTTGCTGCCTTATTCTTGGAATAATCAGGGTAGGCAAGGGAGAAATGAAATTGTCATACTGCTTAGCAAGAGCCCTGCCTATTAGTTATTTCTCAGGGCAAGCAGAGGTCTCCATAGTTGCAACCAAAAGCTACCAACAGATGACTTTTAAATTTCCCTAGTGTTGTGATTTCAAGGTTTTTCTTTTCAATGTGTACTCTGTTTCCTTGTTTCTTCAATTAGTTCTTTAAATTTTATACCAATAATAAAGTATATGTTGGTAAGTAGGCTATAACTGACATATCTGTTGGTTATCAGGCTAGTGTTTGTGTTCTAGAGAATGTAAGTATACATCAAAGATATTGTTGCCCATATGAAACACTTATTTTTAAAAAGTTTTCTACTTGAGATACAGTTTGATTTACTGTGTTACTTTCACGTGAACAACATAGTGATTCAGAAACGAGGTGCTGATCTATGTCCGATGCAGGATGCTTGGGGCTGGTGCACGGGGATGATCCAGAGAGACATTGTGGGGTGGGAGGTGGGAGGGGGATTCAGGATTGGGAGCTCGTGTACACCTGTGGTGGATTCATGTCAATGTATGGCAAAGCCAATAGAGTATAGTAAAGTAAAATAAAGTTAAAAATAAAATAAAATAAAATATATTCATTAAAAAAATTTTTTTATAGATTATAGTCCACTGAAAGATATTATATTGGCTAAATTCCCTGTGCTGTACAATGTATCCTGGTAGCTTATTTATTTTATACATAGTAATTTGTACCTGCTAATCTGGTACTTCTGTTTTGCCCCTCCTTCCCTCTNTTTATAGATTATAGTCCACTGAAAGATATTATATTGGCTAAATTCCCTGTGCTGTACAATGTATCCTGGTAGCTTATTTATTTTATACATAGTAATTTGTACCTGCTAATCTGGTACTTCTGTTTTGCCCCTCCTTCCCTCTTCTCACTGGTAACCACTAGTTTGTTCTCCATATTTGCAAGTCTATTTGTTTATTCATTTGCTTTTTTTTTTTAGATTTTATATATAAATGATAACATACAGTATATGTCTTTCTGACTTATTTCACTAAGGATAATGGTCTATGTTATTTCAAATGGCATTATTTTATTCTTTTTGACATCTGAATAATATTTCACTATATATAAACCACAGCTTTATCCATTTATCCATTGGTGGACATTTGGGTCACTTCCATGTCTTGGCTGTTGTAAATAATGCCGCTATGAACATTGAAGTGATACATGCACTCCAAATTAGTGTTTTTGATTCTTTAGATGTATACCTAGGAGACAGATTGCTGGATCATACTATAGTTCTATGTTTAGGTTTTTGAGGAACCCCATACTGTTCACCATAGTGGCTGTACCAATTTACATTCCCACCAACAGTTAGGAAGGTTCTTTTTGCACCACAGCCTTGCCAACGTTTGTTATTTGTGGTCTTTCAATGATAGCTAGTTTTGTTACTCCCTCTTTATAAATTTTATCATAATCTCTCCTCCTGACTCTGACCTCATTTACATCCTTGATCTTCCTTAAGTGTCTAAGAGGACTGGCACAGGGAGCTTATCTTCATTCTTTTTACAAATTCTGCATATTTGCAGTGACAATTTGATATTGTCTCACTTTGACATTCAAGTACCAATCATATTACCATCCAGGTATACTCTCGTGTGTCTAAAAGGGATGTAGGAAAACTTTAATAAAACACAGAAATACAAAAATTCCCAACATCATCACAAAGAGCAATAAGAGCTGAATAAAAAGGCAGATGATGAGGAAAATCACTGTTCAGAGAAGTTAGACTTAAGAAAACTGTTAGAAATGAACATAGTCAAGAAAAATTAGAGAAGCNAAGCCCCCGGTAGGCATAATGATTCCAGGAAGCTAATGATTCATGTTGGCTACTTGTTCGGGCTTGTCCATGCTTGTCCAGCGGCCTCATGGCTCCTCACAGTGTTGGACAATAGAAAAGTGAAAATTCAACAAACAGGGCCCGTTAGAATAAACCAGCCTTCTCATTGCTTCAGTTGCACACGGAAAGCTCAGATTTCAGCATCCAAGGTGATTGTTTCTACCCAGCTTTGGTATTGTCCAGGGATATTGGACATGGCTTAGTGACTAGGCAACCACCACCATGCACAGAGGGTGGTGGGGTGGTGGTGGAACGGAGATGTTGTTCACACGGGGCCTCAACACAGAGTTGGACTGTGGTGTACCAGTGAGTTTAGAATGGAAATCTTCCCTACCTGCTTTTGAACTGTCTCTCGTATCCAATGAGCTGGTCTCTGAGAGGAATCCAGTGACTAGAGTCCAAGGTCCACCACAGTGCCTGGGCCATAGTTCTTACTGTCTGCTGAATGAACAAATGAACCACAAATTTGAGTGTTGGTGTGAATTTAGCATTATCATGTATACTTTGAATGACACTCCCGTGGGCAAAGCCTTTAGGCTCCCTTTATTTCTTGTCTTCCATTTCATCATCTACTGTTCTTAAATGCTGTCCTTCACTGNCAAATTTGAGTGTTGGTGTGAATTTAGCATTATCATGTATACTTTGAATGACACTCCCGTGGGCAAAGCCTTTAGGCTCCCTTTATTTCTTGTCTTCCATTTCATCATCTACTGTTCTTAAATGCTGTCCTTCACTGTTAACCTGTTCTTAGGAACATTGTTAAAGTAATTAAGGAAATGAAAAGAACCTTGTTAATTAACTTGCAAAGAGTCAATAAGCTCATTAAAGAGTCAATAAGCTACCTGTCTCGCATCACCAGAACCGGAAAAACTCCTATTTGGTTTAATGATTGCTGGGCAGATGCACCAAGAGCAGCTATCTTTACAATACTAAGACAAAACAATTTGTTCAGTGAGCAGTAGCAGAATTTTTCAAAGTGAGGTCTATAAACTACATCAGATTTATCCAGTAAGCTTAAAAAAAATCCCTAGTTCCCATTAATATTCCACTGAATAAATGTTTCTAGGAATGAGTCCTAGGAGTCAAATTTTTAACTAGCTCTGATCCATAGGTTTTTCTTATGTACATTATCATTTAAGAACCACTGCTTTATGGCATACAACTTTGCATCTCAGCTGAATGTTTCTCCAAGTATTTAAAGACAGTCAAAGCTTCTAAACAAATACAATTTAAAAAGTAAAACAAACAAACAAACAAACAAACCTAAGTTTTGTTGCCCACGAGGCTTACCAAAATCCATTTCTCATCACAAAATCACCTGAACTTCTATCCTCTGAGTCAGAAAATGTCAAGGTCTTCACTTTTTTATAACCTAGTGACAACTTTGCCAATTGAATGCTGGCAATCTATAGCATACAAGCTTTGCCACAATCAATATTACATTATCTACCCGNTTTCTCATCACAAAATCACCTGAACTTCTATCCTCTGAGTCTGAGAAAATGTCAAGGTCTTCACTTTTTTATAACCTAGTGACAACTTTGCCAATTGAATGCTGGCTATCTATAGCATACAAGCTTTGCCACAATCAATATTACATTATCTACCCGTATGCTGTCAGCTCTCAAATATTTATCTTTAGCACAAGTTGTTCTCCTTTATTTCAGACTTGTAAATTCGCTTGTCTACTTGACAGTTTCATGTTGCGGGTATAATATCTCAAATTCAGGTTTACCAAAATGAATCTTTACCTTCAAAAAGAATCTTTACTTTCAAAGAGAATCTGACCTCTTTTCTGCTATGGCGCTTGTCTGTGGACCAAGATTATTTCACTAGCTTCACATTTTTCAAAAATCCCAGTTTTGCCATTTACCAATTACTTGGATCTTGGACAAATTTCTGTCCTTTCTGAGACTCAGTTTCTTGTTTGTTTATTGTCATTTATCCAATGTCTGATATATAGTTGGAATTTAATATTTGTTGAATCAAAAATACATTTATGTTTACAATACTAATATATGAAATGATATGATACATAGTGATACATAGTGATACTAGAAAAGTGGCTGCCATTGATTTTAAGAGCTAGATTTATTCCTAAAAATTTAACCTGTTTATCTAACATCTATCTTACTATCTTTCCTCTCCAAAAAGGTAAGCCCCAAGATAAAAGCATTTTATTTATTCAGTGCTATATCTCCAGCACCTAGCACCTAAAACTGTTCTTGGAACATTAAAAGAACTCAACAAATATTGAAATGAATGAACAAAAAAGATGGTACCTAGCTCTTGGTTAGAATGATTAGCAAGATAAAAGATATATATGTTGCAAACAACCTCTCAAAATAGTCTAATGTCCATTCTTCTCCATTTTTAAAAACTTAAGTAAAATAAGCCATGCAAAATTCTAAGTACATATATAACAAGTGCTCTATGAAAACTGACTACTATCACATACCACTACTATGAAAGTCATTTCATTATCCTATTTCCCTAAAAAACAATATCCTAGAGCACATTAGCTTCTTTACCATAGTAATGCTTTCACCTCATCTTTAAAGGTAAGCTTGTGCTTTGGCGTTTACTAAATATATGTATTTAAAAAAGTAATGTATATCTTCTCCAAAAATGACTCTTCAGTTAAGCTGTTCAGTCGTGTCTGACCCCATGAACTGCATCACGCCAGGCCTCCCTGTCCGTACCAAGACCCGGGGTTTACTCAAACTCATGTCCTTTGAGTTGGTGATGCAATCTAACCATCTTATCCTCTATTGTCTCCTTCTTCTCCCACCTTAAATCTTTATCAGTATCAGGGTCTTTTTAAATAAGTCAGTTTGCATCACGTGGCCAAAGTATTGGACTTTGAGCTTCAGCATCAGACCTTCCAATGAATCTTCAGGACTGATTTCCTTTAAGATATACTGGCCGAAATTCCTTGCAGTCCAAGGAACTTTCAAGAGTCTTCTCCAACACCACAGATTTCAAAATCATCAATTCTTTGGCGCTCAGCTTTCTTTACAGTCCAACTCTCACATCCATACATGACTACTGGAAACACCATAGCTCTCCCTAAATGGACCCTTGTTGGCAAAGTAATGTCTCTGCTGTTTAATATGCTGTCTAGGTTGGTCATAACTTTTCTTCCAAGGAACAAATGTCTTTTAATTTTATGGCTGCAGTCACCATCTGCAGTGATTTTGGAGCCCTCAAAATAAAGTCTGCAACTGTTTCCCCATCTATTTGTCATGAAGTGAAGGAACCAGATGCCATGATCTTAGTTTCCTGAATGTTGAGTTTTAAGCCAACTTTTTCACTCTCCCCTTTTCACTTTCATCAAGAGGCTCTTTAGTTCTTCTTCACTTTCTGCCATAAGTGTGGTATCATCTGCAGATCAGAGGTTCTTGATATTTCTCCCAGCAATCTTGATTCCAGCTTGTGCTTCAACCAGCCCAGCATTTCTCATGATGTACTCTGCATAGAAGTTAAATAAACAGGGTGACAATATACAGCCTTGATGCATTCCTTTCCCGATTTAGAACCAGTCTGTTGTTCCATGTCCTGTTCTAACTGTTGCTTCCTGACCTGAGATACAGGCATCTCAGGAGGCAGGGAACGTGGTCTGGTATTCCCATCTCTTTCAGAATTTTCCACAGTTTATTGTGATCCACACAATCAAAGGCTTTGGCATAGTCAATAAAGCAGAAGTAGGTGTTTCTCTGGAACTCCCTTGCTTTTTTGATGATCCAGTGGATATTGGCAATTTGATTTCTGTTTCCTCTGTCTTTTCTAAATCCAGCTTGAACATCTGGAATTTCATGGTTCACATACTGTTGAAGCCTGGCTTGGAGAATTTTGAGCATAACTTTGCTAGCGTGTGAGATGAGTGCAACTGTGTGTAGTTTTAGCATTCTTTGGCATTGCCTTTCTTTGGAATTGGAATGAAAACTGACCTTTCCCAGTCCAGTGGCCACTGCTGAGTTTTCCAGATTTGCTGGCATATTGAGTGTAGCACTTTCACTGCAGCATCTTTTAGGATTTGAAATAGTTCAATGGAAATTCCATCATTTCACTAACTTTGTTCGTAGTGATGCTTCCTAAGGCCCACTTGACTCTGCATTTCAGGATGTCTGGCTCTAGGTGAGTGATCACACCATCGTGGTTACCTGGGCAATGAAGGTCTATTTTTGTATTGTTCTTCTGTGTATTCTGCCACCTCTTCTTAATGTCTTCTGCTTCTGTTAGGTCCATACCATTTCTGTCCTTTATTGTGCCCATCTTTGCATGAAATGTTCCCTTGGTATCTCTTATTTTCTTGAAGTGATCTCTAGTTTTTCCCATTCCATTGTTTTTCTCTATGTCTTTGCATTGATCACTGAGGAAGGCTTTCTTATCTCTCCTTGCTATCCTTTGGAACTCTGCATTCAAATGGGTATATCTTTCGTTTTCTCCTTTGCCTTTTGCTTCTCTTCTTTTCTCAGCTATTTGTAAAGGCTCCTCAGATGAACATTTGCTTTTTTGCATTTCTTTTTCTTGGGATGGTCTTGATCACTGCCTCCTGTAAAATGTCATGAACCTCTGTCCGTAGTTCTTCAGGCACTCTGTCTATCAGATCTAATACCTTGAATCTATTTGTCACTGCCACTGTATAATTGTAAGGGATTTGATTTTTGTCATACCTGAATGGTATAGTGGTTTTCCCTACATCCATCAATTTAAGTCTGAATTTTACAATAATGAGTTCATGATCTGAGCCACAGTCAACTCCTGGTCTTGGTTTTGCTGACTCTATAGAGCTTCTCCATTTTTGGCTTCAAAGAATATAAACAAGCTGATTTCAGTGTTGACCATCTGGTGATGTCCATGTATAGATTTTTCTGTTGTTAGAAGAGAGTGTTTGCTATGACCAGTACGTTCTCTTGGAAAAACTCTATTAGCCTGCTTCATTCTGTACTCCAAGGCCAAATTTGCCTGTTACTCCAGGTGTTTCTTGACTTCCCACTTTTGCATTCCAGTCCCCTATAATGAAAAGGACATCTTTTTAGGGTGTTAGTTCTAAAAGGTCTTGTAGGTCTTCATAGAACTGTTCAACTTCAGCTTCTTCAGCATTTCTGGTCAGGTCATAGACTTGGATTACTGTGATATTGAATGGTTTGCCTTGGAAATGAACAGAGATCATTCTGCCATTTTTGAGAATGCATTTTGGACTCTTTTGTTGGCTATGATGGCTACTCCATTTCTTCTAAGGGATTCTTGCTCACAGTGGTAGATATAATGGTCATCTGAGTTAAATTCACCCCTTCCAGTCCATTTTAGTTCCTGATTCCTAAAATGTCAATACTGACTCTTGCCATCTCCTGTTTGACCACTTCTAATTTGCCTTGATTCATGGACCTAACGTTCCAGGTTCCTATGCAATATTGCTCTTTACAGTATTGGACTCTACTTCCATCACCAGTCACACCCTAAACTGGGTGTTGTTTTTGCTTTGGCTCTGTCTCTTCATTCTTTCTGGACTTATTTCTCCACTGATCTCCCATAGCATATTGGGCACCTACCGACTTGGGGAGTTCATCTTTTAGTGTCCTATCTTTTTGCCCTTTTTATACTGTTCATGGCATTCTCGAGGCAAGAATACTGAAGTGGTTTGCCATTCCCCTCTCCAGTAGACCACATTTTGTCAAAAATCTCCACCATGATCCGTTCATCTTAGGTGGCTCTAAAGGACATGGCTGATAGTTTCATTGAGTTAGATAAGGCTGTGATCTTAGATCTTCTCTGTAAATATAGTCAAATAGAGAGTATACTTTATTTAAATACATCTTATTTAAATTACTAACATAATAGTGACTCAATTTGTATTATATAAACATCTAATTATTCATTCACTAATTCACTCATTTATTCAACTAATATATGTCAAGGTTTTTTTAGGTACAAAATGCAGTCAGGTGCTACAATCAATGTCAAGATTTATGACATTGTGATTTAAGAAACTATGCCTAGTACAAGATAGATGGATTCAAATCACAAATCTATAGTTCTGAGGAGTTACAGAGCTAAAAGTTATCTTATACAAAGATAATCAATGCCCTATCTGTCATTTACAAATGGGGAAACTGAGACACAGTGAAGTTAAGAAGATATTCAGGAATTAGAATCTAGATTATCCAAATCCTAGTCAAGTTTTTTTTTTTTTTTTCCACTAGATCATCCAATACAATGAAACAAGTGCTATGAATAAGCATAAGGGATAACACATTCTAGCCAAATCAGAGAAGGGGGAAATATTTGAATTCTCATATGATGAAAGGGTAGAAGGTCTCTAAACAGAGACAAAGTGTAAGTAAAAGCATGGTATGTGGAAGAGAGCATGTGTGAGCCCCTGCTCCATGAAGGTGACAGATGGAGATATGAGTTGGGAACTGACATAGAATGCAAAGGAAATCAAATCCCAAACAGCTATAGTGTTAGTTCAAGGAATCTTTGCTTTACTATTTATGGGCTTTTTGTTTTTTATTTTAGAATTTTTTGGCTTGTTGGGACCTTTTTCAGAGATGATAGGTCAGGTACCATGGTGAAGGATGGGTTGGAGAGGCAGAGCAAGTCCACCTAAAAGGCTACTGAGATAGCCCAGGTGAGGAGTGGTCTGTAAGTGACAGCAGCATCAGAGATGGGAGGAGCTCAGACAAAGAAGCAATAGTAATAAAATAGGGATCTTGAACAAAAAGACATGGTTGTAAAGATGATTTTAGTGCTAACTGAAACAACTGTCTCAGTATCTGTCCATTTATTGCTAAACAAAACTGTTTAGCAATAAATGGACAGAATTATTTTCATTAATATAATCAAAAATGTCTTAAAATTTTGGCAGTTTAAATAACAAAGTGTTTCAAGCCTCCCAACTAAAATCTGGAGCAAGAGAAGGATGCTCTTCTATTAAACATAATATTGGGAGTCCTAACCAGAGCAATCAGACAAGAAACATGTGCAAATTAGAAGGGAAGAGGTAAAATTGTTATTATATGCAGATAACAAGATATTGTATATGGAAAACACTAAAGGCTCTGCACAAAAAGTACCAGAACTAAAAATAACAAATTCAGCAAGGTAACAGGACATAAGATTAGCACGCAGAAATCTTTGCATTTCTTTACAATAACAATGAGATATCAGAAAGGGAAAGTTAAAAAAAAATCCCTTTTAAAATTATATTTAAAAACCTAGGAATAAATCTGACCAAGGAGGTAAAAGACATATACACTGAGAACTATAAAACACTGATAATTAAAGATGACTCAAAGAAATGGAAAGATATCCCATATTCTTGGATTTAAAGAATTAATACTCTTCAAACAACCTACGGATTTAATGTGATTCCTTTCACATTACCCATGACATTTTTCACAGAACCAGAAAAAATAACCTAAAATTTACATGGAACAATTAAAGACCCTTCCCTGATCTTCCTCAGTGCCTCAGATGGCAAAGAATCTGCCTGCAATGCAGGAGACCCAAGTTCAATCTCTGGGTCAGGGAGATCCTCTGAAGAAGGGAATGGCAATCCACTCAAGTATTCTTGCCTGGAGAATCCCATGGAGAGGAGCTTGGTGGGCTACAGTCCCTGGGATTGCAGGTCAGACAAAACTGAGTAAAAAAACATAAAAGATCCAGGATTGCCAAAGCTATCCTAAAGAAAAAGAACAAAGCTAGAGGCTTTTTATTTATGTAAAAAATAAAATAAATGTATAATATACTGAAATAATTTATTAATAGAGGTGAGTACAAAACCCAGGTGAAATATAAACCAAAAAAATAAAAATCTGCCTGGCTAGAGGAAGATTCCCAGAAAGAATGGCATTTAGACTGAGGCATCTCAGTTAATGAACTGCTGTACAAACTGAAAAAGATAACACAGATACAAGATAATAATGTATTCAAACTTCCCGTCATTCTGAATGAGTTTAGCCTCATTGACCCTTTAGCCTCATTGACCCTTTCAGTTTGAATCCTTTCAGTTTGCTAAAAAACATTTACTAAGGTTTCATAGTACCTGGAAAATTTCAGAGAACCAGAGAAATTCCAGAAGACTGAAAATTGATCAATATTATTTATATTTTCAGTTTTAAGAGGAAAGATTCAATGACAGACAGTGTTGTGTATTATTTGAAAGAACAGACTGTGAATTTAGACTGCTGAGAGAATTCTGGCTTTACTCCTTACCTTGGTTAAGACCAAGCTATCAAGCAACTCTGTCTTTCAGCTTCCTCATCTATAAAATGTGAGACTAAAAGGATATAATCAAAGCAATAGTAGTGAGCAGAGTGTTTTGCCTATGTTCTCCTCTAGGAGTTTTATAGTTTCTGGCCTTATGTTTAGATCTTTAATCCATTTTGAGTTTATTTTTGTGTATGGTGTTAGAAAGTGTTCTAGTTTCATTGCTTTACNATGGTGACTGCAACCACGAAATTAAAAGATGCTTGCTCCTTGGAAAGAAAAGCTATGACAAACCTAGATAGCATATTAAAAAGCAGAGACATTGCTTTGCCAACAAAGGTCCATCTAGTTAAAGCTATGGTTTTCTCAGTAGTCATGTACGGATGTGAGAGCTGGACCATAAAGAAAGCTGAGTACTGAAGAATTGATGTTTTTGAATTGTGGTGTTGGAGAAGACTCTTGAGAGTCCCTTGGACTGCAAGGAGATCCAACCAGTCAATCCCAAAGGAAATCAATCCTGAATATTCACTAGAAAGACTGATGCTGAAGCTGAAACTCCAATACTTTTGCCATCTGATGCAAAGAACTGACTCATTGGAAAAGACCCTGATGCTGGGAAAGATTGAAGGCAGGAGGAGAAGGGAATGACAGAGGATGAGCTGGTTGGATGGCATCACTGACTCAATGGACGTGAGTCTGAGAAAGCTCTGGGAGCTGGTGATGGACAGGGAGACCTGGCATGCTGCAGTCCGTGGGGTCACAAGGAGTTGGACATGACTGAGCAACTGAACTGACTGAACTGACTTTACTGTACATCTAAAACAATACAACATTTTAAATAAACTATACTTCAAAAAATTTTTAAAAAAACAGTCTAATAGCTTTTTCATTTGATGGTCTTTCCAATATTTGAAGAGTATTAACAAGAACCACCAAGTCTTGTCTCCCTCAGTCAAACATCACGGTTGTTACAGGATGATACAGATGAAATAACGGAGGTCTAGGAGTCAATGACCTGGCTCTACCAGTTAGTAACCATGCTATCTTGATCAAGGCACTTAATGCCACTCAGTTTCAGCACTGTAATCTATTAAGACTGGTATAACAATATTTATCTTATAGGATGATTATGGGGATCAAAATCAGTATCATAGTGTGTGACAAAGACTTGCACACTGTAAATTTGTATGTAAATCTGATGATGGATGCCTCTACTTGCGCACAGTTGAATAGTTATCCTTACAGTGGAATAAAGCACTTCAGAATAGGGGTTGATCTGTAAAAAGTAAAAAGATATAATTTACTCTTGGTGAAAACACTCTTTTTAATCATGCCTAAAGTGGCATTAGATGTCATTATTAACTGTGCTGGCTCATCTTAAAGTCACAGTCAGTTAAAAAAACTCAGATCTTCATGTCTGCTTTTTTCATGTGCACTCATTGTATTTAACCTAGATGCAAAAATTAATCTTTCTCAAAAAATTTAAGTATAGTTGATTCATAATATTTATTATATAAGTTTCAGGTGTACAACATACTAATTCAATATTTTTACATACTACTTCACTTAGAGTTATTAGAAAATGTTGGCTATGTTCCCTGGGCTGTATAAAATATTCTTAAAGCTTATTTATCTTATACATTGTAGTTTGTACCTATTAATCCCTACTCTGAGGAATTAATCTCAGTACCAGTTAAATTTCACAGTGTTGGTCTTGACCCAGTGCTTGAGTATGTTGACGATATTTAGAGTATTGAATCAAGTTTCTGGATGAGGTCTACTGCCCAGATTTACAGTATCTACAACCAGTTTTCTTTCCAATATATTTTTTCTGTGGCCTGCTAAAGGCACAGATTTAATCTCTACTTTTCCATTGCAGGACTAGAAGAATCTATACCTATAGATATAGGAGGTCCTGAAATACTTTGAGATGGCATCTTCCAGGGTGTCTGACTCCATAATTCCTTGAACATTGTAACACCAAACATTGTAATACTGTACAAGAGGTGATGACCAAAACCATCGCCCAAAAAAGAAATGTAAGAAGGCAAAGAGGTTGTTGGAGGAGCCTTACAAATAGAAGTAAAATGCAAAGAAGAAAGTGAAATATATACCAAATTTAATGCAGAGTTTAGGAGATAAGCAAAGAGAAATAAAGATTTCTTAAGTGAACAATACAAAGAAATGGAGGAAAACAATAGAATGGGAAAGACTAGAAATCACTTCAAGAAAATCAGATACCAAGGGTCTATTTCAGGCAAAGATGGGCACCATAAAGGACAGAAATGGCAAGGACTTAACAGAAGCAGAAGAGATAAAGAAGTGGTGGCAAGAATACACAGAACTGGACAAAAAAAGATCTTAATAACCTGGATAACAATGATGGTGTGACCATTCACCTAGAGCCAGACATCCTGTACTGTGAGTTCAAGTGGGCCTTAGGAAGCATTACTATGAACAAAGATTTGGGAGGTAATGGAATTCCAGCTGAATGATTTCAAATCCTAACAGATGCTGTTGTGAAAGTGCTGCACTCAATATGGCAGCAAATTTGGAAAACTCAGCTGTGATCACAGGACTGGAAAAGGTCTGTTTTCATTCTAATCCCTAAGAAAGGCAATGCCAAAGAATGTTCAACTTATTGTACATTTGCACTCATTTCACATGCTAGCAAGATACACTCAAAATCATTCAAGGTAGTCTTCAGCAGTATATAAACAGAGAACTTCCATATGTTCAGCTGGATATAAAAAGGCAGAGGAACCAGAGATCAAATCACCAACATCTGTTGGATCATGGGCTTCCCTTATAGCTCGGTTGGTAAAGAATCTGCCTGCAATACAGGAGACTCAGGTCTGATCCTGGGTTGGGAAGATCCCCTGGAGAAGGAAATGGCAACCCACTCCAGTATTCTTGTCTGGAGCATCCCATAGACAGAGGAACCTGGCAGGCTATAGGTTCCTTGGGGTCTCAAGAGTCCAATACAACTTAGCAACTAAACCACCACTAGTTGAATCATAAAAAAAAGCAAGGGAATTAAAATAAATCCACTTCTGCTTTGTTGACTATGCTAAAGCCTTTGACTGTGTGGACCACAACAAACTGTGAAAACTTCTTAAAGAGATGAGAATACCAGACCTTCTTACCTGCTTTTGAGAAAGCAGGGCAAGAAGCCCTGTATTCAGGGCAAGAAGCAACAGTTAGAACTGGACATGAAACTACAGACTTGTTAAAAAGTTGGGAAAGGAGTACAACAAGGCTGTATATTGTCATCCTGCTTATTTAAGTTATGTGCAGAGTACATCATGTGAAATGCCAGGCTGGATGAATCACAATCTGGATCAAGATTGCTGGGAGAAATATAAACCTCAGATATGCAGATGATACTACCCTAATGGAAGAAAGTGAAGAGGGACTAAAGAGCCTCTTGATGAAAGTGAAAGAGGAGAGTGAACACAGTGGCATAAAACTCAACATTCTAAAAACTAAGATAAGGCATCTGGTCCCATCATTTCATGGCATATAGATAGGGAAAAAGCAAAACAGTGACAGATTTTCTTTTCTTGGGCTCCAAAATCACTGCTGACAGTGACTGCAGCCATGAAATTAAAAGATGCTTGCTCCTTGGAAGAAAAGCTATGACAAACACAGACAGTATGTTAAAAAGCAAAGACATCACTTTGCCAACAAAGGTCCATATAGTTAAAGCTATGGATTTTACAGTAGTCATGTATGGATGTGAGAGTTGGACCATAAAGAAGGTTGAGCACTGAAGAATTGATACTTTTCAAACTGTGGTGTTGGAGAAGACTCATGAGAGTCCTTTGGACAGAGGAAGATCCAACCAGTCAATCCTAAAGGAAATAAATCCTGAATATTCACTGGAAGAACTGATGCTGAAACTCCAATACTTTTGTGCCAGACGCAAAGAAACAACTCTTTGGAAAAGCCCCTGATTGAGGGCTAGAGGAGAAGGGGGCAATAGAGGATGAGATGGTTGGATGGCATCGCCAATTCAATGGACATGTGTTTAACCTAACTCTGGGAGATAGTGAAGGACAGGGAAGCCTGGAATGCTGCAGTTCATGAGATTGCAAAGAGTTAGACCCAACTTAGCGACTGAACAGCAAACCCCTTGAAATGTCTAAGAAAAGCCCCATCACCCCATTTTTGTCAGGTTGGTGGCATGGGAAAGGAGTATTAAGTGGCTTCATTTTCTCACCAGTGCTTGTAAGAAGCCTCTACTTTTTGATGAAAGGTTGATGATGTCCTAGTAGAGGATGATGATCTGATAACTTTCCATTTTGGTTGCTGCAGTGATGAAGAAAATTATCTGACTCATCTCACTTCAAATTCTGGAGACCTTTCCATACCCATTTATTGCATATGAGCACTTCCTCTTTTCAGGAGAATGGAAAATTAGCCATTAGCCAAAATTTATTTTTGATGTTGTCTTTCCATATGCTAAGGATATGTGACTTAGCAATGCTTATATTATCTTAACATCATCTCAAAGATGCAAGTAAGTGAATTTCCAAAAGGAAAGTGTCCCACTACAGACAGACCACTTTCTGGGGGTGTTATTATTAGGTTAACTAGCCAGGGAAGGGCAAAAAGAGGGATTGGCTTTGGTACTTGGGCTGTAAAACTATGCACACAGATCTTTTTTCTGAGCCTTCTTGCTTAGCTAAACATTTCATTATAACTCTTCTTGTACAACTTCCTTAATTTTTAAAAATTAAGGTATAATATATATATATATCAATATATTCATTTCAGGCCTACAGCATAATGATTTGATATTTGTATACAGTACAAAATGATTACCACAAGAAGTCTACTTAACATAACATTTTTCTGTGATGAGAACTTTGAGGGTCCACTCTCTTAGCAACTTTAAAATATGGAATACAATATTATTAACTATAGTCATCATGCTGTATATTACTACTTCCTTAATCTTTAATGAGTTCATGATATCTTTAAGTTCTACCTTTATATACAGTCTTTCCCCTATGTCTTCAAACATATTTAAAATTTTCTATCTTGAAAAAACTTCCTTGACCCTTCTATCAACTCTAGTAAGAGAGGAACGAACTTTTCAAACCATATACATACACTTTGCCTCTATTTACTTGTCATTTAATCATATATAGAGAGCTTTTGCTACACCTCTACCATCAAACTGAAATGTTTCCATCATCTATAATATCTCAAATGAGCTCTTACTCTTTGACTCCTTTGTAAGGCTATTGTGATTGACTATATTCCTAAAATTATCCCTTCAAAATATTCTACTATCCTAGTTTTTCATGCTGCCTTAATTTTTGTCTTATAATTGCCCTTAAAATAAATTACAAGGTCTGATATGACTTTGGTCCTTTGTCTAACTCTCTAGCCTTATCTCTTTCCCAGCTCACATTTTACACAATCATGCCAATTTTTTTTTTTCATGGTTCCTTGATAAGTGCAATTTGTCTTCACTTAATTCTGTTTCTTGGGATGTGATATTCTGTCCCACAAGAATACTCAACCCTACTTCCCTTTCATCAAGCTAACTCCTCATCCCTTATACATCTGCTAAAATGCAAGTTATTTAAGGAGGTCTTCTACAACTTTTAAAGTTGCAACCTGCTGTTTGATCTCAGAGATCCATATCACAGCACTTACATTATTTTATTGTTATTAAATCAACTGTGTCACTTTCATAAAGTTATAGGCTTTGTAAAGATTTGGTCTGTTGCTGCATACTCCCAGAGATAGGTACATGTGGTTATTCACTAGTGGTTATTGAATGAATAGATGCATGCTGCTGCTGCTGCTGCTAAGTTGCTTCAGTCGTGTCTGACTCTGTGCGACCCCATAGACGGTAGCCCACCAGGCTTCCCTATCCCTGGTNGCATACTCCCAGAGATAGGTACATGTGGTTATTCACTAGTGGTTATTGAATGAATAGATGCATGCTGCTGCTGCTGCTGCTAAGTTGCTTCAGTCGTGTCTGACTCTGTGCGACCCCATAGACGGTAGCCCACCAGGCTTCCCTATCCCTGGTATTCTCCAGGCAAGAACACTGGAGCGGGTTGCCATTTCCTTCTCCAATGCATGAAAGTGAGAAGTGAAAGTGAAGTCGCTCAGTCGTGTCCAACTCTTAGCGGCCCCATGGACTGCAGCCTAACATGCTCCTCCACCCATGGGATTTTCCAGGCAAGAGTACTGGAGTGGGGTGCCACAGATGCACAAGATGTATAAATGGATGAGTGGATATTCTCTGTAATTCCTACTGATTCCTCTTCTTTCTTTCCTCTCATGTATAAAATTGATGTAATTATGTTTCCCACAACTATTTCACAATATTGTGAGGATTAAATAAAGTGATATATGTAAAATAACTTATTAATACATTACAAACAGATATACTTGCTACTGTGCTTACCAGGTGGCTCCATGGTAGTGTCCCCCTGCAAAGGCAGGAGATGGAGAAGACAAGAGTTCAATCCCTGTGTCAGGAAGATCCCCTGGAGGAGGAAATGGCAACCCACTCCAAAATTCTTGCTTGGAAAATTCCATAGACAGAGGAGTCTGGAGGGCTACAGCTCACGGGGTTGCAAAGAGTCAGACATGACTGAGCATGCACACATACTTGCTATTATTATTTTTCCCTTATTAGCAAGACAGTCTCTCATCTATGGTGAAGAATGCCCTCAGAAATATTTATATTAGGACAAATGTTGTTTAAGGGTACAATTGCAACAAGTAGCAAACAAGCCTTAGACAGCTAATGCACGATATAGGGAATACCAACAAAATTGTATTGTAAGCATCAAACTTGGTAGGCTTTCCTGGTGGCTCAAACAATAAAGAATCTGCCTGTAATACAGGAGACCTAGGCTCAATCCCTGGGTCAGAAAGACCCCCTGGAGAAGGAAATGGGTACCCACTTCAGTATTCTTGCCTGGACAATTCCATGGACAGAATGGGGTCACAAAGAGTTAAATATGACTGAAAGACTAATACTTTCACTTTCTTTTCACTTTCAAACTTGCTAAGAGACTAGATATGTATGGATGTGAGAGTTGGACTGTGAAGAAGGCTGAGCGCCAAAGAATTGATGCTTTTGAAGTGTGGTGTTGGAGAAGACTCTTAAGAGTCCCTTGGACTGCAAGGAGATCCAACCAGTCCATTCTGAAGGAGGTCAGCCCTGGGATTTCTTTGGAGGGAATGATGCTGAAGCTGAAACTCCAATACTTTGGCCACCTCATGCAAAGAGTCGATTCATTGGAATAGACTCTGACGCTGGGAGAGACTGGGGGCAGGAGGAGAAGGGGACGACAGAGGATGAGATGGCTGGATGGCATCACCCACTCGATGGAGTCTGAGTGAACTCTGGGAGCTGGTGATGGACAGGGAGGCCTGGTGTGCTGCTATTCATGGGGTCGCAAAGAGTCGGACACGACTGAGCAACTGAATTAAACTGAACTGATAAATGTATCAAGTTACAATGTTATATGTCAAAAACAGTTTAATAAAAAAAATTTGGAAGATAGTGGAGGAATCGGATGGGGAGACCACTGTCTACCCCACAAATTCATTGAAAGAACATTTGAACACCAAGCAAATTTCACAGAATAACTTCTGAATACTGGCAGAGGACATCAGGCACCCAGAAAGGCAGCCCATTGTCTTTGAAAGGAGGTATGACAAAATATAAAAGATAAAAAGAGACAAAAGAGGTAGGGACAGAGATCTGTCCTGGGAAGGGAGTCTTTATAAAGAGAGAAGTTTCCAAACACCAGGAAACACTCTCTCCAGCGGGTCTGTGGTGAGCCTTGGAAACTCAGAGGCAAAATGATTGGGAGGAAAAATGAATAAATAATTAAAACCCATATATTACATGCCTAACAGCAACTCCCAGCAGAGCAGCAGCCCAGACGCTCGCATCCCCCACTAGCAAGCAGGGGCTGGACAAGGAGGGGCAGGCTGCATTGCTTAGGGCAAGGACCAGGCCTGAATGCCCCAAGGGCAATCTGAGGAAACTGGTTTGAGACAGAAACTCAGACTGTGGGATAGCTATCTTGTGAAAAGCCCTAACCTGTGGAAAATTCTGAAAGAGATGGGAATACCAGACCACCTAACCTGCCTCTTGAGAAATCTGTATGCAGGTCAGGAAGCAACAGTTAGAACTGGACATGGAACAACAGNAGGGGTCGCTGAGCTGGTTCCTTACCTGTGGAGAGGGCAGGTGTGACCAGGGGGGTCACACCAGGGGGGTGGCTTAGGTGGTTTGCCCACCCTTTCGGCGAGGTTATGTGCAGGGGGCATGCACGGCACTCTGCTTTTGCTCCCAATACCCTGGTATTGCTCCTCAGGAGTGGCAGTTGGGTTTTTGGTCTGTTTGTATCATGTTGTCCATAATTTGCCCCAACTGCAGCATGCATGCAGTTATTTTTAGTCCCGTATAGCTTCTTTGGGGCTTCCCTGGTAGCTCAGTTGGTAAACAATCTGCCTGCCATGCAGGAGACCCAGTTCCGGATCCCTGAGTCAGGAATATCCCCTGGAGGAGAAAATGGAAACCCACTCCAGTATTCTTGCCTGGAGAATTCTTTGTATTCTATTGCTCCAGAAGCTATTTGTCTCCACGCAAACACTGCAGAAAAGGGTCCCAGGTCCCAGGTCTGAAATGGGACAGGGGTCTGGAAAGGCAGCTGAGGCAACTGGAATGGAACTTAAAACACACTCGCACAGCCTATTGTACAGCACAGGGAACCCTACCCAGTGCTCTGTGGTGACCTAAACAGGAAAGAAATCTGAAAGAGTGAACATACATGTACGTATAGCTGATTCACTTTGCTATAGAGCAGAGACTAACACAACGTCTGAAGCAACTATACGCCAGTAAAAAAGTTAAAACAAAAGTAGATTAAAATGATGGATCATAGCGTATGGTACACAGCAGGAGTTCAAAAAATGGTTGCTGACACTAGATGACAAAACCGTGGAGGGCGTTTCCCTCTTGGCCCACTTTTACAGAGCAGAGCTGACTGTATTGCAATTGTCCAGTTACTTGCCGATTTGAGTGTAAATTCAGTGAGGGCACAACCTCACCTGGCTTGCTCATTCATTGTAGCATCCTAGCACCTGGCACATAGTAGGCGCTCCATACATATTTTTGAACAAATGATGAAAAAATGAATAACGAGTGAATAAATTACACCTTTGCCTGCCGTCTTTAAGTCCCCTTGGTTCATTCATCAGCTCTCCTGATTTGCCTGGGACTGTTCCCCTGGAAGAGGTGCCTGGCAGGCTACAGTCCACAGACTGAGCGACTTAGCAGGCACGAGTTTCTCAGAACCCAGGAGTGCTGAAACCTGGAAAGTCTCAGGCAAACTGCACTGTGTCTCACAGAAATGACTCAGAGAGTGTTATCATTGATAAATTTTATAAGAAAGAACTGCAGTGCCGGAGACTCTTGAGAGTCCCTTGAACAGCAAGGAGACCCAACCAGTCCATCCTAAAGGAAATCAGTCCTGAATATTCATTGGAAGGACTGATGNGTGGATGAAACTGGAGCCTATTATACAGAGTGAAGTAAGCCAGAAAGAAAAAAAATAATACAGTATACTAATGCATATATATGGAAGTTAGAAAAATGGTAATGATGACACACAGATGTATAGAACAGTCTTTTGGACTCTGTGGGAGAGAGCAAGGGTGGGATGATATGGGAGAATGGCATTGAAACATGTAAATTATCATATGTGAAATGGATAGCCAGTCCAGGTTTGAGGCATGATACAGGGTGCTCGGGGCTGGTGTACTGGGATAACCCAGAGGGATGGGATGGGGATGGAAGTTTGAGGTGGGTTCAGGATGGGGAACACATGTACACCCATGGCAGATTCATGTCAATGTATGGCAAAACCAATACAACATTGTAAAGTAAAAAAAAAAAAAATTGTACTGGAATTCTCAGGGACTTTTAAGATTGGACAAATGTGTATTATACAGATTAGCCAAAGATTCAAGAAGATTTGAATGAGAGTTAGGAAATCACTGACAGCCTTGTGGAGGGTTCTCAGGATAATTTGAGATTTATATTTTGAAATCTTAATTTAAGCCACAGCAAAATTTTTACAAAATAATGCCCACCTAAAGTTATCCTATCCTAAAAGTAATTCCTTATTAAACAACATCATTCCTCATACAATAGGATCATCTTTCCAAATTTTGTTTTTGATGCCACAAGGTCATCCAACATCTCTATTAATTAGTTTATCATGGAAATACAGAAAGATAGACTTAAGAAGTTGCCAAATCAGGGAACATGTTTATTTCCTTGCACCCACCTTTTATTTGAGGGGTGGGGTGACTCTTGCCATGTCTTTAGCCCTTCTTTGATAGTAGAGTAGGAATGAATATTATTTTTCAGAGATTATTTTGGGGAAGGACCAAATTCAAGAAGGAAGTCATTTTCCTAAAGTCCTCCAGCCAGTGCAGTCTCAGAATCAGAGACAGAAATAAAATAATAATTTCTTAACACTCACTTCAAGAAGTTCATCTCGAAGCTCTTTTCACAGGTTATATTGGACACAACATACTGCAAAACTCTATCGAATTTCCAAATATTTGTACTAACTTTGATCTCATCAGGTAACATTTAAGAAACTAATCATCTATATGAAGCCCTAGAAATTTTCTTGTTATACCATGGTCTGGTGTGCACTACTGATTTACTGAAAAGGAAGTAGTGAAGAAAGAGAAAATCAAAGCAGACTGCTGACTTGTCATGGAGTGTGTCTGAGATTAACGATGTTTGTTTGAACTCAGTCAAGTTGGCAGCTCTGGGCCATAGAACTGCTTCCTGCTCCAACTCCACAGCACACAAGATGTTCAGCATCTATCCACATGAGATCATGGAGGAGGGAGCTGTGTTGACCTTCCCAAGGTGGATAAGAGTCTCTGTTTCAGGGTGGAGGGCCCAAATTCAGAGTTGAGAGAAAATGTGTCCAGAACTCCAGGTGACTGACATACCCTCTGGAGCTAGACAAGGAGAATAACTAATAATAAATAGTATCTGCTGAACATTGGATATACCAACAGCTTTTTAAAAATACTTTATATGGATCAGTTCATTTAATCCTCTTAACAAGTCCATGCCAAATAAGGAAACTGAGATGTGGAGAAGATAAGACACTTGTCCAAGTTCATGCAAGAAATAAGTAGCAAAGGCAGGCAGCAAGTTCAGGTGGTTGACTTTGAGGCTAAACTCTCCATCATTCTGTTGTATTAACTCACTCCTCAATGCAGATCATAAGCTCCAGTTAAGAGACAGGATTCTTCCAAGACACTATGTTAGTGGGAAGAGAGTTATTGCTTAGATTAACTATTATGATGTATACCATATTTCATAACATAATTATAAAATGTATTTCATAACTATTATGAAATAAAAATCACAAATGAAGGTGTCATTTAATCAGGTATTTTGAGTACTACAAAACCAATCTCTAGGAAAAGCTGAAAAAAATTGGGAAATGGGCTTAGCCTGAAGGAGCTTGCATGCAGAAGGTGTGTGTGTATATATGTGTGCACTCAGTTTGTCTGACCCTTTTGTGACCCCCAGGACTGTAGCCTGCCAGGCTTTTCTGTCCATGGGATTCTCCAGGCAAAGAATACTGGAGTGGTTTGCTCTTTCCTACTCCAGGGGAATTTTCTCAACTTGGACACTGAAGCCGTGTCCCGTGCATCTCCTGCATTGGCAGGCAGGTTCTTTACCACTGTGCCAACCAGGAGGACCAATCAGAAGGTACTACAACTGGTATCAAAGAGGTAGAAATATCTTTTGGAAATCTGCCATTGAGAAGCATGCCTGTAATCACCAGGAAATGGAGTGCCCACATGATTTCTGATACTGAGGCTTCCCCCATGGGATTAACACAAGAGCTGTTGAAGAAGAACATCTGTTTTCTATTTTCTTGTTTTTTCTGAAGTTCTAGGACAACTTCCAAGCCTTTTTGGTCTCACTGACACAGTTGTCTCATGACACAGAAGATACATTCTAGTGAGGAAAATAAAATCAGATGGGAAACCTCTGCATAACTCCACGGTGTATAATTTGTTTTGTCACCTTTTCTTTGGCTGCATTAGGGAAAGTGGAAGTAAATTCTCCAAGCTGTTTTCTCTCAGGGAAACTAGAAGACATTATATCTAAGACATTTTCACTTAAGATAAGGATGTGAAACAGACCTGCAGAATAAGAGGCTCCATCTAAAACAATCCATCAGTCATTACCTTCATGTACTGAAGACAAGTTCAATACAATACAAGGACCAGGTAAAGGTCCCAAGAAAACTGTTGTGTAAGCACAGTCACTGATCCTCAAGGACTTTGCAATTTGGTTAGAGACAGAAAGTTCTATATGACACTCTAGAAGACTGAGATAATAAAATGCAAAGTGGGAATTGTTATCTATGGGTGTTTAAAGAAAGGAGAAGTGACAGAGAGCTGGATAACTAAGGAAGGCACTGATAGGGAAGTAGAGATGAGGGTCTATGAGTGCACTCTGTGTGTGTATGGTGGGGGATGTGAGTACTAAAGAGCATGAGATTCAAGGCTTTGTTGTGGTGTGAGAGCCAAAGTAGGCACCTGTGTTCTCCAACTATAGGAATTTATTTTGCCATTGTGACTATATCATTCCACCTCTCTGCTCTTTTCTTTGTTGAATTGCCGGCTGACCTAAATACACTGCCAGTGGATACTGTGTCCTCTTAAACACTGGGCAACTTTGGACAAGCTAATTTTTAACTAGCCCCTGAGTTATTAAAAAGATTGAGGTCCAAAGAAAACTAAGGCATATTTGAAAGATGCCAAGAAAATAGATCTTAAAAATTCTCATCAAAAGAAAAAAAATTGTAACTAGGTGTGATGATGGATGTTAATTAGACTTCTTTTAACATACAAATATCAAATCACTTTGCTGCATACCTTAAACTAATATGTTATATGTCAATTACACCTCGATAAAATTTAAAAGTAGATACCTTTAATATTTGCTGATTATAAAAATGACAGAAGGTGTCTTTTAAGTGAATTAATTTTACAGTAAGTCCCCTACATATGGACTTTCAAGTTGCAAAGTTTCAAAAATGTGAGTATGTCTAATCACATAAGCTAGTTCATCTGTCATGCCATTGTCATGTGCTTGCATCCTCTGCAAGTGTACTTTTCTGTGCACTTTACAGTATTCTATAGAGCACAGTAGTGAAATATCTTTATTTCAAGCCCAGGATGTCTGGAAGCAAGTGTAAATGCAATAGTGAAGTAGCTGGTACTACTATAACTTTCAAGGTACTGTACTGTAAAATTAAAAATGTTTTATTTTTTGTGTTTTTCATGCATTATTTGTGTGAAAAGTATTATAAAGCTTATTGCTGCTAAGTTGCTTCAGTCGTGTCCGACTCTGTGCGACCCCATAGACGGCAGCCCACCAGGATCCTCCTTCCCTGGGACTCTCCAGGCAAGAATACTGGAGTGGGTTGCCATTTCCTTCTCCAATGCATGAAAGTGAAAAGTGAAAGTCGCTCAAGTCGTGCCTGACTCTTAGTGACCCCATGGACTGCAGCCTACCAGGCTCCTCCGTCCATGGGGTTTTCCAGGCAAGAGTACTGGAGTGGGGTGCCATTGCCTATTACAGTATATAAACAATTTTGTTAGTTGGGTACCTAGGCTAACATTGTTGGACTTTTGAACAAATTGAACTTACAAATATGTGCTTGGAACAGAACTCATTCATATGTAGGGGACTTACTGTACACTGTCATGGCTTTTTCAGAAGTATTTGTTATAAATCTATATGTGTACAGACAATGTTTGGTGGGCATAAGAATTCAGTGACCTCCCAGGAGAGATGGTGGTGGTCCTGTATGAGACAAGAACCAGTACTTTAACAGACACAGAAACAACGATGCTTAGGAAAATTTCAAGAAATCAGTCTTTGTTTGTGTACCGGAAGGAAGAAAGGAGGAACAAAAGAGAATGGCCCAGTAGGAGAAAGTTGTATCAACATCGTGGGGTATTTTCTCAAGATTTACACAGTCGGACTCTAGAAAAAGCCACAAATTTGTCAGCTTTACTATGGCTACTTTTTAGAGACTTTGAGGAATTTTCTAAGACAATATTAAAATTTCTTAACAACTAATTTATGACACATATTTTCTTTAAAAATCCACATAGTGTCTTGCTCTTTTCCTCCTCTGGCTCCCCATCTGGTTTTAGAATGCTCATGGCTCTCTTTTCTCTATAGAAAGGTGTGTGTGTGTGTATGTGTGTGTGCGTGTGTGTGTGCGTGCGTGCGCGCATGCACACATGTGATTTCAGCCTGGTGAACACAACAACTTCTGGAAAAATTACTAAGTTATAAATTTAGAGGGAAGGAATTGTTTTCTAGTGATCAGAACAAGGCCTCTTGAACATGGCAAAATTGTGCAGCCAGCTCAATTGGTGGTGGTTTAGTCGCTAAGTCATGTCTGACTCTTGTGACTGCATGGACTATAGCCTACCATGCTCCTCTGTCCATAGGATTCTCCAGGCAAGAATACTGGTGCAGGTTGCCATTTCCTTCTTCAGGGGATCTTCCTGACCCAGGAATTGAACCCAGGTCTCCTGTATTGCAGGCAGATTCTTTACCAACTGAGCTAAAAGGGAAGCCCAACTATAGGTCATGAAGCCAGTAATGTGGTCTTTTGCACACTTTCCTAGAA
Source organism: Neotragus pygmaeus (assembly GCA_006410875.1). Taxonomy (NCBI): domain Eukaryota; kingdom Metazoa; phylum Chordata; class Mammalia; order Artiodactyla; family Bovidae; genus Neotragus; species Neotragus pygmaeus. Next base: position 880,132 of record SJYV01051883.1, on the reverse strand, counting down.
TCTGGGCCCTTCACTCCATCATAAGAAACACATAAAGACTTTCCCTGGGTAGCATCAACATCTTCTACTTTCCTAATAAATACCCGAAACTCTGTATCCTAACCCCCAGTCTCCTCTCTGGCAAAATTGCCCTGTGTGATCATAATACCTTGCTTATGGCTAGCTGCCACTTTGGAAAAGAGCCGATGATTTAACGGGGCCATCCAGTCTTTTTCAATTTAAAGGAAGCATTAACTTAAAATTTAAAGAGTTTAATGGCCCTGAGTTGGATGGAGTGTGCATGAATACAATTCATGAGCTGGTTTATCTTAGAAAAAATTTCAGAAAAATGTCTAGAAACTCTCATGGGGTCTTTTGGTGGCTCAGAGATTAAAGCGTCTGCCTGCAATGTGGGAGACCTGGGTTCGATCCCTGGGTCAGGAAGATCCCCTGGAGAAGGAAATGGCAATCCACTCCAGTATTCTTGCCTGGAGAATCCCATGGACAGAGGAGCCTGAAGGGCTACAGGCCATGGGATCGCAAAGAGCCGGACACGAATGAGCTACTTCACTTTCACTTTCTCTTTTTCCAGTTGATAAATACTCCATAGGCATCAGCCAGGCTGTTGAACACTGGGGTGAAAGATGAAAGGGGCTCGTTTAGCANAAGGGCTACAGGCCATGGGATCGCAAAGAGCCGGACACGAATGAGCTACTTCACTTTCACTTTCTCTTTTTCCAGTTGATAAATACTCCATAGGCATCAGCCAGGCTGTTGAACACTGGGGTGAAAGATGAAAGGGGCTCGTTTAGCACAATGTCTTGTCCTTGGGGAGATCACAGTTCAGTCAGAGAAATATACATATAAACCCTGCTACTGACTTGTATTAGGAATCAGAAGTAGGTGAGAAATTGTATTCTGGTTGATGAGGGAAGAAAAAGGGCCTGTGTGCTTTCGCTTGCAACCTAGATGTCCATCAACAGATGAATGGATAAGAAAGCTGTGGTATATATACACAATGGAGTATTANCTTGCTCTGCCTCCAAGGCTCACCCTATACCCTCTGCTCAGGATCTTCCGACAGGTCCAGAAGGGACGTGGGAAAGGCCCAGGCCACACACTGGCCTCTTTTCGTGGAATCTGCACTCCAAGAGCAAGCCCACACCCAGCCCTGCCTTGTCCCCACTCCCAGGGGTGCTTTTCCAGAACAGACCCCCATTCCTGCCTGGGGACAGGTGCCCGCAGGTGCAGGGCCCCAAACTGTTAAGGACCTGCTGGTTCTGCAGAGCACAGGAGCCAACCTCCAGGGCACCACACTCTCATGACCAGCCCTCGAGGGATGCCCCAAACTTCCAAAGTGTCCCGGGCTGGCAGACAGCAGAGAAACGATATCCCTCCACAGAAACACCGGTGTGGGGAGGCCCCTCCACTCAGAGTTCTATTCCGATCCACCACAGGTGGAGTCTGTCCCTAGATATGAACACCCTCACTGGACCGGGTGACCATCAGCTTGGCGGTGGGGGGGGGTGGTGTCTGTCCCTCCGGAGCAGTCTGGTGGGACAGTCCGGGCTAGGCACACTTGAGCCAGGCCAAAGGGGGACACGGCATGCTCAGGGAGGGACTGGAGTACAGAAAAGGCTTAGGAAGGGAACGTGGCCGTGGGCGTGCAGGCTCAGGCCATGTTCGTTTGAGAATGAGGTGAGCAGACTGGCAGGTGGGACGGGGCAACACTGACTGCCCCTCGCACACAGCCTGGGAGTAGCACAAGGACCCCCAGGACTGGGCCAGACGACGGGCAGGAGCAGCCAGTGTCCCTGCCTCAAGAGAGGGTGAGGCGAGCTGCAAGACCGGATAGCTGCACAGGAGGAGGGTGTGGTGGCCTGAGACGCCCCACCCCGGGGATGGGAGGGGTCCCAGGATAGAGTACAGGCCAGGCCTAGACACTTGAGGATGGGCCATTCTGGGCAGCCCCTGGGTGGGCCAGGCAGTAAATGATCAAGTGGGAAAGGGTGCTGGGGGTGGGCCCCAAAAGGATCAGGCCCCAATGAGAGGGAGAGAGGCGCGAAAGCCCTCTTGGACTCCTCAACCAGGGGAGTGTCTGCCCAGGGCCTTGCTGCTCCCCACTCCCAGTGAGCAGGGAGCACTCACGGAGAGTGAACACAGAAGAGAATGGTGTCCACCGTGACCAGGGTGAGAGCGGCTCCCTGGGGAAGAGGGGCCGGGACAACTGGGAGCACGACCAGAATCAGCAAGTTTGGCCTCCCTCCCAGTTCCTCCCTATGAGATGGGGCAGAGGGGCTGCACCGGGCTGTCTGCGGGGTCCCTCCTGGCTCAGAAACATCCCACTTTGTACAGCAGCCTTTCCGACATCCTCGGGATCAGGGCCAGGTGGAAAGCAAGACGAGACTTGTCTTTCGGAAGAACATGGCCAGTGGGAAAGACAGGACGAGGCAAGAGGGGGCAGGACCCGGGACCTGACATCAGTCTCAGTCAGCGGCCCCGTGCTGCCACTGCCCACCAGCTAGGAGGGAGCCTAGGCCCCCACCATGAGCACCTGCTGGGCAATCTTGACTCATCTGGCTCCTCGTCTGAGCAGCAGTTACAGGACTGTCCCCCGGGTCAGCCAGGTGAAGATGCAGGAATTAAGCAAACAGAGCCGCCCTGTCCCACAAAGCATCTTGGCGTGCCTTCCTCTCAATTTTTTAGAGACTTAGTCCCATAGAAGAGGCAGAGGAGGGGCAGGGTTCAGAAGTTTCTGACCAGGCATGGGACACAGGATGAATTCAGAGGACAGTGCAGGACTCAACCAGGGAATAGCATGGGGGGGGGGGGGGGGATNGTTGGTTCATTTGATATCAATTGATTCCAGAGGTCTCTGAGATTATCTTCAGTACTTTTCTTTCTTTTTATTTTATTCTGCTCTTCAGAAGTTATTTCCACCATTTTATCTTCCAGCTCACTGATTTGTTCTTCTGCTTCAGACAGTCTGCCTTTGATTCCTTCTAGAATATTGTTAATTTCAGTAATTGTGTTGTTTGTCTCTGCATGTTTATTCTTTATTTATTCTGGGTCTTTGTTAATTGATTCTTGAATTTTATCCATTTTGCATTAAAGGTTTTTGATCATCTTTACTATCATTATTCTGAATTCTTTCTCAGGTAATTTTTCTATTTCCTCATCATTTATTTGGACTTCTGTGTTTCTAGTGTGTTCCTTCATTTGTGTAGTATTTCTCGGCCTTTTTGTTATATATATATTTTTAAAGTTATTGTGCTTGAGGTCTCCTTTTCCCAGGTTTCAGTCTTGAATTCTTTCTTCCTGTTGGCTTCTGCCCTCTAAGGTTAGTCCAGTGGTTTGTGTAACCTTCTTATAGGGTGAATTTGTGCTAAGATTTTGCTCGTTTGTTTGTTTTTCCTCTGTTGGGCAATCCTAAGTGAGGTGATAATCTTGTCTGCTGATGATTTGGTTTGTAATTTTCTTTTGTTCATTGTTTAGATGAGGCATCCTGCACAGGGTGCTATTGGTGGTTGGATGATGCCAGGTCTTATATTCCAGTGGTTTCCTTTGTGCAAGCTCTCACTATTTGATACTTCCTAGGGTTAGTTCTCTGGTAGTCAAGGGTCTTGGAGTCAGTGCTCCCACTCCAAAGGCTCAGAGCATTATCTCTGGTCAGGAACAAAGATTCCACAAGTGGCTTGTTATGGCATGAAGTGAGATTAAAACAAACATGCAAAAATGAGAAACCAAAGATGAACCCCAGGCAAATTGCAGTTACAAAATCAGGCAAATAATAATTAAAATAATGAATATATTCATATACATATGCACCCAAAGCAAAATCAAAAAAGTTCAGCAAACATAAAGTACAATAGACTGATCCAGTGAACAAAGGAAACCAAAAATTATATCTACCAGTTAAGAACAAAACTAACTAAAGTACAAACCGCAAAACAAAATTAAAGCAAGGTGCCAAGTAGGGAATAAAGCAATGAAAACAAAACTAACAAATATGTTGAGAGGAAAGGAAAGAAAGACAAGAAAGAAAGAATAGATATGCAAAGTTAAATAGAGGTAGAGGAAGATTTATATACATTAAAGATTAACTACAAGGGCAAAAGAGCAGTAGGAAAGGCAAATGAAGGAATAAATATAGAAAAAATATAATGGTTTAAAAATTTTAAAGTTAAAATTATAAAAAAAGAGAAAAGAAAAAATAAAGGAAGAGAAAAGAAAGAAGGAAAAATAAAGGAAAACTCCACAGAACCACAAAAGCCCCAAGCAGATGCAGAGGTTCTTAACAACAAGAAAAAGTATGACTGAATATACATATACACCCATAAGGAAAATCAAAATAGTCCAGAAAAAATAAAGTACAATAGATTGACCTGGTGAACAAAGGAAACCAAAAATTATATCTACCAGAACAAAACTAACTAAAGCACAATTGGAAAACAAAACTAAAGCAAGGTGCCAATCGGGGAATAAAGCAATGAGAATAAAACTAACAAATATATTGAGACTAAAGGAAAGAAAGAAAGAAAAGAAAGAAATAATAGATATACAAAGTTAAATAGTGGTTGATAAAGAAGATTTATATATATTAAAGATTAATAGCAAGGGGAAAGGACCAGTAGGAAAAGCAAGCAAAGGAATAAATGTAGAAAAAATAATAATAGGTTTAAAAAATTAAAGTTAAAAAAGAGAAAAAAATAAACCCTCCCCAGAACTGCAAAAGCCCAACATAAAGGCAGAGGTTTATAACAGCAATGAAAAATGTGACTGAGAAAAAAATGAAAAACAAAACCAAAAAACCCTCAAAAGCTTAATTAGATTTCATACTGCTCCAGCTAAGTCACTTCAGTCATGTCTGATTCTGTGCGACCCCATAGACAGCAGCCCACCAGGCTCCCCCATCTCTGGAATTCTCCAGGCAAGAACACTGGAGTGGGTTGCCATTTCCTTCTCCAATGCATGAAAGTGAAAAGTGAAAGTGAAGTCCCTCAGTCGTGTTCTACTCTTAGCAACCCCATGGACTGCCGCCTACCAGGTTCCTCCGCCCATGGGATTTTCCAGGCAAGAGTACTGGAGTGAGATGCCATTGTCTTCTCCTAATTAGATTTCATAGTGCCAATAAAATCAACAACTACAACAGAGGGGGGAAAGTAAAGAAAAAAAAATACAAAAGAATCAACAAAACAAGTCAAAACATAACAATAACAAATGTTTTTCTTGAGTCACTGCTGTCAGAGTCCTTTCCCTTACTGGGAGTCACAGTTGACTTCACCTCTTTAGGATGCCTTCTAACACTGTGCTGATCTCTGGACCTGCTGTGGGGGCAGCTCAGATTCTAATCTGGTCCTACTCCTGTGTGTTCTTGCCTCCAATGTCCACAGCTATCAGAACTAGTCCATTTTCTTTTGAGGGAGCTCTCATTGATCTTTTAGATATTTCACAGACACAGAGTCTCCCCAGTTAATCATGTTAATTGGATTTAATATACAGCTTGTATATTAAGTGGGAGGGTTTGGGGTCTTCTTCCTTAGTCACACTGCCCCTGGATTCAACTGAAGTTTTATTTCCACCTCTGCATGTGGGTCATCCTCTGGGATTTGCTCCTGAGGTTGCCCTGGAGGATTTGAGTTTGCTCCTGTGAGGGCCAGATGTGGAGGTGGTACAGCTGCTTTGGTTGCAGGGGTTCTGACAGCACCAGGTATTCAGGGGAGCTGGCGGCTAGGGCAGCAGGAAATACAGTGCTCTAGAAGGGTATAACAACCAGGATTGGCCAATATGCTCCAGTATTCTTGCCTGTAGAACCCTTCTCCCTGCCAGAGAAGCCTGGCAGGAGACAGTCTACAAGGTCACAAGGAGTTGGACACAACTGAAGTGATCCTGTGCACATAGGTGCAAGACTTTTTTTGCCTGTGGCAGCACTGTCCCAGTGAGAGTTGAGCGTGAAGATGATGCAGCTGCTTGGCTTGCAGGGACTCTGGCAGCACCAAGTGTGCAGGGACACAGACTGCCTCCACTGCAGGAGTTATGGCCCTATCGAAGTCTTTTTTTTGAGCCTCTTGTAGCTGGTGATCAGAAGGCCTCTTTGCCCAGTCTATCTCTGTAGCTCTGCCTATTCAGGTACTTAGAGGGCTTTTTTGCCTGGGGTCCTTCTCTGCTGTTCGGTGAGTCAGGCACATAGAGGGGCCTGCGGCTGTGGTCCTACTCTGTAGATTGGTGCATCAGTCACTTAAAGGAGCTCCCTGGGTGGGGTCCTACTCTGTAGTTCAGTGTGTCAGGCATTTGATGGGCTAGTCTCTCTATTGTTCAGCTGCCAATGCTGGCATGTTGCGGGGAGAGAGGCTATGGTGATGACTCCACCCCCTACACGTGACTCAGCAGAATTGCCTTGCTTTCACGGCTGCCTGGCTTTCCTCCACAGGCATTTCCCACCACAATCTCCTCCCTCACATCCCCACGATCTGTCTCTCCAAATTCAGCAGCAGCCCTCACCCAGGGATTGCTCCACAATCCCTAAACTCCAGTTTCCAGCCACTGTGCCCTCTGGGGTAAGTATGGCTGTGGCAAGGATCGTCTGATTCTCATTCCACTTAGGCTGCCACAGATCAGCTCTGTCACACTCAGCCTTAAGTGTTTCTCCTCTGACTCAGACAATTGCCCTGGTATGGGGATTGGACCCCTGCTTCAGTTCCCCCACTCACCGAGGGCAGGTCCAGTCCTACTAATACTCCTGTTTCTCCCCCTAGTTCCTTTGTCCTACCAAGTTTTGCATGGGTCTACATATATTAGAAGGCAATAGCAACCCACTCCAGTACTCTCGCCTGGAAAATTCCATGGTCAGAGGAGCCTGGTAGGCTATAGTCCATGGGGTTGCTAAGAGTCGGACATGACTGAGCGATTTCACTTTCACTTTTCCTTTCATGCATTGGAGAAGGAAATGGCAACCCACTCCAGTATTCTTGCCTGGAGAATTCCAGGGATGGGGGAGCCTGGTGGGCTGCCATCTGTGGGGTCGCACAGAGTCAGACATGACTGAAGTGACTTGGTGAATATATTCTTTCCTGCTGGCCAGGTACTCCTGTCTGCTCTCAGCTGGTGTTCTGCATGCACTTCTGTATCTGAAGGTGTATTGCTGATATATCCATAGAGAAAGATGTACTCCATGTCCACCTACTCCTCTGCCATCTTTGTACCCCAATGTTCATTGCAGCACTATTTACCATAAGTAGGACATGGAAGCAACCTAGATGTCCATTGACAGATGATTGGATAAGGAAGTTGTGGTTCATATACACAATGGAATGCATTTGAGTAAGTTCTAATGAGGTGGATGAACCTTGAGCCTATTACACAGAGTGAAGTAAATCAGAAGAGAAAAAACAAATACAGTGTATAAACTCATATATGTGGAATTTAGAAAGACAGTACCAATGATCCTACATGTAGGTAGGATGACACAGATGTAAAGAACAGACTTTTGGACTCAGTGGGAGAAGGTGAGGGTGGGATGATTTGAGAGAATAGCATTGAAACATGTACATTACCATATGTAAAATAGATGACCAGTGTAAGTTCAATGCATGAAGCTAGGCACCAAAAGCCCATTTTCTGGGACAACCCAGAGGGATAGGCTAGGGAGGGGTTCAGGGTTGAGGGGACACGTGTATACCTGTGGCCAATTCANATGTACATTACCATATGTAAAATAGATGACCAGTGTAAGTTCAATGCATGAAGCTAGGCACCAAAAGCCCATTTTCTGGGACAACCCAGAGGGATAGGCTAGGGAGGGGTTCAGGGTTGAGGGGACACGTGTATACCTGTGGCCAATTCATGTTGATGTATGGCAAAAAACATCACAATATTGTAAAGTAATTATTCTTCAATTAAAATAAATAAATTAAAAAAAGAAAATGCTGAGACACAAAGCACAGATTTTAATGCTACAGGAATAAACAAACATTTCTTATTGGCAAAAAAATGTGTTGATTATAATGGTTCCTATTTTGATTAATAAAGACATATTTGAGCCTAGTTATAATGATTTAAAATTCATAGCCTGAAGCCGCAATTACTTTTTCACCAACCTAAACACATCTCTGCCTCCCTTCTCTAAATGTGCTGATCCTCCATGGCTCAGCTGAATTCCTATTCCTTCCTATTCTTCCTCTTCTGGTCACATAATTATAGTTAACTTTGAACTCCCTTGTTTTGGGACTCCCATTTTGGAGGTTTGCATTGTCATTTAGATATCTTATGGCTTTTTAGTTGCTTTGCATGTGCTTACTTTCTTTCAGACTGCACAGAAAGGGTCTAATTACAGAACTCTTTTATGTGCACAATAGGGGGTTTACCTGGTGGCTCAGATGATAAAGAATCTACTGCAAATGCTGGAGACCCAGGTTTCATCCCTGGGTTGGGAAGATCTGCTGGAGAAGGAAACGGCAACCCACTCCAGTATTCTTGCCTGGAGACTTCCACGGACAGAGGAGCCTGGTGGGGTACAGCCCCTGAGGACAGAAAGAATCAGAGATGGCTAAGCGACTAACACTTATTTACACTTATAAAAAGTACAGAGTGCTCAGCCCATCTTTGGGCCNAGCAAGTTCCAGGAGATAGTAAAGAACAGGGAAGCCTGGCGTGCTGCACAGTCCATGGGGTCACAAAGAGTCGGACACAGCTGAGTGACAGAACAACAAGAAGAACTGATTCACTTTGCTGTATAGCAGAAACTAACACAACATTGTAAAGCAGCTATACTGTAATAAAAATTAACTTCAAAATTAAAAAATAAAACAATACCGTGAAGCCACAAGATCAGATTCAACTGAAAAATGTACTGTTTTTAAGACTATAAAGAAAGCTGAGTGCCAAAGAATTGATGCTTTTGAATTGTGTTGGAGAAGACTTTTGAGAGTCTCTTGGACTGCAAGGAATTCTAATCGTCCATCCTAAAGGAAATCAGTCCTGAATATTCATTGGAAGGACTGACGCTGAAGCTGAAACTCCAACAGTTTGGCCACCTAATGCAAAGAACTGACTCATTGGAAAAGACCTCGATGCTGGGAAAGACTGAAGGTGGGAGGAGAAGGGGATGACAGAGGATGAGATGGTTAGATAACATCACTGACTCAATGGACATGAGTTTGAGTAAACTCCGGGAGTTGGTGATGGACAGGGAAGCCTGGTATGCTGCAGTCCAGGGGTTCGCAAAGAGCCGGACACAACTGAGACTGAACTGAACTGAAGATATGAATGCTTTGCCTAGTATCAAGGTTCACTAGTTATTTGTTGAGTATGTGATTGAGCATGGCAGTCAGAGATAGGAAATAAGGAGAAATTCTCTGCTTACTTGATCTTCAATGCGTTGTTAAGTTTAACTCTTTGTTTTCCTTCCTGTGGAGGTAGAACAATTTTTATACTGAGAATCAGTGATAATGGAAGATGGAAAAGTAAATATAAGATTAAAGTAACACCACCTTCCATATGCAGGCTTAATATTTTTCTAAGTTATTTTATGTGCACCCTCTCATTGAAACTCACTGACAAGAGATCATGGGAATTTTATAGGCTCAATGTTTAAGCATACATAATCAGTTGTTTTCCCTCTTGTTAATAAAACTGACCTCCTCCACCCCGTCCTCTCTCTCTGCTGCTCACTATGAGATTTTGAGGAATGATACCAGGTTCCATCCACAGATCTAGTCACCTGAAACAAGTGTGGGCAGCTGGCAAGATCAGGTCCTTTGGGGATTAAGAAACCTACCCTGACTTACTGCCTCAGCAGCACGAACAATGCACCTAAAGAAACTCTTCAGCCTCACCCCTCTCTCGCTTACTTCTGCTGTGATGTAAATAGTATTACCTGAAACACAGAAGTACAAAGAGCTAAATTCAAGGTGGAGATAAACTCAAGTAGAGAAAGTATCAGGAGTTCATGCCGTAGCCCTGAGCTAAAGCTAAACACTCCCTTATCACCTTAACATCACTGTCAGTCAGAAGGCTGCCCTCATAAAGCTTCAGATTACCGCATGGGAGAGGGAGCCTCAACTAACAAGTGCTCATGGGAAAAAAAATTTTACTTCCATTCACCATGTAAAGTGTACAGAGTTCGGTGAGCACACACTTAACAAGTTTTACCACAACTTGTTGAGCTTTATCTTTAGAACTGTTGAAATCCTATCTTTGGGATTCTTTCCTCAATATCACACAGAGGAATCTGGAAATTCTTGCAAACTGGGCGATGGATATTATCAAAAGAAGAAATTTGGAAGACCAGCGTCTTTGGAAGTAGAGCACAGAATGGTTTATCCATCTTCTTCATTGATGGAATTTTGCCAGGTACAACTAACCACACTCTTTTTTTTATATGCTCACCTCTACTCCTTACCTCATCCAACAGAGTAATTATCCTTATGGGCAACAAAGAGGCAAAAATAATGATCTCTTCAAGAGATAGCTTTAGAATCTCTCTCAATATTTCCACTCTTGAGAACAGAAACTGTGTTTGAGCAACAATGGACATCAATTTCTCCTTCATTAAGAGACCTCTTGGTTTATGCAAAACAATGACTAAGAACAGTAGGCACCCTCCTACCAAGGTAGAAGATACCAAGCCAGAACCAATACTGGTTTGAAAAAGATAAATCTCTTTGGTAATGTAATAAAGTCTGTGTCTTTCCAGAGATCCCAGACTGCCCATATTGAAAAGAAACTCTGGTTTGCCATTTGATTTCTAACTTACATTTTCCCAGATAATAGGGAAGGAGTAATATTGCCTAACTTGTCTTATGAGCTTTGTGTAGCCTTGATTCCAAAAGGAGATAAGAATGACTCAACACTTATTTATAATTAAAAACAAAGTCTTAGAAAACTGGGATTAGGAATAGCCAGGAAATTCCTTAACTTGGTAATAGTTATATACCAAAAATCTAGAACAAACATTGTGGTCATTGGAAAAACCTTAGATACATTCCTTTAAATACTGGAAATAAGACAAGTGTACACTGTTACTATTTCACTTAGTACTAGACATGCTGCTGAGTGTTACCTTGAATGAAAAAGAAGTAAATTCAATGACTGGAAGAAAAGAGATAAAACTTGACATGCAAGTGATATGGTCATCTACCTAGAAAAATCAACAGAGGGACAGACCAACTCTTAGAACTATTAAGAGTTCAATGTGTTTGCTGGGTCCAAGATCACTTCACATAAATAAGAACACATTTTTTCATCAGTAATAAAATAGAAAATGCTATTTAAATAAAAGATGTCTATCTTAATCACAACAAAAGTTATCAGAAATTAACTTATACAAGATTTCTAGAAGATAACCTGAACAAAGGGAGAGGAATTCTATTATCTTAGATATGAGGACAATGTTATAAAGAAACCAATTCACTCCACATTTACCTATAAATTCAGAATAAACCCAATTAAGCCTTAATCTGCACCTTTGAAGAATCAAACACACAATTCTAACATCTCAGAAAAGGCTACAGAGAGGACTTAAAGCTATCAGTTATTAAGAATAAAAAAAAAAAATCAGAGTCATAAAAATAGTTTTAACAACATGGATCCCAGAGAGACAGACTCATGTATATACACCAAAGGCAGTTCTGCAAATCAATGGGCAAAGTGCAGATGCTATAGTAGATGGTGCTAAGAAAACAGGCTTACAACATGTAGAATAAGGAAACTGGATTCCTTCTTTAATAGTAAATGCAAATGGTAGATTGCAGATGGATTCAGACTCAAATGTTAAAACAAAATTTGTGAAAGTATACACAAGAAAATGTAAAAGAATATGCTTATGACCTAGAAGTTGGCGAAACTATTCTCAAACAATGCTTCCCTCTAAAATAATCCTACAAATCATTAACAAAATAATTAATGATTTAATGATATAGTAATTATCTTCCTGTTCAAGGATGCATAACATAGATGAAGTGTACATAAGCCTTATATTTAAGAAAAGAAGCACATAAAAATCAACAAGACAAGAACCCACAATCATGAGATGGGCTAAGGACATGATGAGGCTGTTTATAGAACAGGGAATCCAACAGGCTAACAAGCATATGAAAAGATGTCCAAATTCAGCAATAACCAGGGAAATGCAAAATAATCAATGAGACACCATTTTACATTTGTTAAACTGGCCAAAAAAAATAGAGAGAAAGCTGGACATTGCCCAGCCATGATGGAGACATGGGACGATCTTTCCAGGAGAGTAGAGACTGGGGCAAAGACCACTCTAACAGAACCTGGTTCAAATAATTTCCCCATATTTTATGACCAAGCAATCATACTTTTGGATGTCAACACAAAGACATTCTCACAGTTTCACAAGGGAACATTTTTTAAAAAAGCTCATCAGTGTTGCTTTTGGTGGTATAAATTAGAGGCAATCTTGGAGTCCAATAGGAGAAAGATACGTTGAAGGTAAAGAATTCCCAGTGAAGGACTGTGCAGTGAAAGAAATAACAGATCACACATGCCCACAGCTCCATGTGCTTGATCTTGTGCTCAGTCACTAAGTTGTGTCCACAAACAGAAGCTAAAAATGTTATGGCTGAGTTTTTAAAAAGAAAGAAAAGATAGAAACAGGAGTGGAACCTGTAAATAACTAACTAGCATAAGTTGAAAATTCATGCTAGTAAAATGGATATTTTGTAAGAACAATACCTACAAAAAGATAAACAGTAAACACTTTTGAATACTAGGGATGTAGAACTGGTGTGGAAAAGGGATGAAAGAATGAATAAAATTAAGTAAGAGACTATCATGGATCTATGACAAGAATGTACATTCTGAGGAGTATAATTAACTCAAATACATCTATCTCTATACATTTCTATGCTTATTTATCTATCTATCAATCATCTATCTAGGGACAGCATAACATCCTTGTTGGAAGGGGCTACTCAAGATTGAATTTTATATATTCTCCTCCTCTAGGAAGGCCTTCTTCAAACTCTAGCTTCATAAAGAAGAGTTCATGTCAGTTCCAAAAGAAAATAAAAAAAGAAGAGGAAAGGAAAAAATGCAGACAAACAGGCTCAGAAAACTGCTATTTAAGTATTATTGATATAATTAAGATTATGAAGTGAACCTCAGAAAAGAAAAAAAATAAAAGCAAGTGCAACATTAATAATATATTTGCCATATCCTCCCTCAAACAACACAATTTCCAGGAAAATCAGATAATTTGGCCCAAGTAGTCATGCTTTTCTATGATCATTGTAGAGACTAAACAGCATGACAGACTAAATTTCAACTGAATTAGTGAAATATTTTGTTGTCAGGCAGAAACATCCTTAAAGTGCTGTGATATGTTCCTGGTTCACAGTTCGTGTAAAGATTTGAAACCTAACAGAATGTAATTGTATGCTTTATTTAATGTAAATTGCACCCCATTTTCCCATTTGGGGTATATCTAAGCAAAAAAAGGTGATCTTTTAGTAGTTAAAATTCTAGAGAAGGAAAATAGTTGTTTATCTAATGACTTTTACAGAACACCAGCTGCATTTGACATAAGTAAGCAGACTCTTATAGTAAGTGGATGGATTTTCTTTGGGGGAATGTTATGAACAGGAAAAAAGCACACTTCCCACACAAATTAAAAAAATATTTTTCCTTTGGTATTTGCTTAATATCTTGATTAAAAATGTGGGTCACATGAAACTCTATGTCCAAACTGGAGAAACTGAGTGTAAAAATATGAGAAACATTAGGTGGAGATCAGGGCCCATTCACCATAAGGGGGGTGAGATTAGAGGTGACCACAAGTGACTCCCCACTGTCAAGTGAAGCAATAAGTGCTCTGAGGAAACACTTAGGGCTTTCATTCATTCACCCAAAATATGTCAAAGCGTAACTCATTCTCCGGGCACTGTTCTCAAAATTTTGAACAAGACCAGCAAAACTCTTTATATTCCAATGGGATCAGACAGACAAGAAGTCTGTAACAGGTGATTACTAACACAGCTTATGCTATGTTAAGCACTGGGAAGAAAAAAAATATGGAAAGGTAGCAATAGGAGAAAGAGTGAGAATGGGAAAATATATTTTGGCAGAGGTGGCTCTTCTTGCTGAAGTGATTAGAGGAGGTCCATCTGAGAAGCTGGCATTTTAGGTGGACCTGAATTGTGAAAGAACGGGATGATGGATAGCCCAAAGTGTTGTAGGGAGGGGGAAATAAGTGAATCAGGAAAGAGGATGGGATAAATGGGCATAGAAATAAAGCCAATGTGGTTGATGCACAGTGAGAAAGTTAGGAGTGATAAAAGGTGATCATGGAAAGGAAGATGGACTTAAGTTATGAAAAACCTTATGGGCTATGAGAAGGAGTTTAGATTTTTATTACAAGTACAAAGTATTGTCAGTGGGGAGAGGAGTGTGTGCATAATCCATCGTGTCTGACTCTTTGTGACCCCACAGACTGTAGCCCGGCAGGCTCCTCTGTCCATGGAATTTTCCAGGCAAGAATACTGGCATGGGTTGCCATTTCCTACTCCAGCAGATCTTCCCAACCCAGGGATCGAACCTGGGTCTCTTGCATCTTCTGCATTGGCAGGCAGATTCCTTACCTCTGAGCCACATGGGAAGCCCACATAGTAGGTATTAATGTGTAATAACATTTTTGAAGATTGAATTCTGGTCAATGTAGATCTATAGTAACAGTAAGGCAATCCAAGGAATTCTCTACCTGAACTGAAAGGGCTCCAATTGAAACTGCCTCAGGGAAAGTATCATTTCAGGAAATAATACACAGTAGACTAGCATTTCCTTTCAGAATCAAGAAAATATCTTCTGAGTAACCTGTGCTTTATTTAATCTTTGACTTGTATTGAATACTTGTATTATTGGCTCTAAGAAGTCCAGTGCTAACCTGTGTGGTTAGCTAACCTGTGTTTTTTTTTTTTTTTTTTTTGTTAGTCATGGTTTTCCAAAGAAACAGAATAAAATACAGGTTTTTATCTATATGTATACCTTTAATTTATCTATCTATGAGAGAGAAATTTATTTTATGGAGTTGGCTCATATAATTGTGGTGGCCTTGCAAGTCTCAATTCTGCAGGTTGGGCCAGTAAGCTGGAGATCCACAGAAAGGTTGATGCTACAGTTTAAGTCAAAAGGCAGTCTGGAGACAGAATTCCTTCTTCCTTAAGAGAGATCAGTCTTTTTTTTTTTTT
>SJYV01051883.1:836898-852019 GCA_006410875.1 Neotragus pygmaeus | reverse complement strand
TTTTTTTTTTTTTCCCTTTAGTGAAGTTTGGGCTAGGACAGTGCTAAAGTGTCACCTGGAGTCTCTTTTTGGACACCAAGCTATATATCAGACAGTTTCTTATTTTGGAGAAAGGATTAATGCCACTTTTTTTATTGACCTGTTTTTAAAGGAATTCAGCCTCATGGGATGCCAAGCTCTGGGTAGGAGATAAGGCAACTTGTCTGAACTTCCTGAGGATCTTTCCAAGTGAGAGTGTGACTAAACCCTAATACCTGTTCCTGAGGTTTTTGAGGTAGGAAGATCTACTGGGGTAAAGCAGAATTGTCTCCCAGCCAGGCCTTGTGGTAAAGAAGGGTGACAAGATCTCTAAAGAACTGCCATGATCATACAGAGAGAAGATGTTATGAACAAGCTCTCACACTGCATCAGAAGAGAGGAAGGGACAAGGCAGATTTTTGTCCCTTAAGTAGTCAATATGGAAACCCCAGCTTGTGACCCAAATCATTCTCTTCTTCTCACAGAACTCTTACATCCTATAGGATGTTGTCTTGGATTCAAATTTCCAATCATCTGTATATTTTATGCCACTCTCAATTTCATTGTCATGGATTTATGCCAATCCTTCCTCATCTCTTTCCTGGAAGATTATAATGCAGTTGACCCTTGATCAACATGGATTTGAAGTATGTGGGTCCACTTATTTGCAGATTTTTTTTCAGTAGTAAATATTAGTACTACATGGATCCCCTGTTGGTTGAATCTGTGCATATGGAACTGTAGATAAGAGGAACCTCAGGTAAGAAGGAACCACAGACATGGAAGACTGATTATAAGACATACTCAGATTTTGACTGTGTGGAAGGTTGGCTTGTATAAGGGTCAACTGTAGTCTCTTTACTGGGTTTCCACCTCAAAGTCTTACCCATTTATCAGAGCCATCTGCCTATGCTTGTCTGTTTAAGATCATTTGACATCATCCCACCATCCGCAGGCTAAATAAACTGCAAACTCCTTAATGTGCCCACAGTGGACTCCATTTTCTGAACCCTGTGTGTCTTTTTAACCTCAATTTTCTCACTCATGGTGCAGGAAAACCAAATTCTTTGTAGTTATCCCTCATCCCATGCTATTTCTTGCTTTCCATCCCTTTGCTCCTGGTGTTTACCAAGTCTAGAATTCTCTGTGTGTGAGTGCTAAGTCATGCCAGTTGTGTCCAACTCTTTGCAACTCCATGAACTGTAGCCCACCAGGCTCCTCTGTCCATGGGATTTCCCAGGCAAGAATACTAGAGTGGGTTTCCATTCTCTTGTCCAGTGGATCTTCCTGTCCCAGGGATCCAACCCAAGTCTCAAGTCTCCTGCACTAGCAGGCAGGTTCTTTACCACTAATGCCACCTAGGAAGCCACAAAATGCTCTATATCTTTTATTTTGCTCTTAATTGGCTAGTTAAGTCTTAGTTTGGGAATCACCAGATCTCACTTCCTGACTTATATTCTATGTAACTGGTGCATTTATCTTCATAGTTATTATCAACATCCCCTTCTCCTTAATCATTCATTATTCAGTACCTTGTAGGAATTCTCAGTGTCATAGCTTGGAAGTCCCATTCTGATAGTTATCACAGATGTTAAGGCAAAACAAGTGTTAACACATTATTGGGAAGATTCTGAAAGGACACTTACAAAAATACCTTAGGAACCCTGAAGAAGCAAAGCAGGTCTTAGCTTTATTTTTTCCAAGTTTTACTCATTTTCTATTATTATTCATTTCTCCTTGACAAGATATGTATCTTCTGATAATTATTATTTTCTGAAGATTCTTCACATGGTATCAATGGGACCTAGTTATGTGTTTAAGAGGTATTTTCCTTTGTGATTTTAGTATTTCTAGTTCTCAAAGTAACTAGGGAATGCTTCTTATGATGGGTGGGCCCACATAGGTTAGTCACTAAAAGCAGAAGTTTTAGAATTCAATTAATAGACTCTCCCTCAAATATTCATTGTGCCACATACTGTGTAACTCTGGAACTTAATCTCTCTGAAACTTAATTTCCCATCTCTAAAATGAAAATACTCATAATACCACCAACCACATAGGGTTATTGTAAAGACTAAGTGAACTAAAATATATAAAGCACACATTAATTATAAAACATATAAACCTCAATAAAGGTTTACCTTACAGTGCTCTTTGAAGGATGAAGAGAACTGAGACAGGTTGGAGGAACTGCAGGTAAGGAGAAAGCTAAGCCTGCAAAAAGAGAATACATTTTCCTTGGAGTGAGCCTGATGATTTGCCTTTCACTGCAATGAAGCAGGAGTGACTTTGGGTGACAGTGGCATGAATAGGTGAAAACAGATCCCCCCTCCCCCAAAATATTGCTGCAGCTTATGTCAAAGAGTGCTTTGCCTGTGTTTTCCCCTAGGAGTTTTTAGTATCCAGTCTTATACTTAGGTCTTCCATCCATTTTTAGTTTATTTCTGTATATGATGTTAGAGAACGTTCTAATTTCATTGTTTTACATGTAGCTGTTCATCTTCTATTTTCATTCTTTTATGTAATAGCTGTCTAGTTTTCCCAGCATGACTTATTGAAGAGACTGTCTTTTCTCCATTATATATTCTTGCTTTCTTTATCATGGATTAATTGACCATGAGTATGTGGGATTATTTCTGGTTTTCTATTGTGTTCCATTGATCTATGTGTCTGTCTTTGGTGTTTTCATACACATTTTTAATATATTTTATGTTTAACATACTGCTTTTATAACAGGGAAAAATTATAAATCATAACAGGGACAAGAGTAGTAGAATAGATCAACATAATGTGGAATAGCCATATATTCCATATGAAGTATTGTGTAGCACTTTAAATGAATAAGAGCTGTGCATATTAAATAAATAAATATAAAATAAAGTTACAAAACAAGTTATAAAGGATGCATTCAACATGATACCATATACGTAATATTAAAACCATACAAAATATTGCTATATATTAATTTTTTTTTAGATTCTGACTCTTCTACTTATGTGTTTGTATGCTAAGTCGCTTCAGTTATGTCCAACTCTGTAATCCTATGGACCGTAGCCCACCAGGTTACTCTGTCTGTGGGCTTCTCCAGGCAAGAACACTCGAGTGGGTTGCGATTTTCTTCTCCAGGGGATCTTCCTGACCCAGGGATCGAATCTGTGTCTCTTACATCTCCTGCATTGGCAGGCATGTAATTCTATTCTAAGTGCTTAGAATAATGTTGGACACATTGTAAGAAATATTTGTGTTAGTCACTATTATTACTATTGTTGATATATAGAAAAATTTCTACAGAAATAACTCTCACCAACTTATCTCCATTGTAGTGGCCTTGCACAAAATATTTCACATCTATAAATAATATTTTATTTCTCAAAAATTTGAACCTACCATGATGAAATCTCAGCAGGGGATACATGGGTATTGCAGAGACATATCCTCCCAGCAGTCTATGCTAACACTTGTGACACCCTCCGATGTTGCTAACAACAGAGCCCAACTCCCAGACTTGCCTGTTTTCTGGGGACATGATTGAGATGGCTTTATGTTCCCCTTCTTACTTTCTAGGAAAGTGAGAAGCAATTATTTATGTTTGGCTTATCAGCAAATAAAGAACCATGGACTATTTTGAGTGACAGATTTCCAGTTTAGTGGAATTCATCTAAACTGGAAAAAAAGTAAGATTCATATGTTAATTATAGGAATGATATGGACATAGATTACCCTATTATTAAAAGAACATTCTCTAAACTCCGTCTCTGGGTCTCATTCCCTGGGACAGATGTTGAACTCATGGTGATGAGTAAGAATATTCAGAAGTGGATGTTGTGAGATGGCAAATTGACAGAGAAATGCTCTCCTAAATTGGGACTATATCTGAGGAAGTCTATAGTACTCTTGCTATAATGAGAATCCTTTTAGTTAAGAATATCAGTGCTCCTCTTGGTTGGGCTTGAAACACTGGCTTTTGGAAATCCTTTAGAGAAAAGGTGAACTCATGAGTTGACGGGAGAGATTTGGTCAAAAGCTAATATTTGAACTGAATCCCTCATCTGCCAAGTTATTAACTGATTCCCCATTCTCCTCAGGGCTGTATAGAACCTGCCTCATTTGTAGAAGAGGATCTTAGACCAAGGCCCAGCGGAATAGGCCGAAAGCTTGGGAAGCAGGAGTTTCACCATAAGCAGACTCCTCACGTGTGTGCAGGGCCTGCTTTGAGCCCAGTTTACTCTTCAGTCCTGATCAGTGACCAACATCAGTCACTGATCCAGCCACCATGAGAGGACGGCCACGGTCAACAGACATAGGCTTGGTTGGCAGATGGCTCAGCCTCATGACCATTCCCAAGCCCTTTCCAAGGGGCCCACAGATATCTTGTTGTCACAGTCCTGGGGAAGGACTGGATCACAGTGGAGAGACAGGTAGTCAGGGCACAACTTAGAGAAGCTTCCTACACAGTCTCCCCACCAATACTAGAGTCACTCTCCTCCAGATGGCATGATTCATCTCTGCTCCTTCCTATAGTAAAAGTTGTAAAAGCAAAAATAAACAAATGAGACTAATTAAATTTAAAAGCTGCTGTGGTTATTTCTAGTTCTAGGCCTTATGAAACTGGAAGCTTCCACTTCTTATCTTGTAGGATTCTGATTTCTGGAACCCTGCCACTATGTAATTCATAGAGCCTCCAAAGTAGAAGGGACTAGAGATCTCCAGCCTTCTACCCTCACTGAGTTCCCAGCCAACAACTGGCCAGTCATGTGAGTATGCCAACTTACAAGTGGATCCTCCAGCCCCTAGGAAGCCTCAGTTGATGCCACATGGAACAGAGACAAGTCTTTCCCACCAAGCCCTGCCCGAATTGCAGTGTCATGAGTTATGTAAGTGATTGTTGCTTGAAGGCAATGGATTTGTCATAGTTTGTTACACATCTAAGTTTCCTTTCCCTCTAAATTTGTTCCATGAGTCTATACATTTTTTAATGGCTAATTTTCTGGTTTTAAGAATAGAGCCAATTCTTACTAGTAGTACATACATCATGCCTGATTTCTCCAACAGATTCCTCATTATAGTAAGAGCCTTCTGTGGATCTTTCAAACTAGATAAGTGACTTAACACTGAATAAGACATTTCTTTCTTTTTTAAGGTGGATTCAGCATGAGGTTACATGCGTCCCTGGAATTTGTTGAATGAAAACAATACATCTCATTGCTGCTGCTGCTGCTGCTGCTGCTAAGTCGCTTCAGTAGTGTCCAACTCTGTGCGACCCCATAGACCATAGACGGCAGCCCACCAGGCTCCATCATCCCTGGGATTCTCCAGGCAAGAACACTGGAGTGGGTTGCCATTTCCTTCTCCAAGGCATGAAAGTGAAAGTGAAGTCGCTCAGTCTTGTCCGACTCTTAGCGACCTCATGGACTGCAGCCTACCAGGCTCCTCCATCCATGGGATTTCTAAGCAAGAGTAATGGAGTGGGGTGCCATTGCCTTCTCCGGCTCATTATGCTTTCATTAAATAAGTTGAGTTCTCTCTGAACTAAGTAACATTTTTACTTTATACTTTGTCTAATGCTTAGAAACTCCCAAAGTTCTTTTTTGTAGGATGTCTCTAGGAAATAAAGACACAAATATCCACCTCAACTAGAGAGAAACAGGACTTGAATGGAAGGGCAGTTGGCATATTTAAAAGGGAAGAATGGTTATTCTCCTTCTCTACTTTTACCTACCTCTTCCAATAAATTCACATAATGCCTTTCCTTTACCTCCATCTCTCGATAAGACGATGAAGAAAAGGAAACAAAAGACGAGAGGAGAGGGGAAAGGATATCTCAGAGGGCTTATGTACATTTTTATAGTACTTTAAATTTTCAGGAATGTAGGCTTCCTGTGAAGTAGATAGTAGAACCCTCATTTTGGGGCCTGTGAAAATTAGTGAATTGCGTGGTATCATGCACTTTGTGACAGCATACATTGTGGAATCTGAGTACACCTAGGGATCATTTCATTGATCCTAATATCATGCCTTTACAGTGGGGAGGATAACCAAGACCAGCTACCACTAGAGCCCTGAGGAAGGTGTCCAAGTATGCAGAGACTGACCTTCCCACGTCAACACTCAGCTTGCCTTCCTGGAAGTTCCTCATCTCATACACTGATGTTTCCTCTTCCATCTCCCCATGAGACCACACTTCCATCTTCTGCCTTAATCCTTCCAGGGTTTAGCAATGTGGTTTAAAGAGGAGCTCAGAGACACCCCAGACTCTTTCATGGGGAGAGGGCATGGGATGAGGGAGATAGGAGCAGTGCCTGGTCATGAAACACAGTGTATCTTCTTTATATTCATTTGTTTTGTTGCTTAATGAAAGAATGGATTGCCGATCACTCGGAGGTACTCGTCTGCTCTCAAACCTTCATGATACAAGAAGAACAAAGAGAAAGCTGCTCAACACGTGACCGTGCCCTTGTCCATACTGCCTTTTCCTTTTATTCACACCAGAAAAGTAGAATAAAATATTTTCTTGTCAAAAACAACAACAAAAAATATTGGGAACATCGCTCCCATTTGGAATGTCAGAGCTGAAGTCAGTGTGGAGGCCAGCAGTTTCAGATTCTGCTATGCAGTGCCCTCATGCTCAGTGCAAGGGAAGCTACACAGACTTTTCAATTTAGGTTTTAAAAGCTATGTAGACAGTTCCTGCCACTTCAACCAGTTTCTGCTTCAACCCTTTGATATATCATGGCTTTGTATAAGATTTTATTGATAAAAGGCTATCAGTGCTTTTTAAAAAGCATAAAACACCACCTATCTGCTCCAATCACCTTCTTTTGCAGGGGGCAAAAGTTGTTTTGTTTTGCTGACTTTAAAATGTTGACTCTTTAAAAAATTAGTTGCTTTTTCTATAGCTATACAAAGTTCTTAGTGTTTCTTTGGCAATGGAATGTAAGGGAATTTTATGACTATATTTTTTAAAAAAGTTACCTTTGCTCAGAAATTCTCTACCATCCAGCACCCTAATTATTTGACTAAATAAATGGATTGCCCAGGAACTTTGATGCAACGGAAGCAGAGTCAGAACAGAGGCCTCTTAACCTCCTTTTTTAGTGCCTTGCAGTCCTCCCCCACTCAAACACTTCACGTTGTGTGATTTATTTGCCAAGAGGAAGTGGGGGCGGGTTGCCAGAATAACAGAAGCTGACTGACCTTGAATTTCACCTTCCCAGTGAGTAAGCCAACTCAGTGGCTTTACCACGTCTGTCATTTCTGCTTCACAGCAGGCTCATTGTGAGTAGAAAGCACAGGACTCCCTATTGACTGTGCTCCATGCAGTGCTATGTGGGCCACACTGAGATCCCTCAGTCAGCATCCAGCAGCCTGCAGGCTTACAGAAAGCAGACTCACCATGCTGGGAACAACCTCCTTTGAGCCCATCACATCTCCCAAACTTTGAGACAACATATCCCTAAGATGTCAACAAGTATTACTTTAAAAATGTGAATGGGTAGAAATATATACAAAGGCCTTGACTTTGGTATCACTTCCAAGTGAGATCTCCCCGCCTTCCCAACCCTAAATGACTCTGAAATGATATAATGCCCTTATCTGTTTTGATCAGGTTGACCCTTTTTGTTTACAGTCTTCTGGTTTTTGTTTTGTGGTTGTGCCCTAGAACCACAGAATGGAAAGTTCCTTGAAAGCTGGGATCAGATTATATGAACCTGAGGTTTCCAAACTTCAAAATAGGACCTATACTTAAAAGATAGGCACATAAAGCTTAGACAGTATGTTAGAATCAGAGACTGTCTGGGAAAATGTAGCATTGTAGCAACTGGTAAATATACACAGCAGGATACTGTATGTTTAACAGGCTCCTTAATCCCCAAGGAAGAAAAAAATCAGACCCAGTCTGCACAGATTCCATGACCTAGAGACATAACATGCTGGCCAAGTATGTATATAATGATGAGTTCATTGATAAGAAGCAGAATAATATGATTTTGCAGTTAATGGAATGATGACATCCTTTTCAATGCAATCCAAAAAAAGACATTGTAGAACACTGTGATAAGGACTAGGCAACCTGAGGAATGCTGATTCAAGAAGAACATTCAGTATTTCAAACTAAAGCTGAAATGCAGTCCCAGACAGAGTGGAGTAGGGTCAAATGTGCGGCCAGAGTGAAGAAGTATGTTGTCTGGAAAAGGGCTTTGAAATGGAGCAAAGTTTCTGGATAAAGTATTTAAAATCACCTAGTGAAAGTGCTGAGCGCAAGAAAACAGCGCTGGCTGCAGTTTTGAGTGATTTGAAACTCAAACCTTATGCTTAAGGCAAGCAGAGGTGGAAATTCGTAGGTTTTAACTCAGGTTTCATGTTAGCTAAATTTGTCTGTTTTGTCATTTGACAGTAATGGCAACACTGACCTCAGTTGTTAAGCAGAGAAACTCATAATTCCTCTGGTTCAGAGTGGGTTAAGGAAAATGGCAAGGAAGCATCAGAAGGTTCACATTCCTGGTGGAACAGCAGTGTCTGATAGCATTTTAACTCTCTCCCCCCACCCCCAACCCCTTTCAACCTAGAACTAGATGGATGGACAGAGAAATTGCAATGGAATATCTAAGAAGTACTGAGAGATCAAGATGAGGCTTCCTGGGTGGCTCAGTGGTAAAGAGTTCTCCTGCCAATGCAGGAGACACAGATTCAATCCTTGATCTGGGAGGATCTCACAAGCCTCGAAGCAACTAGGCCTGTCCAAGTGCCACAACTATTGAGCCTGCGCTCTAGAGCCCGGGAGCTGCAATTGCTGAGCCCACGTGCTGCAGCTCCTGAAGCCTTGGCACTCTAGGGCCTGTGCTCCGCACAAGAAAAGCCACTGTAGGAAGCCCATGCACAGCAACTGGAGAGTAGCTCCTGCTCACAGCAACTAAAGACTATACACAGTAACAGAGACCCAGAACAGCCAAAAATAAATAAATAAATTACAAAGGAAAAAATGACCAAGATGTGTTTCACAGAGGCTTGAACCAGAAAATTGGTGAAAAAGTAGTTTGATCTAGACTTACTTCTTACACTCTTGTTTCTTTCTCCTTAAGAATGTTTTACAAAGGCAGTGTGATAAGTGCTAATTGAGTAGTACAAAGAGTATTTATTCACTCTAGAGAGTTCAAAGGAGCAGAGATCACAGTGGGCCAGAGCAACTGGGGAAATAGCAACTGGAACTTGGACTTGTAGGATGGGTGGAATTCAGATTAAGTGGAAGTAGAGAGAAAGGAGGGACTTGTTGGGTAGAGGGAGATGCCAAGTACAAAGTAAGCAGAAAGCACAAGGCCACCAGGACTTGTTGCTTTAACAGATGAAAAAATTGAAATTTAGATACACTAAGGAACTTGACCAAGGATATGCAGCTCCTGAATTACTCCATAGGGAACTAAAGTAAAGCTGTGCTGTGCTGTGCTTAGTTGCTCAGTTATGTCCTACTCTTTGTGACCCCATGGACTGTAGCCCACCAGGCTCCATTGTCCACAGGAATTCTCCAGACAAGAATACTGTTGTGGGTTGCCATGCCCTCCTCCAGGGGATCTTCCCAACCCAGGGATCGAACACAGGTCTCTTGCATTGCAGGCGGATTCTTTACCATCTGTGCCACCAGGGAAGCCCGTAAAGCTACTTAATATCAAAGTCCACATTTCTTCCTCCAGACTCCAGTTTCACAAAGCTGATAGACACGTAAACAACCATAACATAACACCTGTTTTTTAATTGAAGGTCATTTCAATACTTCTCATTTTCATTTAGTTATACTTGTCCTGACATGTCAAAAAAAGAAACAGCATTACTTTTGTAGAGAAATGCTTATTTTGTGAATAACTCAATAACTCATATGGTGAGTTAACTCACATTAACTCAACATATTAACTCATATGGTAGGGAGAGTCTTCCAAGAGGAATAATGATAAAATGATGTGGTCCAAAGCACAAAATGGCAATTTTCTGAGGATGAAGTGATGACAAAATAGAAAAAGAAGGACAGAGAGAGAGAATAGAAACTTCCAGATAGGAAAAGGAGTACGTCAAGGCTGTATATTGTCACTCTGCTCATTTAACTTATATGCAGAATATATCATGAGAAACACTGGGCTGGATGAAGCACAAGCTGGAATCAAGATTGCCGGGAGAAATATCTATAACCTCAGATATGCAGATGATACCACCCTTCTAGCAGAAAGTGAAGAGGAACTAAAGAGCCTCTTGATGAAAGTGAAAGAGGAGAGTGAAAAAGTTGGCTTAAAGTTCAACATTCAGAAAATTAAGATCGTGGCATCTGGTCCCATCACTTCATGGCTAATAGATGGGGAAACAGTGGAAATTGGCTGACTTTATTTTTGGGGGCTCAAAAATCACTGCAGATGCTGACTACAGCCATGAAATTAAAAGACGCTTACACCTTGGAAGGAAAGTTATAACCAGCCTAAACAGCGTATTGAAAAACAGAGACATTACTTTGCCAGGAAAGATCTGCCTAGTCAAGGCTGTGGTTTTTCCAGTGGTCANGAGAGTGAAAAAGTTGGCTTAAAGTTCAACATTCAGAAAATTAAGATCATGGCATCTGGTCCCATCACTTCATGGCTAATAGATGGGGAAACAGTGGAAATTGGCTGACTTTATTTTGGGGGGCTCAAAAATCACTGCAGATGCTGACTACAGCCATGAAATTAAAAGACGCTTACACCTTGGAAGGAAAGTTATAACCAGCCTAAACAGCGTATTGAAAAACAGAGACATTACTTTGCCAGGAAAGATCTGCCTAGTCAAGGCTGTGGTTTTTCCAGTGGTCATGTATGGATGTGAGAGTTGGACTGTGAAGAAAGCTGGGCATCGAAGAATTGATGCTTTTGAACTGTGGTGTTGGAGAAGACTCTTGAGAGTCCCTTGGACTGCAAGGAGATCCAAACAGTCCATCCTAAAGGAGATCAGTCCTGGGTGTTCATTGGAAGGACTGATGCTAAAGCTGACACTCCAATACTTTGGCCACTTGCTGCGGAGAG
This sequence comes from Neotragus pygmaeus, assembly GCA_006410875.1. NCBI lineage: Eukaryota > Metazoa > Chordata > Mammalia > Artiodactyla > Bovidae > Neotragus > Neotragus pygmaeus. The sequence continues at coordinate 840,968 of SJYV01051883.1, read as the reverse complement.
TTGATTCATTGGAAAAACCCTGATGCTGGGAGGGATTTGGGGCAGGAGGAAAAGGGAACGACAGAGAATGAGATGGTTGGATGGGATCAACCGAATCGATAGACATGAGTTTGGGTAAACTCTGGGAGTTGGTGATGGACAAGGAGGCCTCGCATGCTGCAGTCCATGGGGTCGCAAAGAGTCGGACACCACTGAGTGACTGAATTGAACTGAACTGACTGAAAGAAAGGAGAGGTGGAACTGTTTCGCTCAAGGAATGAAATTGGGTCCTTTCCGTGATGTGGATAAAACTAGACTCTGTCATACAGAGTGAAATCAGTCAGAAAGAGAAAGACAAATATCATATAATAATACACATATGTGAAATCTAGAAAAATGGTACAAATGAACCTATTTGCAGAGCAGGAATAGAGACGCAGATCCAGAGAACAGACGTGTGGACACAGCGAGGTTAAGGGGAGGGTAGGACCAACTGGGGGAGTAGCACTGGCGCATATGCACTGAGAGTGTTAGTCCCTCGGTCCTGTCAGACTCATCTGTGACTCCATGGACTGTGGCCTTCCAAGAGCCTCTGGATTTCCCAGGCTATAATACTGGACTCAGTAGCGGTTCCCTTCTCCAGGGAATCTTCCTGACCCAGAGACCGGTCTCCTGCATTTCAGGCAGATTCTTTACCATCTGAGCTACCATATATTCACTGTGCTGTGCTTAGTCCCTCAGTCGTGTCTGACTCTGTGCTACTCCATGGACCATAGCCTGCCAGACTCCTCTTTCCATGGGGATTCTCCAGGGAAGAATACTGGAGGGGGTTGCCACACCCTCCTCCAGGGGATCTTCCCAACCAGGGATCAAACCCAGGTCTCCCACACTGCTGGCAGGTTCTTTACCTTCTGTGCCATCAGGGAAGCCCATGTGTAAAATAGATAGGAAACTCAGTAAGGTGTTCTGTGACAATCTAGAGGGGTGGAAGTGATGCTCCAGAAGGAGGGAATACATGTAACTGATCCACATTTTTATATAGCAGAAACTAACACATTATAAAGCAGTTTTATACTCCAATAATAAAATTTTTAAAATGTTCTGAATTAAGCTGATAATCCTTTTCTGCTCAGAAACACTTCAGGTTTTAGAAATAAAAGTTTTGGTCAAAAGCAGTTTAACACTGGTGTTTGTGAGGTATGTGTTCCTTTCCAATGTTTCGAATCTAGACAAATAGACCACCCAGAAGGGACTACTATTGACCTTGGTGAGTGCAGGATCTAACTTACTCTCACCATCTGGTCTTCTCTCCTTTGTGGAATAAAGTGGTGAATCAGCAAATCAAGCAAGTAGGCAGTGTAGAGTAGAAAAGATTGACCTTCTCGTTTAAAACTACCATTACAAAGTCTGTATACCCTTGTCTTCAGAAAGCTTGCTAGGCTGAGCATCTTGGCAACTGACTTGATACTTGACTGANAAGGAGCAAGCTGGGTGATGGGAACTCACTCACCAAGAAAACTAGGACTGCATGCTACAGCGAGCTGGATGCCAACTCTGCCCTTCACTCTAAATCATGGATATACAGTTTATTAAATATACTCAAGTATTCCTTCTATTCTGTCCCATTCTACTGTATTTCCCACTCTTCCTCACCCTTACAGACAAAAGAATTCTGTCTGCTGCTGGCTGCTAAGAATTAACAGTCTCAACTGTTTCCTGAATTCAAATTTTCATCATGACTAAAAATATTTAATTCACTAATGTTACAGAACCTCAGTAGCCACACTTACATGAAGACTTTTCAAAGTCAAAACTGTTAAGCCTTTCACCTAGACTGCAGCTCACATTTCAGGAAAACAATCTATACCAGAATGAAATGATTTATTTAGGGCCAGGAGAAATTGTATAGCTGGCAACCAGACCCTACTGAAAAGACCTGACTGAGCTTAATTAGAAATTTGAAGATCCTCTTTCCTGATTTGAGAGATACATTCAAGTCCAACTGTGTTATTTTACCCTATAAAATCTAATGGGGTGGGAGTGGGGGCCTCCCTAGTGGTACAGTGGATAAGACTGTTTGCCAATGCAGGAGACACGGTTTAGATCCCTGATCTGGGAAAATCCCACATGCTGCAGGGCAGCTAAGCCCATGGACTACAACTCCTGAGCCAGTGCTCTAGAACAAAGGAGCTGCAACTGCTTAGCCCATATATTGCGACACTGGAATCTGCAGGCTCTCCTTGTGGCTCAGCTGGTAAAGAATCCGCCTGCAATGTGGGAGACTGGGGTTCAATCCCTGGGTTGGGAAGATCCCCTGGAGAAGGGAAAGGCTGTCCACTCCAGTATTCTGGCCCGGAGAATTCCATGGACTGTAAAGTCCATGGGGTCGCAAAGAGTCGGACACGACTGTGCGACTTTCACTTCACTCCACTTCACTTCACTGGAGTCTGCACACCCTAGAGCCTGTGCTCAGAAACAAGAGAAGCCACCACAGCGAGACACTCTCATGCTGCCCGTAGAAAGCAACCCCATCTCGCTGCAACTAGAGAGAAGCCTACAAGCAATGAAGACCTGGCACAGTCAGAAATAAATAAATAAATAATAAAAATCTAATAGGCAAAGTCTTANGTTCTTTGCCATTCTATTACTTTTCTCTATTTCTTTGCATTGATCGTTGAGAAAGGCTTTCTTATCTCTCCTTGCTATTCTTTGGAAAATTGCATTCAAATGGATTCTTTCTTTTTCTCCTATACCTTTAGCTTATCTTCTTTTCTAAGCTATTTGTAAGGCCTCCTCAGACAACTCTTTTTCCTGTTTGCATTTAGTTTTCTTGGGTATGGTATTGATCACTGTCTCATGCAGAATGTCATGACCCTTATTCCATAGAGTTCCAGGCAGTATATAAGATCTAATCCCTCAAATCTGTTTGTCACATCCATTGTGTAATCATAAAGGTTTGATTTTGGTAAACCCAAATAGTCTAGTGATTTCCCACACTTTTTTCAATTTAAGTCTGCTTTTTGCTTTAAGGCATTCATGATCTGAGTCATGTCACTGCTCAGTCTTGTTTTTGCCAACTGTATAGATCTTCTCCATCTTTGGCTGCAAAGAACATAATAAATCTGATTTCAGCATTGACCATCTCTAGAGTCATCTTTTGTGTTTTTGGAAGAGGGTGTTTGTTGTGAATGGTGAGTTCTCTTAGGAAACTCTTTTAGCCTTTTCCCTGCTTCATGTGTACTCCAAAGTCCAACTTGCCTGTTACTCTAGGTATCTCTTGACTTCTTACTTTCTCTAGTAGGAAATGGATGTGCGCAGTATAAGCCCTCATTATTCTGCCTTTTCTAAATCCAGCATATATATTAGGAAGTTCTTGGTTTGCATACTTTGAAGCCTAGCAAAAATAATTTTGAGCATTATCTTGTGCTGTGAAATGAGCAAAATTGTGCAATACTTTGAATAATTTTCGGCATTGACATTTGATATGGGGATCAGTACTTTGTCATGTGTACACTCGAGCTTGTTCAGTAGAGGTATAATGTGTATTCCATAGTGCANTCTTTTGTGTTTTTGGAAGAGGGTGTTTGTTGTGAATGGTGAGTTCTCTTAGGAAACTCTTTTAGCCTTTGCCCTGCTTCATGTGTACTCCAAGGTCCAACTTGCCTGTTACTCCAGGTATCTCTTGACCTTTTACTTTCTCTAGTAGGAAATGGATGTGGGCAGTATAAGCCCTCATTATTCTGCCTTTTCTAAATCCAGCATATATATTTGGAAGTTCTTGGTTTACATACTTTGAAGCCTAGCACAAATAATTTTGAACATTATCTTGTGCTGTGAAATGAGCAAAATTGTGCAATACTTTGAATAATTTTCAGCATTGCCATTTGATGTGGGGATCAGTACTTTGTCATTTGTACACTCGAGCTTGTTCAGTAGAGGTATAATGTGTATTCCATAGTGCAAACTCAGAAGTTTGATCACGTATGCCACATAACGTTGACTCAGTAGAGGTAGTATGATACTTCCAGAATGCAAGCTCAGTAGGTGTGCTAAGCTTGCTGTAGAACACTGGTTCAGTAATGGTAAGATGT
>SJYV01051883.1:813403-829265 GCA_006410875.1 Neotragus pygmaeus | reverse complement strand
AAATCATACAGAAAGGCAAAGGACCCAGGTATAAATCAATACATTTGTAGTAGATAGATTTTCAGCAAAAAGAATAAAGGTGATCTCTAACTCACATTATACATTGAAAATTAAATTAAAGCAGATCATATACTCACATGTCAAAGTGAAAACAAAACTCCTAGACCAAAAATTGAAGTAAATCTTTATGACTTTGGGTTAGAAAGTAGATTCTTAGATATGACATCAAGATCACAAGTAACAAAGGAAGAGAGGAGGAAAAGAGGGACTACATCAAAAGTGGAAAAAAAAAACACAAAACTTTGTGCTGCAAATAATACCACCAAGAAATTGAGAGTACAAGCCACAGAATGAGAGAAAATATTTGCATATATTACAAGATACCTGCACCCAGAATATATAAAGAACACTTACAACTCAACAATAAAAAGAACTCAATTTAAAAACAGACATTTTTAAGAATTTAAGTGGACATTTCTCTAAAGATATATAAATGGCCAACAAGTTCAACATCATCTGTCATTAATGAAATGCCATCAAAACCACACTTGGCTGCCACTTCCACATATACTAGGATGGTTATAATCTAAAACACACAGTAGCAACCAGGGTTGGCAAGGATGTGGAGAAACTAGAGCTCTCATACATTGCTAGTGGGATGTGAAAGGGTATAGCCACTTTGGAAAATAGTCTGAGTTCCTCAAAAATTAAACATAGAGTAGGGAGGGATTGGGGGCAGGAGGAGAAGGGGACGACAGAGAATGAGATGGCTGGATGGCATCACTGACTCGATGGACATGAATCTGAGTGAACTCCGGGAGTTGGTGATGGACAGGGAGGCCTGGCATGCTTCGATTCATGGGGTCGCAGAGTTGGACATGACTGAGCAACTGAACTGAACTGAACCATATACTCTTGCAATTACACTTTTAATGTATGCCCAAGAGAAAGGAAAACATACAAAATGTGTACACAAATATTCATGGCAGCATTACACATAATAGCCAAAAAATGGTAGCAAAATAATCAACCGATGTGTGAATAAATAAAATATGGTATATCCTTCAATGGATTATTACCTAGCCATTAAAAGGAATGAAATACTGATACATGCTGCAATACAGACAATCCTTGAAAACATCCCAAGCTAAGCCAAAGAAGCCAGTTACAAAAGTTGCGAAAGGCTACAGATTGTACAATTCTATGTGTATGACATTTCCATACTAGGCAAATCCACAGAGAGAGAAAGTATATTAGTGGTTTCCTGGGAGTGTAGGGGAGAGAGAATAGGAGTTTCTTTAGAAGGTGATGAAAATATTTTGGAATTATAGTGCTGACACTTGCACAACTTGATGAAAAAACTATCTGTACACTTTAAAACTGATTTTTATGGCATATGAATCTCATTTGAAAAGTCAATAGCTGTCTAAATCATCTCATTTTTCCAGGATAGATCAGTAAATCTGATGTATTCCTGAGGCATGTTGGACAGAGAAATCTGTGTGATCTGAATCTTAATGACATGGTAATCTGTAGGGCTCAGAAAGCTGCATCTCTGAATGTGGCATTGACTCGGTCTTTTTTGAAACTAACTGTGCTCTCCTCTCCCCTACTGCTAACCTCTACAGGGCCCAGCAGAAGGGCACAGAGCAGTCTTTCCCAATCCAGGTTCCCCATGGGCGAGGCCTGGCAATTTTCTCCACTCAAGGGCAAAGTTTCTTGTGTCAAACTCACCCATTAAGAGTGACTCAATCAAGGATGATCCTAAGGTCCATCTTTCTTTATTTGGATGAACAGGGCAAGAGCCTTCCGATAGAGGGCTAAGAGACTTACCATCTATGGAGTCACTTGCAATAAAAATGTGTAAAATTAGACGAAAAGATGAATTTCTCATTTGCATCCCACAGAGGCAAACAGGAAATCCTTCTGATGGCTATCTAGCTAACATGTTTTAGCTTAGTGATGACTCACCCTCCATTCTCTGGTGTATTTCTAGCAAGCACCCTAACCACAGCCTGAGTCCACGAGAGCTTCCAGGTCTTGATGATTCCCTGTTATCCCCTACCTTCCAAGTTGCCTGAAATCTGACAAGGATAGACTAACAAAATATAAATGTTACAAATGGTTTGCTAGAAAAAGTGATGACACAGGGTAAATAAAAACCAAATGCTTTCTATTACAAGAAGTTAAGAATACATCTGAAAACAGGGCCTCTAAGACAACTGAAAAAAATTTTTAATGACTTATGTTAAGACCAGAATATAATTACTTTTAAAAGAATTCTAAGCTGCTATCATTTTAAAAAAATTCTTAATTGGAGTGTAATTGCTTTACAATGTTGTGATGCTTTTTGCCATACAACAATGTGATAGCTCAATGGGTAAGAACCTTCCTGCAATGCAGGAGACACAGAAGAGATGGTTTCAATCCCTGGGTCAGGAAGACCCCCTGGAGGAGGAAATGGCAAACTACTCCAGTATTCTTGCCTGAAAAATTCCATGGACAGGGTCACAAAGAGTCAGACACGACTGAGTGACTAAACAGAAATCAGCCATAAGTATAAAAGCAGAGACATCACTTTGCCAACAAAGGTCTGTATAGTCAAAGCTATGGTTTTTCCAGTAGTCATGTATGGATGTGAGAGCTGGACCATAATGAAGGCTGAGTGCCTAAGAATTGATGCTTTCAAACTGTGGTGCTAGAGAAGATTCATGAAAGTCCCTTAGACAGCAAGGAGATCAAACCAGTCAATCCTAAAGGAAACCAGTCCTGAATATTCATTGGAAGGGCTGATGCTGAAGTTGAAGCTCCCATACTTTGGCCACCTGATGTGAAGAGCTGACTCACTGGAAAAGACCCCGATGCTGGAAAAGATTGAAGGCGAGAGGAGAGGGTGACAGAGGATGAGATGATTAGATGGCATCACCAACTCAATGGAGATGAGTTTTCACAAACTCCAGAAAATAGTGAAGGACAGGGAAGCCTGGCATGCTGCAGTCCATAGGGTAGCAGAGTTGGACACAACTTAGTGACTAAACAACAACAACAATACGTATATATATATCCCTTCTCTCTCGAGCCTCCCTCCCATCTCTCCCATCCAACCCTTCTAGGTCATCACAGACCACTGGGCTGGGTTCCCTGTGTTTACAGCATAAGTTGCTATCATTTTTATAAAATGATAATTTAAAGTTAATTATATAAAGGTTTTTTCTTTTTTTATTGACCCCTCCTCCAATATCTAAAACTATCTTACTTGTAGAGCCACTAACTGAGAGCCACTTCTGATCCAGCTGGTCCAGTTGCACCTGAGATCTTCTTTCTGGCTGTCTTTTCCTGTTTTTAGGCTGACAGTGATGAATAATAATAGTAGGACTAAGCCAACCTTGTTTCACACTAGGAAATGAAGAATTGGTCTGGATTAAAAACAGCCAGTGACTGGAAACAGAAAGAGGCAGAAGCTGGAACACTGGCTGCACAATGCCCTGGAAAGCACTTTAATATTCTGATGCTCAGGTTACATCCTCAACCTGTTAAATCAGAATTTCTGTGCATGGAATCCAAGCATCAGTATTTTCCAAAAGCAAACTAGATGTCCACAGACGAAGGAATGGATAAAAAAAGATGTGGTGTTTATGGCTGCTAGGGGAAGGGTGTGGGGAAGGGATAGTTAGGGAGTTTGGGNGAATTTCTGTGCATGGAATCCAAGCATCAGTATTTTCCAAAAGCAAACTAGATGTCCACAGACGAAGGAATGGATAAAAAAAGATGTGGTGTTTATGGCTGCTAGGGGAAGGGTGTGGGGAAGGGATAGTTAGGGAGTTTGGGATGGACAGGTACATATTCTATATAAAATGGATAACCAACAAAGACCTACTATATAGCACAGGGAACTCTGCTCAGTGTTACACAGCAGCCCAGACTGGCGGGTGTGGGGGAGGGAATTTGGGGAAGAATAGATACATGTATATATAAGGCTGAGTCTCTTAGCTCTTTACCTGAAACTATCACTGCACCTATCATAACATTGTTAATTGGCTATACCTCAGTACAAAATTAAAAGGCTTTTTAAAAAATTGTTCCAGTGAATAGCAAAGGTTGAGAACTACTGGGCCAGAGGAAAGAGAGAGATGATCCTAACATTTCTAACTCAAAGTCACATGCAGTTTGATTCCATGCAATTATTCTAGAACCCTAAGCTCTCAGCTCCACTACCATCTTCAAGCAAAGAGTAAAACCGTTCTTCCAGCTGTATTCCGTTCTCTCAGCTGTAATTCCTCCTTTTGACATTTTCCCCACTTAAGATACCTTTGAGATCTTCCCTGGTGGCTCAGAGGTTAAAGCGTCTGCCTGCAACGTGGGAGATCTGGGTTTGATCCCTAGGTTGGGAAGATCCCCTGGAGAAGGAAATGGCAACCCACTCCAGTATTGTTGCCTGGAGAACCCCATGGACGGAGGAGCCTGGTGGGCTACAGTCCACAGGGTCGCAAAGAATCGGACACGACTGAGCGACNATCTGGGTTTGATCCCTAGGTTGGGAAGATCCCCTGGAGAAGGAAATGGCAACCCACTCCAGTATTGTTGCCTGGAGAACCCCATGGACGGAGGAGCCTGGTGGGCTACAGTCCACAGGGTCGCAAAGAATCGGACACGACTGAGCGACTTCACTTTCACTTTCAAGATACCTTTGAGGTTCAAGTTAAATTGGTTTTATCTTATATGTATCTATTGCACAGCTGCTGTAAACAGGGGTTTTCTCTAATCACTGTCATTCTCTATCTCATTCCTCACCTACACTCTATGCCTAAAGGCTAGAGATTCTCAAAGCATGATTTCTAGACCTCGAGCATCAATATCACCTGGAAATGCACAGAAATGTTGGTTCCTGGGACCCACTTGATGAACCAGAAACTCTAGGGGTGGAGTCCAGTAGTCTGTATTTTAACAAACCTGCAGGTGATGCTGACACATGCTAGAACCTGAAAACCATTGCTCTGGCAAGAAGCACTAGATTAAGCCTGCTGTGAAGCTCAAAGCCAACCAGTCAGCATAGAGCCTTTAGAAGAGGTACAGAGAGCCTGGAGGCAATGTTATGACAGGACATAGAAGCTGCCTTGAGGCTAAATCAGAGCAACATAAGCATTGTTAGCATCAGGGGGCGAAAGGGACCATGACCCTTGAGTGTCTTTCTGCTTTGCTTTCCACCAGCCTCTTCTCTCTCCTCTGTATCCATGGACTTTCTTTCAGTTAAACAGCTATCTGTTGGAGATATATGTGTTCCTATTTTGAACATAAGTCCTCTCACAGGGCAGTAGCTCTCTGCCTTAAATCTTCCAAAATATGAGTGTACATAGTGCTTGTAATTTCATTACCCAGGAGCCAAATAGAAAGAGCACAGTTCATGGAAAGAACAAGGAGCTTGGCTTCAGTCCCAGACACTTAACTCATCAATAAATATTTATTTATTCTGTGAGGACAATATTATGATAGTTCTTGTTAACAACTGGTCTAACGTTCATTTGGGCAGCTAATTTTTATTTTTACATGTCTGCATGGTGGCCTAATAAATCTTGTTCTGGCTCTCACTTACCTCCTTCCAATCTACTTGCTATACAGAAGCCAAGAGATTCTTTCAAAAAGAATATATCATTGTATTACACCCTTCCTTCCTTAAAACTCTCTTAATAACTTTAAATGTGCTTGAAATAAACCCTAAATTTATTTCAAAAGCCTGCAAGAGTCTTCAAGCTCCCTTGTACCTTCTTGCTTCTGCCACTATTTTCCCTTTCAGGCACTATCCTCTGGTCACCACGGTCTTGATTTTCCTCAACAAGTCGGTCTCCTTTTCACCACAGTGTCTTTGCACTTGCTGCTAACTTGCCTAGAAAGGGCCTCTCCATATCTTCACATGGTTTTTGTGGCTCAGATGGTAAAGAACCTGCTTGGAATGCAGGAGACCCAGGTTCGATCTTTGGGTTGGGAAGATGCCCTGGAGACGAGAACGACTACCCACTCCAGTATTCTTGCCTGGAGAATCCTATGCACAGAGAAGCCTTGTGGACTACAGTCCATGGGGTCACAAAGAGTTGGATATGACTGAATGACTTTCACTCTGTTTATTTAGGTCTCAAGTCAAACATTAACTTTTGCAGGAAACATGAGCACATACTCAGTTAGCAATCCTCACGCAGCTGCTATTATACTCTTTATGTAGCATTTAAAACTAGCTAAGTACATATATCAATCTATATATCTATCCATTCACTTTTCTGCATGTTGTTTCTCAAGGACTTTGTTTTTCTTCTGTTACCTCTCATTTAGAATCTAAGTTCCCCCAAAACAGGGGAATTTTCTGTCTTGTTCATTCCTGTATTTCTAGATGTAATAGGCTAATAAACATTTTATGAATATATAAAAGTGAATAAATACATATGCCATAAAATATTTTGAAGAATAATAGTATATAGAGTTTTATTTAAAAAAACTAATCATTTACAAGGTGCTAGTAAACTTGAATCATTAGCTACTTTCATGTTATAAAATCTGAATTAGTTAGGGGTCTTACAGAAACCAGTACTCGAGACACCAAGTGCCACACTCTGAGAGTCAGAGAACTCAGGTTTTTTATGCTGGCAGGCCCAAAGGAGTTAACACTCCAAGCTCTGAGCCCTGAACAAAAGGATTACAGAGTTTTTATAGATAGGGTGTAACGGGCAGCACTAGCTGTTAATAGGCTGGGTTTCTCATGCATGGGAATAGCAGTCGAGATGGATGCCTGGAGAATCCTATGCACAGAGGAGCATAGGGGGATGCCTGGCCTGGACAGGCATGATTAAGCAGGTTTGCAGGGGCTGGGCAATTGTGAAGAGCAGAACAANCTGGGTTTCTCATGCATGGGAATAGCAGTCGAGATGGATGCCTGGAGAATCCTATGCACAGAGGAGCATAGGGGGATGCCTGGCCTGGACAGGCATGATTAAGCAGGTTTGCAGGGGCTGGGCAATTGTGAAGAGCAGAACAAGGGTGAGTGAGATAAACTCCAGTTCCTAGTATTGCAAGTCCCCACTTTCTGAGACTACGTGACCTACGTGATCTAGACTTTGCAAGGGGCAAGCTGAGTTACAGAGGCAGAGGAAGAAGGAGGTTATGTATAATTTTAACTTTTTCTCTTCAGCGGAAGTCTAGACATATTTTTAATATAGAATATTGGTGTGCAAAGGAGTATTAAAAGTTTATTATCCTTTCACAGAGCAGGAATTCTTTCCAACCACCAAGCAGAAAAAAAGTCTTCTTTTTGAAGAAAAGTATCAACCACTTCCTTTTGCTCACTCCAAAGACCCCGGAATGTTGTATGACAGATGATTCAAATTTAGACAACATCTCCCCCACCTTCCATAGAAGGCTAATTTGCAAACCATATTCATATTCTCTAATAAGTAAGTGTAACCCGGTAAGCAAGCAGATTTACTTGGCTCATGCAGTGGGCTTATCTTTAAAGTAAAAAAAGAAAACCACAATGAGTTTCCAAGTGCAATTTTCAGTTAAAAAAATCTGTGTCAGAAATAAATGGTTTGAAGGCAGAGGTTCCAGATTTCAAGAGCCAGTGCTATGTAAGTCACCCAGTACAGAAACCCCTGCAATATTCTGTAATATCCATGACAGCTTTTCCTTGATAATTTCCAGCCCATTACTTCACTAGACAACCCAATCCACAAGTGAAAAGTTTGAATTATAAGATGATTCTTTCCAAACATGTTTTTAAATCCGCCTCTCTAAATCTTTCCTATCCGCCTGCTATAAAGGTCAACACAAATGAGTCTGTCCCCTTTCCCACATGACATTCCTTCAAACATGAAATCACATGCATTCTTCCTTTTTCTCTTTCCAGATCAAGTTTTCTCATTAGTCATTAGCTGTTTTTTTTGTGCAGTTTCCAAGACCCTATCATTATCATTCTATTCCTTAATATATGCTCCAATTGATCAATGTGCATGCTTGTGTGATCAGTTGTGTCCAACTCTTTGTGACCCTATGGACTATAGCCTACCAGGTTCCTCTATTCATGGGATTTTCCAGGCCAAGAATACTGGAGTGGGTTGCCATTTCCTCCTCCAGGGGATCTTCCAGACCCAGGGATCAAACCTGTGTCTCCTGCATTGGCAGGCAGATTCTTTACCACTGTGCCACCTGGGAAGCCCCCAAATGATCAACATCCCTCTTAAAATGTAAATTCCAGAGGGAAACCGAACATTTAACAAGCGGCTTGACTGTTTCATGGTATACAGTGCTGGTTCTCCTTATTTTGGTCCCGAGCCCAGAATAAGACAGTTAGGGTTTTGACAGCTTTGTCACAGTTGACTCATATTTAGAACATACGAATTAAGACTCACTTTAGTGATGTCCTAAATCCACTGCCAACTTTTACAGAAGTGTACACAATGACCAGGGATAATTCAGTTAACTTGGGGTTTTCTAGACTTTTAAGGATTTATAGTTACCAATAAAGGCAAGCATTCCTTCTTACTTGATGTACTTTCTAGGTGGGTTTAACATGTAATCATTTGTTCTGGTTCTTTGACTTTGATGGCTCTGCATCAGCAAATCTTATTATAATATTCTGGCCCTCAAAAAGAGGTTTCCAGGAACAAAGAGCAGGGAACCTGAAGACAGCTTGTCAAACCTCTCGTTTCTTTCTAGGTACAAACTCAAATGTTAACCCACAAGTCTCCCTGGTCGGTTGCTAATTCGTCTGCTTATCTTTTTTTCCATCTAAACAATAGCCACATTTTAATAGAGGGTTAAGTACAATGCTGCAAACAGAAGAACTGTGATTCCAGATGGCTGAAAACATTTTCTGCCAAGACCTTGGGAATTGTTTCTTCTCTCGTTCTCACAAATGCTGACTTTCTGACCTCCAAGGCACGCCCTAAGGTTTGTGTTTTTCAATATTCATCCCAAAGTATGAGGTGATCTAAGCTACCTAGGTCCTTCCTGGCTTGTTTTAAACCTGCTACTGGCAAGTAGAATGGAACAGTGTGAAATTAAGACAGAAATATTCCTGATTTAGGAATTTACCGTGATTATCACACTTTATGATCTAAGGCATTTATAATCCTGATTTATTTATTTTTGGCACATCTTGAGTATGCTACTGGCTATGCACAGAGGCTGCAATCAATAAGCAAGTGTCCAGTGAATGAAGTAACTAGCATTACAGGCTTTCCTGTAGGTTTCCCATATACAGCTAGATGCACAAGATATTCAACATCTGTCACTGACCAAATGGACTATTACTCTGCTTAGCTTAACAACTTCCTGGAGGGGCCAGGCAGGCAGAGAAACATTATGACAAAATAATTATCTCTTTTTTTTCTCTGAAGACTGCTTTCCTTGGTTCTGAACCTCCATCTTCACTTCCCAAGACTCAGTACCTTCAGTCATCCATTTAGTTGTCCACAGCCCTTGCTGAAAGACTGCACTCAGACTTGCATTCTGTAGCATTACCTATCAGTTCAGTTCAGTCGCTCAGTCGTGTCTGACTCTTCCCGACCCCATGAATTGCAGCACGCCGGGCCTCCCTGTTCATCACCAACTCCCGGAGTTCACTCAGACTCACGTCCATCGAGTCCGTGATGCCATCCAGCCATCTCATCCTCCGTCGTCCCCTTCTCCTCCTGCCCCCAGTCCCTCCCAGCATGAAAGTCTTTTCTAAAGAGTCAACTCCGCATGAGGTGGCCAAAGTACTGGAGTTTCAGCTTTAGCATCAGTCCTTCCAAAGAAATCCCAGGACTGATCTCCTTCAGAATGGACTGGTTGGATCTCCTTGCAGTCCAAGGGACTCTCAAGAGTCTTCTCCAACACCACAATTCAAAAGCATCAGTTCTTCGGCGCTCAACCTTCTTCACAGTCCAACTCTCACATCCATACATGGCCACAGGAAAAACCATAGCCTTGACTAGACAGACCTTAATCGGCAGAGTAATGTCTCTGCTTTTCAAGATGCTNAAGCATCAGTTCTTCGGCGCTCAACCTTCTTCACAGTCCAACTCTCACATCCATACATGGCCACAGGAAAAACCATAGCCTTGACTAGACAGACCTTAATCGGTAGAGTAATGTCTCTGCTTTTCAAGATGCTCTCTAGGTTGGTCATAACTTTCCTTCCAAGGAGTAAGCATCTTTTAATTTCATGGCTGCAGTCACCATCTGCAGTGATTTTGGAGCCCCTCAAAATAAAGTCTGACACTGTTTCCCCATCTATTTCCCATGAAGTGATGGGACTGAATGCCATGATCTTCGTTTTCTGAATGTTGAGCTTTAAGCCAACTTTTTCACTCTCCACTTTCACTTTCATCAAGAGGCTTTTTAGTTCCTCTTCACTTTCTGCCATAAGGGTGGTGTCATCTGTATTACCTATAGTTCCCTCCAAAAAACAAACACCCAAACCCAGATCTGTCCTCTGCCCCTTATTCTCAAAGCCCCAAAATATGTCTAGAAAATTAACCTAAGAAATCTAGTGTGTAAAGATAGGAATAATACTGAGAGTTTTTTAGTCTAGTGGGTAAGCTTAGTAGCTTTCAGAGACAAACTGCCTGGTTTGGAGACCAGCTCTACCAACTAATGGTGAAACCAGGGGCAAGTTATTTAACTTTTCTGTGCCTTAATTTTTTTCATTTGTACACTAGGGCTAATAGCATCTACTTCACAGGGTTGTAAGTAGTATTAAGTTTATGCAAAAAATTTTAATATCTGGCACATAATACATACTCAGTAAACACTATCTATTACTCCTTCCAGTCAGTTTCAGTTCCATACTTGAGAGGTTTTTGTTCAGAGGTGTAACAGTAACCACTGCTTTGGGGGAATTTTAGAATCCAGAAAAACATTCTGGTACCCTTTAAACTGGGGCTTCCCAGGTGGTGCCAGTGGTAAAGAACCCGCCTGCCAATATAGGAGATACAAGAGATGCAAGTTCTATCCCCTAGAGGAGGGCTTGGCAACCCACTCCAGTATTCTTGCCTGGAGAATCCCAAGGACAAAGGAATCTGGTGGGCTACAGTCCATAGGGTCACAAAGAGTTGGACATGACTGAAGCAACTTACACACATACACTTCAAACCACGTTAATTAGGTACTCAGCTATCACTTAGGAATAAAGACAACCCTGCTGCTGCTAAGTCGCTTCAGTCGTGTCCAACTTGTGCGAACCCATAGACGGCAGCCCACCAGGCTCCACCGTCCCTGGGATTCTCCAGGCAAGAGCACTGGAGTGGGTTGCCATTGCCTTCTCCAATGCATGAAAGGGAAAAGTGAAAGTCGCTCTGTCGTGTCCGACTCTGTGCGACCCCATGGACTGCAGCCTACCAGGCTCCTCTGTCCATGAGATGACCTCAAATACCATGATTTGCATGTATACAAGCACGGGCACTAAGCAGTGGGATTCAAAGTGTTGTCTAGATTCTGATGGTATCTGAAGACTTTCGGAAGATATGCAGAAGTACATGGTTTCAAGGCATTAATTTATTCTCAGCTTCCATAAAATACTTATGAAAAAGCATAGTTTTTTCTTTCCCATCTACCTCTTCATAATAACTTTGTCCACTTTGCAAAAGAAAGAACCACCCATTATCCATCCAAGAGATACTTTGGCTCATTGCTCCAGAGTATAAAAGACTAGTGGGTGACAAACAAACAGACATTTGAAAATAGTGATGCTGGTGTTGAGAAAGCAAACGACTCTGTTTATGACAGATCTATTGCAAGTTGGATGGTTTTCAGCTTTTTTGAGTTTTTCAAAATTGCAGGAAGATTTAACCAGTCTGCCAGCTGATAGATCACTAAATAGTTTTTTTTAATATATGTGCTGCTGAAGAGAGCATGATAAATTGTTTTCTTGTTTAATGTCCTGATATAAACATTGGCATTTAACACAAAAGGAGGGTTATTAATTGAATGACATTTCTACATAATTGTGTGAACAAGGTTTCCCAGTGCTTATACATTTATAAAAAAAAATGTAAGAGTAAATTGATGAACTTTGTCTCATTCTAGTATTGAGAAATCTGTCTATGAACAGAATATCTGAAACAATTGGATAAAAAACTCCCATTTACTTTTTTTTTTTTTAAGTGCATGCTAAGTCTCTTCAGTCACGTCTGACTGTTTGCAACTCTATGGACTGTAGCCTGCCAGGTTTCCCTGTCCATGAAATCCTCCAGGTAAGAATACTGAAGTGGGTTGCCATTTCCTTCTCCAGGGGATCTTCTCAGCCTAGGGATCAAACACACATCTCTTATGTCTCTTGCATTGGCAGATGGGTTCTTTACCACTAAAGTCACCTGGGAAGCCCTTTTTAAAAGTAAAAATGTTCAAAATTTTGTCCAATTACATTGCGTCCCACATGTTGTATATTCATGTTTCAACCATTCTGTACTGATAAACTGTATGGCATTTATAGAAACGTTTTTAAGTAGTGAAATTTCTGTTTATATACATCTATTTGCTACAAAAAAATGATAGGGTAATCAATGAGAGACCTTCAAAGCTAAAATAGGTTACATGAGGATAAAACAGTGAGAAAGGAAGTATTAATTCAAAGATTACAAAACTTTCATGTATTATAGAACATGATCATCTATTTCAATGTAGGTGACAGTATCAAACTACTACGATATTTAGATTTCACTGAATATACTTAAAAGAATGATTTCACAGTTTAATTATAAGTAATGCTTCCCAAGTTGCACAGTGGTAAAGAATCCAGGAGGATCTGATAATGCAGGAGCCACAAGAGACACAGGTTTGATCTCAGGGTTGGAAAGATCCCCTGGAGAAGGAAATGGCAACCTAATCCAGCATTCTTGCCTGAGAAATTCCATGGACAGAGGAGCCTGGTGGGCTACAGTCCACGGTGTCACAAAGAGTAGATATCACTGAGTAACTGAGTACTTCACACCAATATTTATAAGAGACTGGAAATTTCATACTTAGCAATTATTTAAATTTAAATGAAGAATTTTATCTGGTTATTTAAGAGTGTGAGAGGTAACTATATGGCTCTAGATTATTTTACAAAGGCCTTTTAGATATTATGTAAACAAAGTCTTTGAAAATATCACACTTAAGCATCCTATCTTTTTGTACATTGCTGCTGCTGCTGCTGCTAAGTCGCTTCAGTCGTGTCTGACTCTGCGCTACCCCATAGATAGCAGCCCATTAGGCTCCCCTGTCCCTGGGTTCTCCAGGCAAGAACACTGGGGTGGGTTGCCGTTTCCTTCTCCAATGCATGAAAGTGAAAAGTGAAAGTGAAGTTGCTCAGTTGTGTCTGACCCTCAGCAACCCCATGGACTGCAGCCTACCAGGCTCCTCCACCCATGGGATTTTCCAGGCAAGAGTACTGGAGTGGGGTGTCATTGCATAGGACCAGCATTTGTCATGCTGAGGCCTAACTAGTGGTCAGAATTTAGGGTTGCCAGATTTCCTAGGAAAAAACTCCATTGTGTGTGTTTGTGTGTACCTCTTAAAGAATGCTAAATAACAAACATCTTGATGTCTTTGTCTCTACCCTGCTTACTGGAGGATGACATCATTGCCCTAAGATTAGTCTTAGATATAGTTCAACACCACAGATCTGGAACAAAGACTTGGGTTCAAGTCCATTCTTCTTAAACTCTTGGGGTTTCCACTGACCCTTGAGTTAAATCACAGTTCTTCTGCATATTGACTGCTTCTTTGAATGGGTTACTTAATCTCACTAAATCCAGCTGCTTTGTGTGTAAAGCTGATATTATAGTGTTTAGCCCATGGGATCATAGAGAGGATTAAATAAGATTATAGAGGCACAGCATTGAATATTGCCTGGAAAAGAGTAAGCACTATTACGTTATTTTTTATAATTTTACCACCTAAAAATTTTAAAAGACTTTATAGCCACTTCACTTTTCCATTTTTATTCATACTTCTAATTGATCCCTATGGAGTTTATCATTTATATAACACCTTCTATATCCCTAATAAAGGGTAGGTCATAGCATGAATGGATAAGCAGATAGCATATACCTGTCTATCAGATTCAAGTTATGGGATTCAAGATCAGTAGCCATAGGACAAATTTTATAGCCCAATCTATATAATCATGGTAGACACAGCTAAAATTTTTCAGATGATCTGATTTTCTTCACTGGAAACAATCACCCTGAGATCATAGAAATATCTAGTTTATACTTCAGGAAAATTAACAGCTTTGAGTATGTTTTGCAAGTTTTATTTCACCATGTTTGCATAAGCCTGGCTATTGTGTCTTTCCTGGAGTAATGAGTTAAAAAGACAACATTGTTAAACTAATGTTGATAGAAAAGAAGAATTTGAATAGAATTTTTCAAATCGTATTTGTCTGGATGCAGGCTCGAGAAAGAGTCTTCAGATATCTTCACTAAGTGCCCAGGTGTCGTGGGGATGGGTTTATTATCCTACAAATAGTTTTGCTTAGTTTTTAAAAATCATAATAACATAACACACACAATGGATTTTAGGTGGTGTCATTCATTAATCCAGTTTAGAGAAGAGGTCACAAATGATTCTTTTGCAGGCAAAATATTAACTTCTAATGCTAGTCTCACAAAGGATGTAGTCAAAACACTTCCCACTGGAAATTATTCATCTCTTTCAATACTGCGTTCTTCCCTTATTCTTCTAGACATCCACATTAGAAACAGGTAAGTCATTCTTGACTATTCCTTCCTCCATCCAACTGTTCCTTAGGACCTAATGATTCATCCTTCTAAACATGTTACCTGGAGAAGGAAATAGCAATGCATTCCAGTATTCTTGCCTGGAGAATTCCAAGGACAGAGGAGCCTGGCAAGGCTATAGTCTATGGGGTCTCAGAGAGTCTGAATCACTATCAGTCAAACATTTTAAGTTTAGGTCCTCATCTCTCTCACTTGACTTCCTAAATAGTCTTCGTACAAATGAAAACTACCTAACATGTAAACTTTAAGGCTTAAAAAAGTCAAGATCTCCTTTTGCATATGCAGGATAAAGTCTAAACCCTTTAGTATTATGTTTATTATGCTCCAAGACTGGCACCTGTCTGCTTTCCTAGTCCCTTCCTCATCTCTCTCGTCTCAAGTCAATACTCCACCTACGCTGACCTACTTACATTCTCCAAATTTAAATGCCCTCCCCTCAGTGCACCTTTCCAACTTCTTCAGGTAGAGAAAATCAGTCCCAATCTGTCCAACCACTGCACCACATTTATATATTATTAAATTCTATGCAATTATTTGCTTCTTTTTTTATTGTCTTCTCTCCTAGATTCAGAGCCATCTGCAAATACATACCATGTGCTAAAAACCTTTGACTTTAACCTCAGTGCCAAGTATAATGGGAGACTTAATAGATAGCTAAAGAATTAATGAATAAAGAAATGCATCTTTTCTATACCTAAATTTTGTCACAAAATATTAAGATATTTTTCTTTAGTTTCTAATAAAAGGCCTTTGGGAAAATCCAGTATACGTCAGTTATGCCAAGCCCAAAATTAATTTTGGTTGTGGCAGTAGTGGATCAAAATTTTAGGGGAATAGTAGGCCTCTGAGTATAGGATAAGGTAGTGGCTACAAAAATAAACATGACATTTTTTTGATTGGGTCGTTTATTTTTCTGGAGTTGAGCTGCATAAGTTGCTTGTACATTTTTGAGATTAGTTGTTTGTCAGTTGCTTCATTTGCTATTATTTTCTCCCATTCCGAAGGCTGTCTTTTCACCTTGCTTATAGTTTCCTTTGTTGTATAGAAGCTTTTAATTTTAATTAGATCCCATTTGTTTATTTTTGCTTTTATTTCCAGTATTCTGGGAGGTG
>SJYV01051883.1:792874-813374 GCA_006410875.1 Neotragus pygmaeus | reverse complement strand
AAAAAAAAAAAAAAATGCTTCGAAGACAAAATGGAGAGGATCTGACCAATTGACTTAACGGAATGAGGAAAGAAGAGGAGTGAGGGTGATTCCAGGCAAAAAAGTGAATGGAGATAATGAGGGGATTAGTAACAGAGAAAGAGTCTAAGATGAGAAACAGGACTTTTAAGCTTTCATTGGAGTGTAAGAATGGAGGAGAGTTTAGAAGAGTTCTAGTTAGACTAGAGGTATATCTGCAGGAGTAAGACTATGGAAAGAGATTTCCAGTATGCGGTTAGAAATGAGCTGTAGATCAAAAGAAGCAGAGACAAGCTTTAAGGCAGTGGTCTCCAACCTTTTTGGCACCAAGGATTGGTTTTGTGGAAGACAATTTTTCCATGGACTGAAGCAGGGTAGGAGATGGTTTCAGGATGATTCAAGTGCATTACATTTATTATACACTTTATTTCTATGATTATTAACTTAGTTCTACCTCCAGTCATAAAGATTCTGGAGGCTGGGGACTGCTGCTCTAAGGCATATAGGGGAGAGCTGAAAAGAGAATGTTTGGAAACACTCCAAGAAAGAGTGGAGAGCAAGTAGAGAACAGTTGGAATTCTGATAAACAACAATTTAAGAGGCTGAAAGAGGAGGTTGAGAGATTGGATCAAGGAGACAGGAAGAGAATAAAAGGAAAGAGAATTTATCTTAAAGCTGAAGGAGAACAGACTTTCAAGAAAGAAGAAGTGGTCAATATTGTTAAATACCATAACCAGATTCAAAGAATGAGGAAAGCAAAAAAAGGCCTTGGATTTGGGAAATAGGATTTTTCACTGTTGACCTTTGAGAATGTTGGATCAAAAGAGGCAAAAGTAAAATCTGAGTGGGTAAAAATGTATGAAAGGTAAAGGAGCAGAAGAGGCAAGTAAGGCTTATCTTAATAAACTGGGTAGGAAAGAGAATAGCAGTGAAGAGAAGGAGAAAGTTGGGTGGTACAGAGTTTTTCAGAAAGGGGAAATAACAAACATCTTTGTGGATCGAGTATTTGGAACTTATGTAAAGAGAGGGAAATAAATGGAGATGCAAGGAATGAAGCTTACTGATAAAAGAAAAACTCTAAGGATGTAGGAGGAAATGGATCAAAAATATAAGTAGAAGAATTACTTTAGTGATTCAGAAGAAATTTTTATTCCATTTCAGTAAAAGAAAAAGGTGGGTGAAGATCCAGGTTTGAACCAAGAACATTTTTACTTGATAGTGTTTTCTTTTCTCAGTGAAATGGGAACCTGGGTCATTTGCTGAGGCTTTGAGTAGAGTGAAAACTTCGGGTAGTCTCTAACGGGAATAGGAACAGAAGCTGCTGAGAAAGAATAAAGGAACTAAAATGATACAAATGAACTTATTTACAAAACACACTCACACTGGTGGTCAGGGGGGAGTACAGGAGATAGACTGGGATTTGGGGATTGACATAGTGCACTCTGCTATATTTAAAATAGATATCAGCAAAAACCTACTATATAGCACAAGAAACTCTGTTCAATATTCTATAATAACTTAAATGGAGAAAGAATTTGAAAAAGAGTAGATACATGTATAACTGAATCACTTTGCTGTACACCTGAAGTTAACACAACATTATTAATCAACTATAGTGAGTGTTAGTTGCTCAGTTGTGTCCAACTCTTTGTGACCCTGTGGACTATAGCCTGCCCAGCTCTTCATATCCATGAAATTCTCCAGGCAAGAATGCTGGAGAGGGTAGTCATTCCTTTCTCCAGGAGATCTTCTCCAACCAAGGATCAAACCCATGTCTCCATATCTCATGCACTGCAGGTGGATTCTTTACCACTGAGCCCCAGGGAAAGCCCGACCCTGAGTTGGGCCAATAACAAGTGGTGATAAAAGGGGGAAAACTCAGTTTCAAGTCATAATATATTACTTAAATATATTACATGGTGTGTGAAATTGCTGTTGCATGCAGTTTATGGTAAAAAGAATGGTACAATTAGGTGGCATGGCTTTCAGTGGAGTAAAGGCTTTTGAACTAAGGGCACGGTCAAGAGGAATTTGTGAGTGAGCAAAGAAAGCCGACATTCTCTCCCAGGCCCAAAAGAAGACACTATGATAGAATCTGTCCGAGATTCTAGACGCTATGATAGTGCTTCTGTCCAAGGGGGTTTCAAAGGAAGTGGTATCATTGATAAGAGAGGTGAATAAAGAATCTGGATTTTTAAAAAGCGGAAAAAGGGGAAATTTAAGTGTAGGTGTTACTGAAGAGATAAAAATATAGACTTACTGAAAGACTGGTGTTTGCATATAACATTAAAGCATAATACAAAAAAAAAAACCCTTCATACATAATTAAGTAGAAGGCTAGAAGATCAGAAACACATTATACACTTTTCTTTATCATATCTTCAATGTCTAGAACATTGTAAGTACTTCAAAAGTATTTCATAAATGAATAAATAAAAACTGAAATATTCTGTGCACCTATAAAGGACATGAGGTTTAGAGTCATTTGACTACTTCTGGTTTGTATTGAGCCAACTGTACGTTCAGTGTCTGTTGTTACTTTTGGCTCAAATTTTATTCATAAAAGCCTGTGACTACAGATGTAAATAAGACCAATTAGATGTAAGGGGCTTGTATGCATGGCTTAGGCCTTTTCTTGAGCCAACCACACCCAGCTTTTATAAAATAGATCAAAGTGTCTTTTTCCCCCCTAAAATTTCATGGTTTTTAAAAAGATATTTAAAAGAGGTGAATTTATTGGAGGTGCTTTGGGAACTACCTTAGGAGACACAATAAGACTAAGAAGATGTAATTTCATGTCCCAGGCCCTACTGTCTAGTTTCAACCAGAGCTCTGTTGCTTTTATCTATTTTATATTTCAGATTTTCACATTAAGGTTTACTTTTTTTAAGCTGGTGTTGTGGAAGAATGCCATGTCTCTGGAAAGAGCACAGGGCTCACCCAGGGCATGGTTCCTACCATCTCACTGATTGGGCAGGATGCCCCAGGAGTAAGGGGCAAGTAGGGGCAGAACGGTCCTTATAGAGCAACCAACCCAGAGTCAAATCAGACCAACACCTGATACTGGATTTCAGTGAAGCCAGGTTTCAAATTTCTCAGGAACCTGACAGAAGCAAACCTCTCTGGAGAATGATGACACTATCCTAGACCTCAAACAGGAAATTTGTCAGAGTCTAGCGGATAATAAAAATTAATCATATGTATGTGGAGAAGAGGTAACATAGGTGAGAACCAACAGAAACAGATACAAAAACAGTCATATAATGCTTCTAAATATGGTTGCCAAACACAACGTTAGAAGAATTCTGCTTGTTATTTTCAGGGAAATAATAGACACTATCAAAAATTTCAGCAGAGACTGGGAACTATTTTTTTTAAGTAGCAAATATTAAAAAGAGCTATTTAATTTGAGAACATTGATGACAACCCCCAAGTAAATCTCCCTGGTGGTATCAGAAAGCCAACAAGTAGAGAAGAATTATGAGACTAAGAGATGCTTATATGGACATTAGATTCATAACAAGTAGGGGAAAGTATTAATATACTGTTTTCAATAAATGATGTTGGAGCAATTAAACATCTATATGAAAAATGTGAAATGATCCTTATTTCACACAACATATAAAAATTAATTCCATGTATATTCTTGACTTGGGGGTGAAGAAAGAATTATTAAAGAGGTTACTAAAAGCACTGATCAGAGAGAAAAAGCATAGTAGTAGAAAAAAGATGTAGAGAAGGAAAAGTTGAAGAAAAAGAGAAAAGGAAAGTTGGTGGTATAAGTTTTCAGAAGGGATAGGAACAGATTACGAGGAGTTGACACTTGTAATTTTTCATACATGTTAAAAAATGACCTGATTAGTCCTAATGCTTCAGTGAAAGTGTTAGTCACTCAGTTATGTTCAATTCTTTGCAGACCCCATGGACTGTAGCTCTCCAAGCTCCTCTGTCCATGGGATTCTCCAGGCAAGAATAAGGGAGTGGGTACCCATTCCCTTCTCCAGGGCATCTTCCCAGCCCAAGGATGGGACCCGGGTATCCTGCACTGCAGACAGATTCTTTACCATCTACGTCACCAGGGAAGCTTCAGTGTATGAAGATATTTGTATAATACATAGCTTTAGCTGAGTCACATGGTTTTTTCTCTCTCTTGCCACTTTAAAAAAAAAAAAATCTTTTGACTACGTTTCAGTATCCTGATTCTAATCATGAATATCCTACTATGATTTTTTCTACTCTGTATCACCTCTGTTGATAAGATGGAAAAGCATTCTATCTCTGGTTATATCCAGTTGAATCCTGAGGTAAAGAAAAGCAGTAAATACCTGCTCCTGAGAAGGGATATTTCTGAGAATGTATTAGGGATAGGCTGGTTGAGATGGAAGAGGTTGTGTGTAAACTTTCAACTTTCAGATATTTCTGCCCTAAAATTCCACCATTATCAATTCAAGCTTTTGTAATAAACTCTGATTAGTCTCTCTGTAGGTTACCCACGTCAGAAAGATACGCCTAGAAATTCCTATCACAGTAGTGTAAATTAACTTAGTAGAACACTCTTCTACATTATCCCTACAGAACAGGAAGACCAAGCAAATATGGGAATATCAGGAACCTGAGAGGAGAAAAGACACTGGCTGAAACTGAGAACAGAGTGTAGAAAGGTGAGAGAGGACAGCTATAACGCCTTCGTCTTTTCAGCTAGATTAAAGGGATTAAACTCTTTTTTAATACAGAAGGGTCATGGATTCTCATGTGTTTGCACTCTTAAAAGCAAAAGCATGACAGATTTTTAAAAGGTAAAGCACAAAAGACTTAAACATTAGACATATAGGAGCGAGCATAGGCAAACATTCTCTGACGTCAACTGTACCAATGTTTTCTTAGGTCAGTCACCCAAAGCAATAGAAATAAAAGCAAAAATAAGCAAATGAGACCAAATCAGAATTATACGATTTTTCAAGGCAAAGGAAAACAAAATGAAAAGACAGCCTACTGAAATGGAAGAAAACTTTTGCAAATGATGTGACTGACCAAGGGTTTAATTTTCAAAATATACAAACAGCTCAAACAACTCAACGGCAAAAAACAGAAAACCGAATTGAAAATGGGGGGAAGAACTAAATAGACATTCCTCAAAAGAATACATACAGATGACCAAAAGGCATATGAAAAGATGCCCAACATTGCTAATTATTAAGGAAATGCAATTCAAAACTACAATGAGGTACCACCTCACACCACTCATTCAGCCATGAGTAAAAAGTCTATAGATAACAAATGGGAGAGAGGGTGTGGAAAAGAGGGAACCATCCTACACTATTGGTGGGAATATAAGTTGCTGCAGCCACTATGGAAAACAGTATGGAAATTCCTCAAATAACTAAAAATAGAGTTGCACGTGGCCCAGCAATCCCATTACTGGGCATTTGTTCAGACAAAACCATAATTTGAAAAGATACATGCCCCCCTATATTCATATCAACACTATTCACAATAGCCAAGACATAGAAATAACCTAAATGTCCACTGACTGACAGAGGAATGGATAAAGATGATTTGGTACATGTTTATAGTGGAATACTACTTGGCTATAAAAAAGAATAAAATAATGCCATTTGTAACAACATGGATGCAACTAGAGATTATTGTATGCAGTAAAGCAAGCCAGAAAGAGAAAGCCACATATCATATGCTATCACTTCTATGTGGAATATAAAATATGACAAAAATGAAGTTATCTGCAAAACAGAAGCAGACTCACAGACACAGAGAGCAGACTTGGGATTGCCGAGGGGTGAGGGATGGACTGGGAATTCGGGGTTAGGAGATGCAAACCATTACATATAGAATTAACTACAAGGTCCTACTGTATAGCACAGGAACCATATTCAATGCCTGGTGATAAACCATAATGGGAAAGAATATAGAAAATAATGTACCCGTGTGTACAACTGAATCATGTTGCTCTACAGCAGAAATTAATAAAACTTTATAAATCAACTATACTTCAGTTTGAAAAGTAAAGTATATATTTGCACAAAGAGAGAAAGAAATTTAAGAGATTATACTGTATATAAATTCCCTAAGATCACACAACATGATTAAAACACTCACCTCATTAAGCAAAGACTTCAGAAATCCATTTTTTCTTCTTTTTTTGATCTCCCTCCCCCCCCATAAATACTTTCTCTATGTACTATTCTTATTTCATAGTTTGGAGGAGCTCTATGCATAACTATACATGTGATAAAACTCATGCGGTGCCCAGAAAATCCCCAAAGGCAAATGATTTCTGTCCTTCACTCTCCCAGTGTCATGTCAGTCATGCCCCAGTGATCAAGGGAACTCACTCCTGCCAAGTCCAGCTTCAAGGGTGAAGCAGTAGACTTGACTTCTTGATGAGAGAAGCCACAAAGTCCTACTGCAAAAAGGAGTGTATAGAGGGATGAGAAGAATGTCACACCAGTTTTACAAAGTAATACATTTTATGGACATAAAGAAAGGTATGGAAGGATACTGTTAAATTTGGCAGAGGATTGGCAAAGGAGACAGTGGTCTATTCACTTGTATTTGCTTGACTACTACATCAAGCATTCATAAAACCATGATGATTACATTCCTATCACCAAAAGTTTTATTTTATGGAAATCTTAATTCATCAGCAATCCAAAGAAGAGAAAATAAAGAAAACACCCAATAGAGTAATCTTATAAATATTATAGCACTACTAATGGAGACTGGATCAAGAAATGACTTGACCAAATGCTCCACAAAATTGTTTTGCAGTTTCTCAGCTCACAGATTGTTTTTCACTGGGCACGTCTAGGCTTCTAACAGAGTTTTACTTGTAAATGTCAAAGGCACCCTTCAGGAAATTTACACGCTCAGCCCGCTGCCTTTGCTTATAAAAATCTACTGCCTTTTCAGTTAGCACTGGCAGATGAAAGGACATTCTCTGATCTTTTTGCCAAGAACTAGTCATAAAACCTCTAATAGGCTCTAATTTAGTAATATGAAATGTACAGCCACAAGTATTTTTATGACTCAGAATTTGCCCAAGTGTCCTTTCCTAGTTTTGGTGTTATTGACCCTGAGAGAACTAAATATAATAGTCTATAAAGATTTCTCAAGTCTCACTCTCTTTCTCTCTGCCTCTGTCTCTCACACTTTTTCAAGTTAAGTATTTTTACATCCTGAATATTCATTGGAAGGACTGTGGCTGAAGCTGAAGCTTTAATACTTTGCTCACCTGATACGAAGAGCCTGATTCATTGGAAAAGACTTTGATGCTGGGAAAGATTGAAGCCAAATGGAGAAGGGAGAGCCAAAGGATGAGATGGTTAGATAGCATCACTGACCAGTGGACATGAATTTGAGCAAACTCCAGGAGATAGTGGAGGACAGAGGAGTCTGGCATGCTGTAGTCTATAGGGTGGCAAAGAGTCAGACATAACTTAGCAATTGAGTAACAACATCTCTACACCTCTGTCTCCACCAACAGAATCTGGAATATAAATAATACGATAGTATTTGACACACCCATATCTGTTCTGCAGCTTGTGCAGAGCCTGTTTTGTTCACCGGAGTGCTTTATTGTGATTGACCTTACTGTTCTCCTTCAGGAAACAATCCACAGACCACAGCATCAAAATCTTTTATATAAAGCATGTAAGATAATTTCCTCTTCACCACCCATTCAGGCCTGATTGGACCACTGCAGAAAATTGTGATGAAGACCTTCTCCTTCAAGGAACATCTCTCCATACAGGGATGTCCTCTTTGCCCAACAACCAAGTAATCACATGATACAGGGACATCCAGAAGCCTAACACATCAGATAAGGGAATTAAGACTCCCATCATCACCTCCAAGGTCTTTATGTCTGCATTTCACTAGTCATTTTGGAAACCATAAATACATGAAAGTCACTGGACCTTGTATCAACATCTGGTAAAATGAGTGACTGCCCTGTATAGACTTTATGACTAAAATTTCTCCAAAACACTTGCACTAAAACAAATTGGTTAAAATCACAGATTAGTTGAAAACAAAAACCTTTCCATTCACCGTCTTAAAAAATATGTGATTTCTGCATATCATGAGACTGTTTTTCAATTTTTGAGGCCACAATTAATTTCAAGTCATTTCTTCAGAAAGTATTTGGTTAGAGAATCATTTTTCTTATACTTTTTAATGAATAAAGTTTATATTTTAGTATTTTTATTTTTCAAATCTCATTTTCAGAAATTATAAAATAATATTTCTCTGTCTAAATAAAGTACCCA
Source organism: Neotragus pygmaeus (assembly GCA_006410875.1). Taxonomy (NCBI): domain Eukaryota; kingdom Metazoa; phylum Chordata; class Mammalia; order Artiodactyla; family Bovidae; genus Neotragus; species Neotragus pygmaeus. Next base: position 805,071 of record SJYV01051883.1, on the reverse strand, counting down.
AAATAAATTGGTAAATGTTTAAAGTGTCTAACCACTTGTTCACATACAATTAATATTTAAGCAACCTACAGTAATTTAAAAAATTTAAAAACACATTTAAAAAGCTATTTTGTCCACTTTCAGTGATATGTAATTACATTTTCCTGACTTTTTATAACATAAGGAACTGTGACAATTCTCTATAAAGAAAATTAAACTTCCAAAATGAACAAATGAATACTTTTCTTTTTGTCAAGTATTTTTAGAAAGAGCACTGTGGTTTAGAAGGTTTTAGGAGTGCAATAAGAAATAAAGATATTGGAAATACTTTATAGATCATTTCGATTGATTTACATGCATGTGTGCTCAGTTATGCCCAACTTATTGTAGCCCTACGAACACAGCTTGCTAGGTCCATGGAATTTCCCAGGCAAGAATATTCAAGTGCATTGCCATTTCCTCATCCAGTAGATCTTCCTGACCCAGGGATTGAACTGAATTTTCCTGCATTAGCAAGAGGATTCTGAGCCACATGGGAAGCCCATTTTATTGATTTAATTTTCCAGTAATTATAGACATTATTGTACTATTCACCCTAAATACTCAATACATGATGAATACTATCCCCATTTGTGAACAAATGATTTTTATAATGAAGAGGTAAGCATCACTGAATGAAAAGTTACCATGATTGGAAATATCAATTTTTGACCAATATCCTAATTTTAAATGCTGGGCTGGATGAGTTACAAGCTAGAATCAAGATTGCTGGGAAGAATATGAACAACCTCAGATATGCAGATACCACTCTAATGGTAGAAAGTGAAGAAGAACTAAATAGCCTCTTGATGAGGGTGAAGGAGGAACGTGTAAAAGCTGGCTTAAACCTGAATATTAAAAAAAAACTAAGATCATGGCATCTGGTTCCACTACTTCATGGCAAATAGAGAGGGGTAAAAGTGGAAGCAGTGACGGATTTTCTCTTCTTGGGCTCTAGAATCACTGTGGATGGTGAGTGCAGCCATGAAATTAGAAGACTCTTGCTTCTTGGAAGAAAGGCTATGGCAAACCTAGATAGTGTATTAAAAAGCAAAGACATCACTTTGCTAACCAAGTTCTGTCTAGTAAAAGCTATGGTCTTTCCAGTAGTCATGTATGGATGTGAGAGTTGAACCATAAAGAAGGCTGAGTGTCAAAGAATTGATGCTTTTGAATTGGGGTACTGGAGAAGACTCTTGAGAGTTACTTGGACAGCAAGGAGATTAAACTAGTCAATCCTAAGGGAGATCAAACTGAAGATTCATTGTAAGGACTGATGCTGAAGCTGAATCTCGAATACTTTGGCCACCTGATATGAAGAGCTGACTCTTCAAAAGATTGAAGGCAAAAGAAGAGGGTGACAGAGGATGAGGTGGTTGGATGGCATCACCGATTCAATGGACATGAACTTGAGCGAACCTCAGGAGATGGTGAGGGGCAGGGAGGCCAGACGTGCTACAGTCCATGGAGTTGCAAAGAGTCGGACACGACTTAACAACTGAACCACCACCACAAGTTGATTTCACCTACCTTCAATTTGCCCATATTTATACCTCCACTTAAAATTTTAAACACAAGTCATATTACAAACCTCAATGTGTTAGAAAACTATTTCTCACATTATTTGTGTAGTCTAGGTATTTACTGCATGAAAAAGACTTCATTGTCATCTAGACCCAGAGGCCATATTAGCAATAATCTTTATGGATAGAGGAGCCTGGTGGGCTACAGTGCGCGGGGCCACAAACAGTCAGACACAACTGGGCAGCTAACACTTTTTTCCCCCCTCAAAAGTCTAGTCATGATGACCCCTGAAACTTGAAGGTCTTTGTTTCTCTGGAATGTTAAAAGGCCATTTGGGCACCAGTTGGTTTCATTCTCCTAGGGCTCTAGACTTTTAAAATATATTTTTGTGGGTGTCTGCTAAAGATATTCCTCTTTCTTGCACCCAACAGACTCTCCTGGATTCTGCCTTGTAGCACAAAAAACGGATTATGTATTAAATGGATATGTGAAACTGGAGGCACAGCCTTGCCCTGCTCAAGGCAGTGCTCTTCTCAGTACAAGGGTAGGGATAAGCCATAAGAGTTCTTTGCTTTTGTGGGCAAATCTCATGTACTATCAGGGAAAAGTCTCCTCCTGGCCCAGACCCATCTCCACAGTTCCAGAAAACTCACTGTCATCTAGATAAGCAGGCAACTTCTCTGGGCTGCCTTCATCACCAGCACCACTACAGTAATTCTGAAAATGACAGTTATTGGTGTCTGCATATTGGGAATACCCTTGTTCCCAGAATCACAGTGCATGTTAGCACTAGTGGCTTCCTCCTCCTCATTCTATTATCAAAAAGCCAAACAGAGCATCAGCCTTGGGAAAGAAAGGTCAACCTAGATGCTGGGCCATTCAGGATTTCCCAGTAGACATTATAATGAGACTTCTGAGATTAGGTTGTTCAGGTCTGGAATGTTAAGAAATGATGAGAGGGTAGGATAACAGGTAACCGAGCTAGCTTGGCTGTCAGTAAACTGCCAGTTCTAACCTGAAAAATGTTCTTTTTCTTCCCTTGGACTAGGGGAAATCTATGCTTTCATTCCCATTTCTCCCTGATCTTCTCCCTAGGAGCCAGTTCTATCATTTAAGATCCCATCCCATCTTGGTGTGGAATCCCCCCCACAGCATTCAAATAGTCATTTGCGGTAGTTTATTTGAAAGGCTGAAAGGGGAATGAAGAAGTGAGTCAAGGCAGCCATTAAAAAGAATGAAACAATGCCATTTGCAGCAACATGGATGAACTTAGAGAATGTCATACTGAGTCAAGTAAGTCAGAAGAGGTGAAATATCCTAAGACATCCCTTACATGTGGGATCTAAAAGGAAATGATACAAATGAACTTACAAAACAGAAAGACTCATACACTTTGAGAATGGGCTTATGGTTGCCAGGGGTGGGGGGAAGGTTGGGGTGAAGGGAGACTTAGGGAGTTTTGGATGGACACGTACACACAGCTATATTTAAAACAGATAACACACGAGGACCTACTGTATAGCACATTGAACTCTGCTCAATGTTATGTGACAGCCTGGATGGGAGAGGAGTTTGGGAGAGAATGGATACATGCATACGTATGCTTGAGTTCCTTCACTGTTCACCTGAAACTATCCCAACATTGTTAATCAGCTCTGCCCCAATACAAATAAGAGGTTAAAAAAATGCAGTGAGTCAGGTAAGGGAAGGAAGCCAATGAAGGGTGTGCTATCCCAGAGAGCACTGAGCTCAGTTCTGTGGGGAAACCCTGGGAAATGATATGGAACCTGTGCCTCAGAGGAATCTTATCTGTGTGTCAAGGAAGAAGCTGATGAATTTCTTCAGCCAGATTCCTTCAGCCACTGCTTTAGGGCTTCTCTGGTGGGGGCCGGGGTGGGGTCTGCATGTGGGGAGGAGGGTTATGGGCATTCTGGCACTTCTAATCTGTCATGAGCTTGGGCGTAGCATGCTTCCAAGGCAACCTCCAGGCCAAGAGGTACAGATCCTAGATAGGAGCACACTGCAGGTGGGCATGGGGCTGGTCAGTGTCTGCCTTTCCCCACCTTTCTAACTGATAGAGAGAGAAAAAGAAGAGGGGGGAGGGAATGAAAGGTTTAGCAAAAGAAAACAAGAAAAAAATAGAAGAAAGAAAAATAGAAAGAGGTGGAGGGTGGGGATTTAATTTATTTATTTAGCAACTACTGTTACTTTGTGTGGGCTTTTCTGGTGGCTCAGTGGTAAAGAATTCACCTGCCAATGCAGGAAACATGTGTTTGATCCCTGGGCTGAAAGGTCCCCTGGAGAAGAAAATGACAACCTTTCCTGCCTGGGAAATCACATGGACTGACAAGTCTACAGTCTTGGGGCTGTCCATGGGGTTGCAAAGAGTCAGACACGACTTAGCAACTAAACACAGCAACAATTATTATATGTAAGGCACCTCATCGACTTCTCAAAGCGACCCCATGACAAAGGCATTTTATTATCCCATTTTACAGATGAACCTATTAAGTTTAAAGCAGTTAAGTAAAATCCTCCCAAATCACACAACTGGCAGGTTAAGGATGCGGAATTCAAATTCAGGGTCTTCCTTCCCTACTCAAAACCCTTTAGTAGTTTATTGTTACTTACAAGTTTCTCCTTGATCTACTCCTATAAGTTGGTGGAATATGAAAACTTCCAGCCTGTAACATGGAACAGACATCTGATCCTGGCTCTGCCAGTCATAGTACCACTGGGATGATGCCCCAGTCATTCTCTCTCTCTCTCTGTCTCTCTCTCTGGGTTTCACTTTTTTTGTCAGTAAATGAATGAATTAGACTAACTGATGGAAAGGAAATTAACCCTGAATATTCACTGGGAGAACTGATGCTGACCAAAACTCCAATATGTTAGCCACCTGATGCAAAGAGCTGACTCAGTGGAAAAGACCCTAATGCTGGGAAAGATTGAGGACAGGAGAAGAGGGCAACAGAGAAAGAGATGGTTGGATGGCATCACCAACTTAATGGACATGGGTTTGAGCCAACTCTGGGAGAGAGTGAAGGACAGGGAAGCCTGGCCTGCTGCAGCCCTTGGGGTTGTGAAGAGTCAGACATGACTTAGGGACTGAACAACAACAAAGGCACCACCAGTGGGAAGAACCCTGTTCTTTCCACTTTAACCTTTGGTTAATCTCCTATAACCAATTGTATTCCAAAGTACACTGAAAAAGCCTTCATTTCCTATAATACCTCATACTTTCCCAGGCTATACCTGCCTAATCCTTCATGCCCAAATCCTCCACATCTTCCAAATGCTTTCTTTTCCAGAATGGCATATATTATCCTTTGAATTAGAAACAATATATCATTTATCTGGAGACTCCAAGTGTTTTCTTCATATCATCCTTAATTTTCAAATACCTTGTCCTGTCCTATATATGAAGTCTGTTAAGTTACTGCATGTAATTATGAAGCACCATGTACAGCATAGATTCTGGAGCCATATTGCCTGGCCTATTGTCTCAACTCCCCTACTTTCTAGCTATGCAACCTTGGGCAAATTATTTCTGTGCCTCAGTTTCCTCCTCTGAGATAAGGAAGAATAGTGCAGACTGTGAAGTTTAAATGAATTAGTAGTAATGTATTTTAAATGCTTAGGGTAACTCCTGGCACATAATAACCCCTATGTGTGCATTTGCTATTTTATTAAAAATTATTGATTTTTTTCTTAGTTTTTAGTACTTTAAGTATGCAGATTATCTTTCTCCTGATCTTGTAAATTTTCTGGATGCAGAAATGTTTTCTTTTTCTTTGTATCTTTTTAACATAGTGTCTTATATATATAGCAAAGACCCAATAAATAATTGATGAATGTATCTATGTGTATGTGTCATGTATCATTATTACGTTCATATCTGTCTTTACCTTTCTTTGTTGCAACTCTTATTGCAATAAAATTGTTATTGTTGCAATAAAATATTGTTCTAGTTGTAATAAAATAAACACTGTTTTCCTTCTGCGTAAGTTCTATAGCAGGAACTGTCTTATCACTTGCTTCTTTGTATTATAACAATATGCTCATATTAAAGTCCTTGAAGTTTTTTTACTTTGTGGGTTTCATCATTTCCTACCAAAATGTAGAGCACATATTAGCTACTTAGCTGTGTAATTTGTGAAATGAATAAACAAATAAATTTTGGACAAATAATACATGCTTCATAAATCTAGCCAATGGCACTTCTCTCTCTAACCCACTTCCAAGTATAAGACACTAAAATTTAAACCACATTCAACTGTATTCTCTACTCCAAACTATAGTGAAGAATAGACTTTCTTAGGTGTTCATTCAAAACAGAACTAAATCTCTATTATTCTTTTCTGCAAAACTTTCAAATGTCTACTTGACAGAATGTGTTACTCTGTGGGTAGAAACTTGGAAGGTCTGAGCCACTAGACAGACCCTGAGTGATTTCTTCAAAACAGTCTAGAAAAGCAATTGATGAGTCTTCAGATCAACATGAATTAGTTTCTTTACAGATAAAGTAACCTAACTTTTCTAGGTATTAGTGATATTTTCCCATCACTGAGGTATAGTTTTCAAATTTCCCTTTATTGTTTTTAGCCAATTTGATTAATTGTATCTGCAATGCTGACTAAACAGAATGTCTTGGTCAGAATGAAGGAAATGAAATGAGTTTGTCTGAGAGTCAACAAGTTTTTGTCTCATTTTCTTTTAAACCGGTGACATTAAAGACATTGGCAGTGCAATGTATCAGTTATTATGGGCAAAATAGTCATAATACTATTTTTTTCATAATATTATTAATAAATATAATTTTCCTGAAGATAAAAGATCTTATTGATCTCTAAGTCCCCTAATCCCTAGCACAAATGTAATAGATGTTATTATCTACTCAAATCCTTTCTCCTTTTCTCTCTTGCCTACAGAAACCCAATTATATTCAGGTACTAGAACACAACCTGCTTTCAGAGATGTTAATCCTCTCTACCAGCTGGGGAAGAAGAGTAAATCTTCATTAATCTTTGTAAAGCTGTGGTGGTTTTATCAGTGACGTATTAATAATGGGTGTGTGGCACAACTCTGGTTTATGAGAGCTGAGGGGAAGCTTTTTAACTTAGGGAGAGCTGTTTTTGTCCTTAAAAAGGAATGAAAGACAGACTCAATTTCTTTTCAGCCTGTGGATATCGCAACCTGCGTGTGAAGCTTGGAAATGTAATTGCCATCTTATGCCTTGAAAAGAATCAACCTAAGACAACAAGGAAAACTCTGAGGATTGAAGAACTAACTTCAGTTCAGTTCACTCGCTCAATCAGGTCCAACTCTTTGCGACGCCATGAATTGCAGCACACGAGGCCTCCCTGTCCATCACAAACTCCCAGAGTTCATTCAAACTCTCATCCATCAAGTCGGTGATGCCATCCAGCCATCTCATCCTCTGTCGTCCCCATCTTATCCTGCCCCCAATCCCTCCCAGCATCAGAGTCTATTCCAATGAGTTAATTCTTTGCATGAGGTGGCCAAAGTATTGGAGTTTCAGCTTCAGCATCAATTCTTCCAAAGAGCACCGAGGGCCGATCTCCTTTAGAATGGACTGGCTGGATCTCCTTGCAGTCCAAGAGACTCTCAAGAGTCTTCTCCAACANTGCGAAGAGTTGACTCATTGGAAAAGACTCTGATGCTGGGAGGGATTGGGGGCAGGAGGAGAAGGGGGCGACCGAGGATGAGATGGCTGGATGGAAGCACGGACTCGATGGATGTGAGTCTGAGTGAACTCCGGGAGATGGTGATGGACAGGGAGGCCTGGCGTGCTGCTATTCGTGGGGTCGCAAAGTCGGACACGACTGAGCGACTGAACTGAACTGAACTGAACTGATACATACTACTATATATAAAACAAAATAAACAACAAGGACCTACAAAATAGCACAGGAAACTATGCTCAGCATCTCGTAATAGCCTATAGTGGAAAGGGATATGAAAAAGCACACACACACGAGTCACTTTATTACCCTTAAAACTAACACACATTGTAAATTAACTCTATTTAATTAAAAAATGAAGGAAAATAAAAATAGAAAGAAAAAAACCAACTATATACTATGTACAGGAAATACAATTTAGATCAAAGATACAAGTAGATTGAAAGTAAAAGGGTGGAAGGGTATCTCAAAAATGAACTTAGTTTTACTAATATCAGACTAAATAAATTTTAAAACAAAAAATGTTACTAAAGATAATAGAGAAACTATAATGATGAAAAGGTCATTCCATCAGTAATATATAACAACTAGAAGCATACATTGGAGAAAAAAATGACAACCCACTTCAGTTTCCTTGCCTGGAGAATTTCATCAACAGAGGTGCCTGGAGGGCTACAGTTCATAGAGTCGGACATGACTTAGTGACTAAACAATAAACATACATTCTCCTAACAACTGAGGTTAAAAATACATGAAATAAATCTGAAAGAATTGATGGGAGAAACAGATAATTCAATAATAGTTGAAGAGTTCAAGACTCAGTTTAAATAATGGATATCATTAGGCAGAAGATCAATAGCAGAATAAGACTTGAACAAGACCATAAAACAAATAGCACTAACAGACATCCGTAAAACACTCCACCCAATGACAGCAGAACACACATTCCTCTCCAGTACATATGGAACATTCTCCAGTATAGACCATAAAACAGATATCAATAAATTTAAAAGGACTGAAATTATACAAAGTATATTCTCAGACAAAAATTAAATTAAATTAGAAATTGATAACAAAGGGAAGTTGGGCAATTCACAAATATGTAAAAATAATTAAACCTCTTAAATAAATAAGTTAAAAATACTAACAGATAAGATGAGAAAAATACTTTCATGATTTAAACTGAAACATTGCATACCAAAACTTATGGAAGGCAGTTAAAGAAGGGCTCAGTGGGAAAATTAGAGCTGTAAATGTCTCTTTTGAACACATAATAAAGATCTCAAAACTTTCAAGCTATATCTACTTTGAATATACCTATAATTTTTAACTCACTAATAAGATTGAATTAGTAATTTTAAAACTTATAAGGAAAACCCCAGGAGTTTGCAGTTTCATCAATAAATTTTACTATGTGAAAAGAAGGATTAATATCAATTCTTCCAGAAAACATAATTGGAGGGAACACCTCCCAACTTACTACATGAGACAAATATTACCTGACCCTTGAACAGGAAAAAAAAAATCACCATAAAAACAAAAACACCCTCTGCAGAAAAACTACAGGCCAGTATGCTCGGAAATACAGATGCAAAAAATCCTCAAAAAGTACAAGCAAACTTAATCCAACAATATTTTAAAAGGATCATGTTTCGTAATCACATGAGAATTATCTTCTTGGGATAATTCATAAATTCAAGGTTGGTTTAATGTAGAAAATCGATCAATATAATATACCAGGCATATGTATAGAGACGTAGACGTGAGCTTGCCTAGGCTCAGATAGGGGAATGAGGAGTGACTACTGAAAAGAAAAAGATTTCCCTTTGGAGAGAGAAAAATATATCTAGACTGTGATGACTGCATAACTCTCTGACTCTACCAAAAGAATTGTACATTTTAAACGGGCAAATTTTTTGATATGTGAATTAAATTTTTATATAGATGTCAAAAAATAAGAAAAGAAAACATAAATCATTAATTTGATCTTAAGAGTATGTGTGTGCTCAGTTGTTCAGTTTGGTCTGACTCTTTGATGCCATGGACTATAGCCCACTAGACTCCTCTGTCCATGGAATCTCCCAGGCAAGAATACTGACGTGGGTTGCCATTTCCTACTCCAGGTGATCTTCTCAACCCAGGGATCAAGCCTGGGTCTCTTGCATCTCCTATGTCAGCAGGGGCATTCTTTACTCCTGCATCACCTGGGAAATCCTTGAGCTTAAGTATTAGTTCATAAAAATCAATGTTAATTAGTTTCAAGTATATTTGTAAAATCCATTCTATACATTTATTTTCACTGCCACCTCTAAGGACTAAAGTTAGTGTCCAAAGATCTACAACTGAATAGTTTCTGCTAAGCTCTTCTGAGTTTGACTTTAAAATTCACCAAATATATGATGAGCATGTGGTATACTAGACATTTTGATAGGTACTGTAACGGATAGACACATAAATGCTTAGAAATAATCATCAAAGCATCTATTCTGAAGTCAAATAGTTTATTGTGATTTAAACTACAATTTCATTCAGAGTTTAAATGTTTTTAGAAGAGTACCTTGGAATTTCAGGTTAGATGATATTTTCATCTATAAGATGAATTTCATTTATTTATTTACATTTCTACATTGTTATTTACTTTTTTCTTAAATTATGTCAGTTACCATATGCTTTATATTAACCAGGCGTGGTAAGAAAATGTGAGATTGTTAGTTATTCAGAAGTCCTGGGGAATTTTTTTGTTCCGCTATCATTTTTATTTTAGGAATTATTCAGTTCTTACTTGATCCTAGTCACTGAGGTATGTAGGAATATGTTTATTTAATAGTTTCAAAATTATTTTTAGAGAAAATCATTTTAGGGAAATCATTCCTGCAACATAGCTAGTAAGTGATTTGGACCTCATTCTTCTGACTTCATTATTCTTTTAAACGCCTTCAGTACCAGAAAGCTGCCATTATATAGGAACCAGGCTCAGAGAAAGTCAGATGGAATTAAGTGTCTGAAGTTATTTCTGGGCCACTCAACCTAAGGAAGGAGAGTGGAAGAAGAGTTTACCATGGGATAAAAATACCAATGTCAAACTAAGGAAGAAAAGGACAAGCAGAGAGGCAGGGACCTATGCAACAAGAAATTTGGGCTGGAGCCAAGGGACCAGATTCTTATTTAGGGTCTGTCATTAAGTTTCTGTGTAATTTGAGTAAGCCATTCAAGCTCCCCAGGCCTCCATTGCCTCATCAATAAAATAAGAAGATTGGTATAAGTATCTCCAAGATATTTTCCAGCTCTTTCATTTTATGGCTCTTGGTTAGCAACTGTCCAGACTGGCTGCCCTATTTTTTCCATGTGTTCAAGTAAACAGGTGAAACTCACTCAGCAGCTCAATTTTCTTGCCATGCTGTATGATCCTTAGACCATCTTAGATTTGCTCCTTTAAATTTCATTATTTTAACACGGACTCATCAATTACTTTTTTCAAAATTGTCTTGCTTCTTTTCTAACCAGCTCTTACTTTTAAAATGGCATTCTCTTGTATGTTTGAATGCTCTCTTTCTACGGTGCATGAGTACATTTTAAAATCTTTTCTCTCCAGGATGTGGAGAAAGGGGAATATTACTTTACTCAGCCATAAAGGATAAAGAAACAATGTCATTTACAGCAACATAGATGGACCTAGAGATTATCATACTAAGCAAAGGAAACCAAACAGAGGAAGACAAGACCACATGATATCATTCATACGTGGAATTTAAAATACAACATAAATGAGCATATGTATGAAACAGACTTTCAGAGAGACTTGTGGTTGCCCCAAGACAATAGGCTTGTGGTTGCCAAGATGGAGGGGTGTGGGGGGGGAAGGACTGGGAGTTTGGCATTAGGAACTGCAAGCTATTATATACAGGATGAGCAACAAAGTCCAATTGCATAGAAGGGAACTAAACTGAATACTCTATGATAAATCATAATGGAAAAGAATATATATGTGTATAACTGAGTCGCTGTTGTACAGCAGAAAATAACACAGCATTGTAAATCAACTATACTTCAATAAAATTAAAATCTTACTTCCCTGTCTTTGAATATTTGGAGTTTCATCGGTGATCACTTCAATTTTTATATTTTTCATAGACTACTTCAAAAGTTTAAATGGGTCAGTTTAAGAATGGTTTATGGGCTGTTTACTGGATAAATTATCTACTTACACTGTCATGCAATGAAATGATTGTGTAGTTTTTGCACAGGACTTTAGTCTGGAAAATTCATATTTGATGACACTCTTGGGGGGGGGGTGTGGTTATTGTCTAGGTCAACAGAAATGTATCCAATGCCACTTACTTCGTAATAGTTCTTCCTGAAATACAGTAGGAAAGATTGGAAGGAATTTAGGATGGTGAACATTTTTTTGCCAAAACAAATACATAGAGGACTGAGAGTCACTCCTGTCAACTTTAGAAAAATGAGTACAAGATAAAGGAGGTAGGGTTAAGAAGAAGCCAGCTAGGGAGAAAATGAAATGCAGGAGAATCTCATCAGGCCGCTAGACAGGGCACCATGCCTAGAGCAAACACTCTGAAAGAAATGCTCCTGACCTATTACCTGAAGAATCTTTAGCATCTGGGCTTTACTGAGCCGTATGCTGATTAACTGAACTTAAAGTTCAGGAAGGTGGAATATCTTTTATTTTTGCATTAGTGATGTCATATATACACATTCATTTCCTGAAAAAAATAATGTGGTGCAAAATAAAATCAGAATATCACTGGGGCATTGACATGATACTACCAGGAAGACAGTGAGTACTTAACTCAAAGCCTGGGAACTGTGTCAAACGGTCTCAATGACTATTTTCAAATCTTTGCCTTGATCTTGTTCAATGGAAGCACATCAGGCTCAGTATCACTGACACAATGGTCTTGGATGTGTGTGTGTGTGTGTGTGTGTGTGTGT
>SJYV01051883.1:767460-792774 GCA_006410875.1 Neotragus pygmaeus | reverse complement strand
GGGAGGGGGGTTCAGGCTGGGGGACACATGTACACCCATGGTGGATTCATGTCAATATATGGCAAAACCAATACAATATTGTAAAGTAATTAGCCTCCAATTAAAATAAATTTATATTTAAAAAGAAAAGTATGAAAATAAATAAAAATATGAAAAATTCTGAAATGGGTCAATTGGATATAATGGGAGCTTCTCTAGGATTCTTGGTTTCTATCCTATGGCCTCTTATTTTCCTGCTTGGTAGGGTCTATTTAATTATTTGAGTCATTCTGCCCCGTCTTTCTCCTCCTTGCTCTAAGACATTGAAAAAGATCAGATGACAGTTTGAAAAATCTGTGTGGGAGGAGAAAGGAATCTGACTGCATTAGAAAGGCAGAAAATATTTTAATGTTAGCTCAGTTTAAGTTAAAAACTCAGGGTGAAACTTCCTTCCCTTTTAAAAATTGTCTTGATGTTTTCAAAACCACAGAAAGCATATGCCTCCACGGCCAGCTCATTAGGGCGTTCCTGGGAACAGTGTGAACCCCCATAGGAATATGTGTTCCTCTGAGAAGCTGCTCAGCATCTCTTCCCTTAGCACCTGCAGGCTTCCTACAAAGCTGAAAGCTAATGATTTTATGAGCGTAAGCCCACACCTCTGCTACCCTGGTTTTATTGATCTCCTCTGGGCTACCCTGAAATCTCTTTTATTCCTATACATTTTACTTTGATTTTCTTAGATTCACAGTAGAAGTAACCACTCCCACTAAAGTCAATTCACCCTCTATCGACAGAAAATTGGTCAGTGGTGAGACAACAAAGCAGAACTGAAACTCGAAACTGTGGACAGACTCACTTTTCTGGAGATGAGTCTGCCTATTTGGGGTGACAGTGTGTTGTCAGTATTCTGTAACTGGCAAAGTCTCTTTCCTTCCCGGTATTTTGTCCCTGGGGGAGTGAAGAGCAACTTGAAAACATGTAAAGACAACACGTGCTGGTGAAAAGGGTCAAGTGAAAAAGGGTTCAGGCAGAGAGCTAGTGAAGGAGAGATATGATTTGATCCTCCCTCAAGAGCATTCCTAACACCAGAGATTTTTCAGGGCTGGCTCTGATGCTGAGAAATTCCTGCTGAGAAAGTATGAGAGGGGAAGGTTCAAAGTGTCTTTCTTTACCAGTTAGTCAGAGAAGACATCTTCCCCAAAAGGTGGCCCATTCTCCCCACCCACTCCTCTCCCATGACCTGACCCTGTCTCAGCAATCTCCTTCATACATCTGGACATCTGACCATGGGGTGGTCACTGTCCTTAGGTCCTCAGAGAGCGTGGGTCCTCTAAATCTCTGTTGTCTCAGCCCCAATGCCTCCTGCAGGAGAGCCCTTCTTGACCACTCTGCTGAATTTGCATCTCCCACCCTTGTCTGTGTCACTCTATCCCATTACCCTGTTTTACCATGTTCATAGCACTTATCTCTTATGAAATGACCTTGTTCATTTTGTTGATTCCCATGGATTTGTTTATTTGTCTCAATTTCCTTAACACAGTATAAGATCTAGAAAGGTAGGAACTGTATTTTTCTGATGCTCTGCTACATCCCCAGTGCCAGGGAAAGTACCTGGTACAAGATATCTGTGGAGTAAATGAATCTGTGAGTGAATGAGAATCACCATAGGTAAGAAGATATTAACTATATTCAGAAGCAGGGAGTCTGTGCTCTCTTAGTTCCTTTCTGTATCCTGCCCCCATGCTTCCATCAACGCAGTAGGTAAAGATATTGAATCACTTATCGAATCACACTTTTCAGGTCAGGGTGTGAAGTCAGGGTGACCAGGGGAAGACTTCCCTATTTCACACATCCTGATATTTTTCTCTGAAATCCAGCTTATCCAAGGAGGTAAGTACACAGACCCTGAAGTGCAATACTGAGGTCACAGCTGCCCCCACGACTGGTTTAGCAGTGTGACCCTGGGCAAATTCACCTCCCTGTGTTTTATTTGCTTTGCTATAAATGAAAATAGATGACTTCCCTAACTGGGTTGTTGTAAAGATTAAATGAGTTAGTATAAGTAATGTACTTAGAATAGCATCTGGCTTGGCATAGCACCATAAGTATTTCTTATTAATTCTATTATAATTCTCACTTCATGTACTGTGCCTTTGAGTCTTAGGAATTTGCACCACTTCTTGTGCCACAGTTTTTGACAGTATGGGGAAGACTGTGGACCATTTGTCATAAAAATGCTTGTAAAAACATACACTAAACTATGCAATATTACAAAGGAAGCAAGTATATTGAAATATTTATTAATATTTAAAAACTTGTGATATTGAAATATATCTATTTTTAAACACATTAAATAATAAGATACACTGTCAGGAATTAAAGCCACCTTAATTTTAAAGTAGTGAAAAACAGATAATATTTCAAGGTATTGACAGCAACAATGAAAATAACCTGTGATTTCCACTAGTAAGAAAATCATAACTATTGCTAAAACTACTGTGGTTTGTTGTTATTACTAGCAATTGAAAGCTAAATTTCAGAAGTGAGAGGAAATGAAGATGCTAATTTTTTCCCATCATAGTTCAGACACTCTGATCATATCCATAGTTCATGAAATCCAAGATGAAAACCCCTGCTACAGATATTGTTTGCAACTTCTTTAGCAGCTATCCCAGGGCAATTTGGCAAAATATACATAGTTTTTATAAATGCATTTTTATAAATAGACATATATCCAATAGAAATGCTTATGCAGATCCATATACAAGAACACTTCCTACAGTCTATCTGAAATGGTGAAAGACCAGAAACAACCCACATGTCTGTTGACAGGAATTTGTTAAAATAATTTCATTAATCTGTACACTACAGAATACAAGTTTTGTTTCTGTTGGTTTGTTAAGGAAGATGAAGCCTGAAAGTTGTCTCTGTGTACTGATGGAAAGGGCACTCATCACTGAAATCACAAAGTCACAAAACATATACAGTATTAGCCATTCTTGTAAAAAAAAAAAAAAAACCGAGGTAATTGCATAGATATACCAATTAACAGTGGTTATGGGGGTGGGTGGTTGATTATGGGAAACTTTCACTTTCTACACATTTCGGTAATTAAACATTTCTTTTTTCCAATAAGCCTGTATCTTCAATTATCAAAACATGATGATGATTATTTTTGAAAAAACAAGCCCTGCTCTCCCAGATTTCCTGGCATCTAGAAGCTTATAATTTAGTAAATGAGTAAAGATCAAACATATTTATTATTATTTGCATGTCTGCAAGCAGGCAGCTCCATCTAACCCCTGGGTTTTTTTTCCCAGAATTCCTACATAAGAATGATGCTGTGGTTCTAAGGCCACAGCCTACAGGTTTTCTATTACTCAGACATGAACTAGCATTTAATCTCAAAAACTTAGAAATGTTTTGGGTCCACTAGGTCTTTTCTGCCAATGTTTCTGGTTTTGGGACCCCTCTGTCTATCCATCCTTAAGCTGCTCCTTGATGTAAACCAGATGCCTGCCCATTTCATGTTCTTTGTTCTATCTGCCACAAAACATTACTTTCACTGTCCTCAGCAAGTACCATTCTGGCAACTGGGTCTTATCCTTCTAGCTCTCCTAACCTGGCTGCACTGCATTTGAAGATCAGAGAAGAGAGCAAACATCAGGTTAGGGAGGCTGTAATGGGCACAGTAACTGTACAGCCCCATCAACATATACATACTTAAACATCACCCAGCAATGCCAAATCAGTGGCAACGATTCGCTCTAAGAATCTGTTCTTTTAAAAGAGAACGAGGAGGGGGCTTTCTGCTTTCTCTCAGATCTCATCAATTCTCAGCTCACAGCAATCTAGCTCCTATCTCCACGATACTTCTAATGTCTCCAACAAGCACCATGCTTGTTGCTGCTCTTTCCTTGTTTGTTCTTATGATATGATATTGCTGCTCACTGACACATCTGTGAAACTCTGTCCTCTTCATTTCTAGGACACCATGCTTTTGATTTCCCTCCTTCCACATAGTTCCCTCTTTCCCACTCTTAAATTCCAGGGTTACTCAGGGCTCTGTTAATGGCTACAGAACTATGGCCTATAAGCATCTTAAAACTCAACATGCCCAATCCTAACTTTAGCAGTTTTCTCCCCAACCCCTCTCTTCTTTATTCTCCAATATTTTCTATTCCAATACATGACATCCTGCTTTTCTATGTGTGCACAGCCAAACGCTAAGCATCCTAGTAGAACTCTCCCTCTCACTCAGCCTTACAAACCCAACGTCTCTTTTGACTCCATAGCTTTTACTGTCTTAAATGTCTTCAATCCATCAATTTCACCCCATTTTGGCTTAATTCAGAGTCTCATTACTCTTCACCTGGGAACTACTACACTCTCTCAACTAGACTTCTTACCTCTAATTTGGCTAGCATCTATTTACAAATAACTACATGTGATCTTTCTCAAGTCCAAATATGATTATGCCATTTCCTAGTTAAGTTTCACAGATTCTCATTGCATTTATTGGATAGGCCAAAAAGTCCATTTGGGTTTTTCCATAAGATGGTATGGAAAACCCAAATGAACTTTTTGACCCACCCAACAGTATCAAAGTAAAAAAAAAATCTTCATGGACCAACCAAAGTCTTCCACAATTTAGTTTCTGCCTTCTTCTCTAGGCTCATTTCCTACCATACCCACTATAGACAGTTCAGTTCATTCACATGAAATAATTTGGTACATATCCCTTCTGAACATGTGTCAG
Source organism: Neotragus pygmaeus (assembly GCA_006410875.1). Taxonomy (NCBI): domain Eukaryota; kingdom Metazoa; phylum Chordata; class Mammalia; order Artiodactyla; family Bovidae; genus Neotragus; species Neotragus pygmaeus. The sequence goes on along the minus strand of SJYV01051883.1, from coordinate 788,036 downwards.
TTCAGTTCAGTTCAGTCACTCAGTCGTGTCTGACTCGTTGCGATCCCATGAATCGCAGCACGCCAGGCCTCCCTGTCCATCACCATCTCCATGTCACATGTCCACAAATTTGTATATGAAAGCCTCTCTACCTGAAGTATCCAATTTCCACACACCCCTCACCACCATTGTCATACATATCCATACACACACCTCTAATACAAGTCTAGCTAATGTGGACCTATCTTTGCAAACAAGTGTCATTGACCCATATAGCTTTCTTTTATCATTACCTCTACCTACCAGTCTCATTTAATCTATCCTACTACCACTATCAAAGCACTGCTTGTGCATGTGTGGTAAGTCGCTTCATCATGTTCAACTCTTTGCGGTCCTATGGACTGTACCGAGGCTCTTACATCTCCTGCATTGCCAGGCAGGTTCTTTACCACTAGTGCCAACTGGGAAGCCCCAAAGCACTGATTACTTGGCACTATATCTCTCATTAGGCCAGAAGTTTCTCAATCACATAAATCATGTCTTATCAGATTCAGTATCACCAGCAACCATTGGGCACTCAACAAGTGTTTGTGGAATAAACAAATGGGTGATTTACTTTATGATACAAACTCCCATTCACTCCACTGCTCAGTCCCCACACTGAAAATCGTTCATGTCACTCACTTTCCTAGAAGCCTCTCCCATACCATTATGAGAATAAACTGTAAATTCCTTAATGTAGAAACTAAAACTTCATAATCTAACTCCAAACTGCTTCTCCAAGAATTATTTCCTACATATATTGCCTATGGATCATTTGTCTACTGCTCATCTTTCCCTGAATTGTTACTTTCTCATGCTTTCAGGCTTTGATCTATTAAAAGAGAATTCACAAATTAGTCTCATTTGGAAAATTTTTCTCAGGAAGAATTAATTTTAGGAGAATTAATTCACTCAATACAAAATATCTTTTTGTTGTTTACCTAATTTCCTCCCATTGAGTTATAACATCCCCAGAGATGGAGAATTTGTCTCTTTTCTCTCTGCTTATCCTTTTCTATTCTTAACTCCAAGGCAGCAACTTGCACATAGTTGTTAATCAATACACACTGGGTAAATCACATATATTCACCAGTAAAGTTTCATCTTATTTAAAAAATAAGTTTAAATTTTGAAGCCAATAATGCAAAATTACGCCTAAAATCTGTGTTCTTCTTATTCCTGCAACTTCAGAAATAAAATCCTGGACACAGGCAACAAAAAAGGACAAGAGGAATAGCATCAAACTAAAAAAATGCACAGTGAAAGAAGCAATCAACAACATGAAAAGACAAATTATAGAGTGGGAAGAAATATTTGCAAACCATGTATCTGATAAAAGGTTAGTACTCAAAATATATAAGAAATTCTTACAACTGAAAGAAAAAAAAAGCTGATTAAAAAATGGCCAAATGATTCAAATAGACCTTTATTCAAAGAAGACATACAGTTGGCCAATAGGTAGATGAGAAGGTGCTCAGAATCACTAATTATCAGAGAAATGAAAATCAAAACCACAGTGAGACATTACCTTACAACTGTTACAATGGTTATTGTCAAAAAAACAAAAGATAACGTGTTGTTGAGAATGTGTAGAAAAGGGAACCCTTGTACACTATTAGTGGGATTGTAAATTAATGCAGCTATCATGAAAACCAGTATGGAAATTTCTCAATAAATTAAAAATAGAACTTCCAGAAGATCCAGCAATCTTGTTTCTGAGTGTATATCCAAAGAAATTGAAATCAGGATCTTGAAGAGATATCAGTGTTCTCATGTTCATTACATCATAATTCAAAATAGCAAAGATATGAAAGCAACTTAAGTATTCATCACTGAATAAATGGATAAGGAAAATTATGGCGTATACATACAATGGAATATTATTCAGCCTCTAAAATTGAAGGAAACCCTGCCATTTGGAATAGAATGGATAAATTTGGGAGATAGTATGATAAGTGAAATAAACCAGACACAGAATGGCAAATAGTTATTAATGATCTCACCTTTATGAGGAATCTAAAATAGTCAAACTAAAAAAGAAAAATTAAAAAAATATAGTCAAACTGATAGAAGCAGAGAGTTGCCATGGGGGTAAAGGGAAGGGAGAATGGGGAGGATGAGTCAAAGGATATAAAGTTTCAGTTATGCAACATAAATCCTAGAGACCTATTGTACAGCACAGTGCCTATAGTAAACAATACCATATCATATTCTTAAAATTTTGCTAAGTAGATAGAACTTGAGTTCTTATCACAAATAAAAGAGCATGGATGGCAATAAACTTATAGAAGTAAGAGATACATTTATGGCACTGGCTGAGGTGGTGGCTTCATTGCTGTATACTTATCTCCAAATTCACTAATTGCACAATTGATTATGTGTAGCTTTTTTGTACATCAATCATACCTCAATAAAATGGTTTTAAAAACTCTGAAAAATACAAATATCATTTATCCATTCACAGAAAAAAATCCTAAATTTCATAACATTACTGCTAATTAAGAAACAGGTATATTAATAATTTAATATATAAGAATGAACATAATATGTGAAAGTAATAATAATAGTCTATGAAGAAGCCCATGCTTTCTGAGAAGGCAGTATCTGTTCAAGTAGATTGAGTATACATTCCCTCTACTGATTTTAAAAGAAATGGGGTATCCAAGGGATTATTCAAAGTTATTTCTAACAAAGCCTCCAGACTCTCAATGAGATCAAGGTAGTCAGTAATATTAGACAAGACAAATCCCTATTTGAGGCATGCATGCATGCTAAGTTGCTTCAGTTATGTCCAACTCTTTGCCACCACTAGACTGCAGCCCTTCAGGCTCCTCTGTCCGTGGGATTCTCCAGGCAAGAATACTGGAGTGGATTGTTATGCCCTTAGCCGGGGTATCTTCCCAATCCAGAGACTGAACCCACATCTCTTATGTCTTCTGCATTGTCAGGCAGTTTCTTTACCAGTAGTGGCACCTGGGAAGCCCCTATTTGAGGCAATCCCAGCTAATAATTTCTCTGTTAATACAAACAAAAGGGAAAACAAAGCTGGCATCTCTGGTTATCAGAACAGCTTGGAGTCTGCACCCCTAAGAATGTACTTCTCTCCTCTCAGCCTGTCCTCAACTTCTTCCATTCCTCTCAGCAGCGCAGGGAAATTCCAATGTGTTCTTACGTCGTTGACCAAAGGTGAACACACCAACTGTGGTGGAAGCTGCTGGTCCCTGGTGACTGTGTCAGAAACCCATGTATTTCTCCAAGTATTACTCAGCAAGCAATGCCTTCAGTAAATAAATGGCTTCTGCCTCCCCTATGCCTCAGACAATAACAACACAAACGAATCTAGATGCAGCAGGAGGCTGGGGGTAGGTATGAGGTCAGGGTGGTTAAGGGGAGACAGAGAAAGAGTGATATCAAGGGAAGTCCCCTTTCTGACTCTGGGTATGGTTTTTTGTTTTTTTTTTTTTCGGTCTCTGAAGTATCAGTTACATCAAATCTAGCTTAGTGAGCTTAATCTTCTGTTAGACTCTGGGTGGAGGAGGAGCTACAAAAAATTTTCACAAACTTGTGGAGCAGTATGTTATTACACATGGAAAACAACTGGAAAGCAATAAAGGGCATTTTATAATCTAAGGTCAGTTATAATCAAATGATTCAGAATTCTTGTTTTGAGTGGTCAAGTTGAAGAGGTGCAAGAGCCAGAATTTATTTTTTTAATTTTAATTAATTAATTTAATTGGAGGCTAATTACTTTACAATAGCGTAGTGGTTTTTGCCATACATTGACATGAATCAGCCATGGGTGTACATGTGTTCCCCATCTTGAACCCCCTTCCCACCTCCCAAGAGCCAGAACTTATAAAGGAGTCTTTTTTCTGAACATGGAGCCTAAACTAATTTTGGAAATGTAAACTATTTTGACAGGCAGAGCATAGGCACCAACATATCATAAGGAGTTTGGAGAAATAAACTGGGACTTGCCCTTCTTACAAAATCTTGGAGACTTGAAATCTCTTATCAAACATTTTCAAAGGTCATTTTATTTTAGGCTTTAACTCAATTCTACTTCCCTTCACAATTATTTAAAAATCTTCGTACTAAATTTACTTCATGTTCAGTTGCTTTTCTATGTGGAGTCTGGGAATCTTGAAATAAGAAACAGTGTTACCACCTGTAACATCTATAGCTCCTGGGAAGTTGCTGTATAACACAGGGAGCCCAGCCATGTGCTCTGTGATGACCTAGATGGGTGGGATGGGGGGTGGAGTAGCAAGGAGGTTCCAGAGGGAGGGGACATATGTATACCCATGACTGATTCATGTTGTCGTATAGCAGAAACTAACACAACATTGTAAAGCAACCATCTTTCAATTAAAAAATAAAATAAAAAGACAAATGCATAAAATAAGCCAAAAAAAGGAAAATAAAAAATCTCAGAAATGGTTCTCATCCCTTTTTCCCCACCTCTCCTGAGCTGTACAGTTCGAAGGCAATTGGTAGGGCTGAGCAAGACAGGCACTGAAATGTGGGAGAGAGGGTGCATCTAGATCTAAGGTGTGGGAGCCTGTGAGTGACGGGTGGTGTCTGCATAAAAGCCACAGCCCAGGAAGGGTGAGGAGGGCGTCGGTGAGAAGGGCAGCCTGGCATAGGTTTGAAAGCCTAAGGGAAGTTCATCAGGCTTCCAAAACGGTCCAGTGAGAATGAGAAGAAAACAAAGCATTCATCCTGGCAGGGGGCTGGCAGGAAAGTCATGATGTGTCAGAAGCCCAGAAAGATGCAGAGAAAGCCAACAAAGAAAGGAGCATAGCGTGGGGGTGTTAGAGCCCACGAGGTAGATAAAGAGGATGTCTACACAGGAGGGCAGCTTGGTATGGGTGGAAGAGTCTATGTAGGTGGATGAGAGTAGCCATGCAGCTGCTGTATCCAAGGGAGAGGAAAGGGGCACCTCGTGTAAATATAACCTGAGCAAGATGAGGAGAGGAATCCTGTTGGGAACATTAGCGCCCATGAGGCACCAGGGAGCTTCAGCCTGAAGATGTAGTCAGTCCAGGATATCTGAACTCAGGTGATATTAGACAGGGGTTCATGGCAGGATTAGGACAATGACAATAAGAGATTAGTTACAAACAAGGAGGTTGATCAAATAAGAAGTATATGCTTTCTCATTGTTGGAAAAGAGTTATAAATGTGGGAAGGAAGAAAACTAGAATGAACCATGTAGTGCTGGACTGTAACTGAAGGTACTGGCCAATCGGGCTTTTCTCTACATGTGTGTATACATATACACACACAAAGATAAATATAGACAAAAATGGGTATGCACACACAAATACATCTACATACATTACTCACTACACTTTGTATATGTATGTGTGTATATATATGTATATTTTTTTCACTCCTGAAAAAAAAAATATATATATATATTCTCATTCCAGCTGAGCTATTTAAAATCTTAAAAGATGATGCTGTTTAAGTTCTGCTCTCAATACGTCAGCAAATCTGGAAAACTCACCAGTGGTCACAGGACTGGAAAAGATCAGTTTTCACTCCAATCTCAAAGAAAAGCAATGCCAAACAATGTTCCAGTTATCACACAATTTTGCTCATTCTACATGCTAGCAAGATTATGCTCAAAATACTTCAGGCTAAACTTCAGCAGTATGTGAACTGAGAACTTCCAGATGTACTAGCTGGGTTTTGATGAGGCAGAAGAACCAGAGATCAAATTGCCAACATTCATTGGATCATGGAGAAAACAAGGGAATTCCAGGAAAACGTCTACTTCTGCTTCATTGACTACACTAAAGCCTTTGACTCTGTGGATCACAACAAACTGAAAAATTCTACAAGAGACAGGAATATCAGACCACCTTACCTATCTCCTGAGAAACCTGTACGTGGGTCAAGAAGCAACAGTTAAAACTGGACATGGACTGGTTCCAAACTGGCAAAAGAATACATCAAAGCTGTATGTTGCCAGCCTGCTTATTTAACTTATATGCAGAATGCATCATGCGAAATGCTGGATTGGATTAATCAAAAGCTGGAATCAAGATTGCCAGGAGAAAATGTCAACAACCCTATCCCAGCTATGGAATCAGTCATTTCTCTAAGGAGTTCTGGTCCCTTTTAGTAAAAAACAATATGGTTTTTCCAATAGTTATGTATAGATGTGAGAGTTGGACCATAAAGAAGGCTGAATACCAAAGAATTGATGCTTTCCAAATTGTGGTGCTGGAAAGAACTCTTGAGAGTCCTCTGGACTGCAAGGAGATCAAACCAGTCAATTCTACAGGAAATCAACCAATTTTCATTGGAAGGAGTGTTGCTGAAGCTCCAATATTTTTACCACCTGATGCAAAGAGCTGACTCATTGGAAAAGATCCTGATGATGGGAAAGATTGAAGGCAAAAAGAGAAGGGGGCAGCAGAGGATAAGGTGGTTAGGTAACATCACCAACTCAATGGACATGAATTCGAGCAAACTCCAGGAGATATTGGAGGAGAGAAGAGCCTGGCCTGCTACAGTCAATGGAGCCAAAAAGATTCAGACATGACTTAGCAACTGAACAAGCTTGGAGGATATCACCTTAATGAAATGATCAAGTCAGCATTATTAGTAATGTGACAAATCAGTTACATGCTCTTTGACAAGATGCAATGAGAAGAATACAGCATTACTTCTATGCTATGCCTGACAATAACCTGAACTCAATCATGGTGAGACATCAGAGAAAAATTAAACTGGATACTCTCAAAAAAAAAAAAAAAATCCCTCAAAGTACTAAGATCCTGAAAGTCAAGAAGAGATCAAAGATAGAGGCAAACTAAAGAGACACAACTAAACACAGTGTGTAATTCTGAACTGGATCCTTTCCTTATAAAGACTTCGCTGGGACACTGACTGAAACTTCAGTGCAAGGCTAAGAGAGGATGGTATTAAGAGCATATGTCAATATTAGTTTCGTGATTTTGATGGTTGCTGTGGTTATACAGGGGAATATCCTCATTTATAAGAGTACAATCTAGCTTTAAAGTATGATAGGGGCATTCTGTCAAAACTTACTCTCAAATGTTTCAGAAAAAAAATGATTTGTTGTAACTTTTAGGTAGGTTCAAGTTAGAATCAACATTTTAAAATTCACACTACTATATATAAAATAGATTACTAATAAAGACCTACTGTATAGCACAGGAGGCTCTACTCAATATCCTGTAATAACCTATACAATGACCTAAAGAATCTAGAGAAGAGTGAATATATGTATAACCGACTCACTTTGCTATACAGCAGAAACAAAGACTTTATTGTAAACTAACTATAGTCCAATTAAAATTTTTACTGAAAGAAGTACATCAAAGAATTTTAATAATAAATGGTGAGTTGGTTATACCACATGTCCTGGGCTGGTAAGGGTTCCCTCGCAAAAGGCAGATAGTGGAGTCTCTCCTGGGTGATGGAGTAGGGAAGGGCACAGGACATCAGTGTTGCTTGGGGACTGATGTGGGGAGCTTGTCCCAGCACACCCTACCCAAGCCGGGGACTGAGGGAATGATGCATCTATGCATCCTCATAGCAGAGATGTCCTGATGAGTGTGCAGGGCAGTGCTTTCTAGTTCTGAGTCATCAGGTAAAGTCAGCTTCCTCTGCTCTTTTCAGTATAAATGATTTTTTAAATAATAAGCCCTTCCCCTCTAGAGTCCATTCCCATGTAGATGAGCCTCTAGAAGTTGGCAGGGGAAGGGAAACAACTCTGGGTTTGGAAAGTTAAAACCTGGTTTGACCTTGGCCCCTTGGGGCATCCTCCCTTCCCACCTCACCGCTTGCTCTGAGCAGCAGATGAGATAGTTAACAAAAGTCCTTAAAAGGGGCTGTGCAAATGCTAGTATCACCATGGCTCCTCACTATCTGAGCTCACATGAGGAAAATTAAGAAGGTGAGGGTTTTGTTTTGTTTTGCCTCTATTTTCCTTTTCTTCATTACTTGTCATCTTCTGAACCTACCTTTGATCCAGCATTCTCAGCAGCTCACTTACTACCCTGTTTTGACCCATTTGCATGTATCTTTTCTGTCTTTCTATCAAAATACTAATTGCTCAGCCAACAGAGGAAATTATGGATCTCAATCACACACATACTATGTGCCAAGCCAGTAGGAGCAATACAAAANGAACGCCGCTGCAAACACTACGTGGAGCTGCTGGTGGCCCAAGGAGCCGACGTCCATGCCCAGGCGCGGGGCCGCTTCTTCCAGCCCAAGGACGAGGGCGGCTACTTCTACTTCGGTGAGGAGGGGCCTGGTGGGGGCTAGGGCACATGGAGCCGAAGCTGGGGACACGGGGGGTGCCCGGTGGTGCTGGCAGTCCTGACACCTCCCGAGGCACCCAGGGCCGTGCTGACCACAGGCCCAGGTGGAGCCCGGGGCACAGGCCGTCGTTGGCCTTGGTCACTGAGGGCTCACCTTTGAGGAGTGGAGCGCCACCTCACTTGCCTGAGCCTCAGCTGTCCTGTCTGTGCAGTGGGCATCGTGATGGCATCAGAGGGCTATGGTGGGCTATCCTCTCCCACACAGACCTTATCACTTGCATCCTCTAGTCTGACTTAAGCTGGCACTGATGATCAGATGCAGGGTCCAAATGGCATCACTACCATGGCCCAGTTGGACCCATGAAAGATTTTAAATTTCACCCCCGCTTCAGTTCAGTTCAGTTCAGTTGCTCAGTCGTGTCCGACTCTTTGCGACCCCATGAATTGCAGCACGCCAGACCTCCCTGTCCATCACCATCACTCCCGCTTAGATACATGTTATTTGGGGTTCAGAGACAAAGTTCCTCAAAGAGTCCCTCACAGCCTCCAAGTCACGTGGCTGTACCTCAAATAGCCACGTCCGTCTCCCCGGGGACATCGCCCCCAGACAGTTGCAGTTGGCCAGGGCTTGTTCACACTGGCCATGGGCGCTGTGCCCAGCATCACGGCATCTCCCCGGGGTGGGGCCCCATCACTGAGCCGGCCCCCAACCGCCTGCCCCGCAGGGGAGCTGCCCCTGTCGCTGGCTGCCTGCACCAACCAGCCCCACATCGTCAACTACCTGACGGAGAACCCGCACAAGAAGGCGGACATGCGGCGCCAGGACTCCCGTGGCAACACAGTGCTGCACGCGCTGGTGGCCATCGCCGACAACACCCGCGAGAACACCAAGTTCGTCACCAAGATGTACGACCTGCTGCTGCTCAAGTGTGCCCGCCTCTTCCCCGACAGCAACCTGGAGGCTGTGCTCAACAACGATGGCCTCTCGCCCCTCATGATGGCCGCCAAGACGGGCAAGATTGGGGTGAGTGTGGGGCTGGGGTCACTGTGCACACACACACACACATGCGGGGGAGGCTGCTGCTGGCGCGTGTTATTAATGCGCACATTCACCTCCCATCCTGCCCACCCCAGAGTGCAGATGTGCTAGCTCAAGAACTTGCTGTGGCTCCCTGTTGTTCAGCAAGGCTGTTCAACTTCATCCCAGAGCCTCTCTGCTCATCCCACCCCGCTGGATGCTCACCACCCCACTCCCACCAGCCAGGGCACGCCCCTGACAGAGAGCCTCGCCCCAGAGCTGTAGCCCTGCAGTACTCCTCTGCCCTCCAGGGCTGGGGTTCTGGCCCAGCCACTAACCTGCTGTGTGGCCTCAGGGAACATCCTCCTTGTCTCTGAACCTCTGTTTCCTCATGGGGGCTTCCCCAGTCACTCCGTAGTAAAGAATCCATCTGCAGTGCAGAAGACACGAGATCAATCCCTGGGTCAGGAAGATCTCTTGGAGCAGGAAATGGCAACCCACTCCAGTATTCTTGTCTGGAGAATCCCATGGACAGTGGAGCCTGGCGGGGTACAGCCCATGGGGTCACAAAGAGCCAGAAACCACTGAAGCAACTTAGCATGCATGCTATTAACTCATCTGTCAAACAGGATGGTAAGGGCAAGAATTAAACCAGGTGACATGAGGAAAGCGTCCAGCAGTGCTCAGTAAATGCTTTCCCTAGCCCATCCTGCTCTCTGGGGAGGCGCTATTTGCTGGGGTCCCTCCCATGTGAGTGGCCCAGCGGCAGTACCCCTGCCCACACCCCCCCAAAACCCCCTGATCCTCCTCCTCCCACACAGATCTTCCAACACATCATCCGTCGGGAGGTGACAGACGAGGACACCAGGCACCTGTCGCGCAAGTTCAAGGACTGGGCCTACGGGCCGGTGTACTCCTCACTCTACGACCTCTCCTCCCTGGACACGTGTGGGGAGGAGACCTCCGTGCTGGAGATCCTGGTGTACAACAGCAAGATCGAGGTGGGTGCAGGGCAGGAGGGGCCAGAGCAGTGAGTCTGTGGACTGGGTGCAATAGCAGAGGCCAACTGAGTGCCCAGAATGGCACCTGGCATGGGGGGAGTGGCAGGATTGTAAGGGTCAGACTTCAAGGGGACGCAGGACTGGGTTAGGAGCCTGGCACTGTAACTGATGTGCTGTGTGACTCAGGACAAACTCCCCAATCTCTCTGAGTCCCAGCTTCCTCTTTGGTACCATGCGGATAAAAATAGAGCATTTCCCATTGGGTTGCTGGGAGGACCAGATGAACAGCTGGGCGCAGGGTAAACATTATGTGTCAGCTATTATCATTAGCATTTGTTATATGAAGTTTTTAAAAGCTCTCTTTTTAACATAGTAGTATTTTATGAACATCGTTCTGCACCATTAAATATTCTTCTGCAGTATCATTTCTGCTTGGAAATGTACCACATTCTAATTAACCATTCCTCTATTCTTGGTCATTTGAGTTTGTTTCTGCACTTAACTATCAGGAATAACATTGCAGTGGCATCTTTGTGGCTACATCATTGCACATATCCTTGATGATAAAGAAACTCAAATCCTTAAAGAGACAGGATACTGCACAAATGGGGCAGAAAGCCCTGGGGCTTGCATACAGAAAGTCTTCCTTTTAGCCCCAGCTCTGTGAGTTTGGACAGATGCCTTCTCATACCGGAGCTCACTTCCCTCATCTTTCAAATAAGTGACCAACCTGATTTAAACTGGGGGTGGTGGTAAGTTTTAGCATCTCTGCTGCAAACTGATTGATTGGTAGTGTCTGCCCAGGAAACTGTATAGAGAACTATTGTATGGGACTCAATTATTGCTGTCTGTCCTGGGTTCAGACTTGGAAAATTGTGGTAAGTCAAGTATTTATCATCCTGGGCTAAATTTCCCAGTTCCCACTTCCTGAATTAGAATGTCTGAGGTTGAAACCCAGGGGGTTATTTATTTATTTGCAGTAAAAAATTTTTGGCTGCAGCATGCAGGAACTTCATTCCCTGACCAGGGCATCTAATTCATGCCCCCTGCCTTGGGAGTTTGGGGTCTAAACTACTGGACTGCCAGGAAAGTCCCCAGGGATTTGTGTTTTTTAATAAGCCCCATCGGTGATTTTGGTGCCAGCAACTTGTCAACACCCACTGATTGGAGTTTAGGGACCACAGGAACAGATGTTCTTTCAGGAGCTTTCTAGCTCTGGGTTCTATGTGTCTAGAACAGGCTAGAAGGGTAAGTTGGGACAGAACTGGGCAGAGCCTCAAATGCTGAGCCCCAAAGTCTGGGTGTCTGAAGAATGGATCAGGAGGAGAAAGAGTTCTCGGGGCAGAGGGAGGGGGAAGGCATACTGGAGTCAGCCTGCCCACCCCCTGCCCACCCTGCTCCCCCACAGAACCGCCATGAGATGCTGGCTGTGGAGCCCATCAACGAACTACTGCGGGACAAGTGGCGGAAGTTCGGGGCCGTCTCCTTCTACATCAACGTGGTCTCCTATCTGTGTGCCATGGTCATCTTTACCCTCACTGCCTACTACCAGCCTCTCGAGGGCACTGTGAGTGGCTCCGAGTGTGGCAGGAGCTGGGGCAGCTGGGCCTCCTGTGGGAGGGGCTGGAGAAGGCTTGGAACAGGGTGGGAAGGCGCCCCCACACCCGGGGGAGGAGGGGTAAGGGAGGAGGCTCCGTGGACCCAGAGCCTGGGCTGTTGGGAACATCTGGATTTGGAGGGGCTAGGTGAGGACTTGCATGCCCCTTGCCTCACCCAGCCGCCATACCCTTACCGCACTACGGTGGACTACCTGAGGCTGGCCGGCGAGATCATCACACTCTTCACTGGGATCCTGTTCTTCTTCACCAACGTGAGCACTTGGCCCCGGCCTTACCCTGCTTGGACCCTCCTCTCTCTCCACCTCTTTAATCTGTTTAATGTTTGGCCTCACCCCATAGCACGAGGAGCTTCCCCAACCAGGGCTCAGACCCATGCTCCCGGCATTGGGAGCGCCGAGTTAGTCTTAACCACTGGACCTTCAGGGAAGTCCCCTCTACCTCTCTTCGCTCCACTGTCCGCTCCCTGCTTCTGCTGACTCCACCTCTCCTGCCCGGCCCCTCCCCTCCTCCAGATCAAAGACTTGTTCATGAAGAAATGCCCTGGAGTGAACTCTCTCTTCATCGACGGCTCCTTCCAGCTACTCTAGTGAGTAGAGGTGCCTGGGGTGGCAGCTTCTGGGTGAGGAAGGTGGGGTTGGGAGGACATCCTCGAGGTTTGGTGGTAGGGGGTGTGTGTGACTCTTAGTAGGAGTGGACGCACCCAGCCTGATCAGCTACTGTAGCCCAAAGTCAGGCCATTGTCAAGTAAAAGAGTCCTCTGGTTAAAGCAAGATTCTGGTTGCTAGAGAGTTATCACTATATGCACCATAGGAATAAGGAAGTCACTCAGTCGTGTCCAACTCTTTGTGACCCCATGGACTGTAGCCTACCAGGCTCCTCCATCCGTGGGATTCTCCAGGCAGGAGTACTGGAGTGGGTTGCCATTTCCTTCTCCAGGAATATGCACCATGGGTAGAAATAAATTTAACTGCTTACGCTTGTGATTGATTGCTAATGCCTGCCAGGAGTGCCCATGTTAAGAATCTTAAGGTTGTGTCTGTGTTCAGTGGGGAAGAGTGCTGGGATTGATTAATGATGTCTGCCTGGGGCACAGGATGGATTGTGGCATGTGTGTTACATATTTTCCCTTATTCCCAGAGTTAGAGAACACTGAAAATTCTGGGGTAGGACTCCACGCTTCCACTGCAAGGGGCACAGGTTTGATCCCTGGCCAGGGAACTAGGATCTCACATGTCACATGGTAGGGAAAAAAATTTCTTTCACTTAGCCACAAAATCTTCACTGAGAACTACTGAATCTTCCTCTAGCAACTCCAAAGGACATCACTTTGGGATCTGGTAGGGTCCCAGGACAACTAACTACACACATGTCGGTTGCCAATTAGGTTTTTAAGTAATTATCAATTTAATTTTTCTGGCTGTGCTGGGTCTCCGTTGCTGCATGCAGGCTCTCTCTGGCTGCGGCGAGCAGGGGCTGCTCTCTAGCTGTGGTGTGTGGAATTCTCCTTGCGGAGATGTGTATAAGAGACAGCCACTGCCCAGCAGTTTGGGCCTCGGNTTTTTCTGGCTGTGCTGGGTCTCCGTTGCTGCATGCAGGCTCTCTCTGGCTGCGGCGAGCAGGGGCTGCTCTCTAGCTGTGGTGTATGGACTTCTCCTTGCGGTGGCTTCTCTTGTGGCGCATGGGCTCAAAAGTTGTGGCACACAGGCTTAATTGCCCCGTGGCATCTTCCCAGACCAGGGACTGAACCCGTGTCCTCTGCATTGGCAGCCACCTTCTTAACCACTGGGCCACCAGTTGCTAGTTAACTGAGGATTCTGGTTATCAGGATGCTGAGGAACCCTGTGAAGCCACGTGGTCTCATGGTCTCTCTGCTGGGTGTCATCGGGATGTCCTAGTACCTAGAGGGCTTGGGGGCCTGCCTCCCCGTCCAGGGTCTCATTTCCCCCTCTCCCCTCTGGCTCCTCTCATGGTCTCTGCTGCCCTGTAGCTTCATCTACTCCGTGCTGGTGATTGTCTCAGCGGCCCTCTACCTGGCGGGGATCGAGGCGTACCTGGCCGTCATGGTCTTTGCCTTGGTCCTGGGCTGGATGAACGCCCTTTACTTCACTCGCGGGCTGAAGCTGACGGGGACCTATAGCATCATGATCCAGAAGGTACGGGGCAGGCGGTTCCCCCTGGATTTTCGTGTGTCCTTGGAGGGAGCTACACATCGCATGAGCGCAGACAGTGCCGCTGGCCCTGAGGCTGCGGGGCAGTGTGGGGGCAGCGGGCAGGGCCTGGACATGGGGCGGGGCAGGGTGGAGCTGCAGAGAAGGTGTGGGATGAGGAGCTGGGAATGCGAGAAACCACGTATCTCATCTCTGCCTCATTCCCACTGGGGTGTCTAGATCCTCTTCAAAGACCTTTTTCGCTTCCTGCTGGTCTACTTGCTGTTCATGATCGGCTATGCATCAGGTGAGCCCTGGGTGCCCAGGCGGGACTGGCGGGGGTGGCACCGGGGCTGGAGCAGCCGCCATGGTGTCTGGAGGAGAATATCCAGCGTTTGTAGGGCTCACATCGTGTGCCTGGCATTGAGCCAAGTCCTCTCACATCCCTACCTTGTTTAATCCTCCCAACAAGTCTATAAGGGAAGTGCGTTTCTTATGACCTTTTACAGTTAAGGAAACTGAGGCTTAGATTAAGTAAGGTNTTGTAGGGCTCACATCGTGTGCCTGGCATTGAGCCAAGTCCTCTCACATCCCTACCTTGTTTAATCCTCCCAACAAGTCTATAAGGGAAGTGCGTTTCTTATGACCTTTTACAGTTAAGGAAACTGAGGCTTAGATTAAGTAAGGTTAAATAACGTCCCCAAGTTCAAAAGCTAGGAAACGGTAAAACTGTCATCTTAGCTACTGTGGCAAAAGGAGCCCCCCAAAAACTTAGTGACTTTAAACAACCACCCTTTTTATTTTTGGCTGTGTCCTGCAGCATGTGGGATCTTAGTTCCCCAGCCAGGGATTGAACCTGTGCCCCCTAAAGTGGAAACATGGAGTCTTAACCTCCAGGGAAGACCCGCAAACAGCCACCATTTATTATTACGCTCAAGTCCATGAGTCTGCTGGGTGCTTGTGCTGACCTGGGCCAGATTTGGGCTCCCATGTCTGTGTTTGCTGGTGGATTGGCTGCAGATGCCTAGTGTAGCCAGGACTGGCCTCCACTGGGGGTGACTTTGCTGTCTTCCTCGGGGTCACTCATCTCTAGCCAGCTAGCTTGGACTTGGTCACATGGTGGTCTGAGGGTTCCCAGATGTGAGCAGAAGTGTTTGAGGTCACTGACTAGCACAGCGTCACTCTCTCACTTTATTGGCCAAAGTAAGGCTCAGCCTGATTCAAAGAGTGGGGAAAACGGGAATTCCCTGGTGGTCCAATGGTTAAGACTCAGCGCTTCCACTACAGGGGACCTGGCTTCAATCCCTGGTCTGAGAGCTAAGATCCCATATATCGTGCAAACAGCCAAAAAATAAAAAGAGTAAAAATCAAAGAGTATGGAAATAGACTCTACCCTTTTGGTGGCAGGAGCTACAAAGCCTCTACTAGGCTGTATCCTTGATGTCACGATACCTTGGGACCTCAGTGGCACAGGCCGTGGGGGCGGGACTAGGGTTGGGGAAGGTAATCAAGCTGTTGGGCTGGCCCCCAAGGGGCGGGTGACCAGCCATCCGATGCCCAGGATCCAAAAGGGAGCAGGACTCGGAGGCTTCATCTGGGCTTCATGGGAAGGGATGAGTACCACAATTAGCTGATGTCTGGAGTGGGTGACGGCCTTAGTGAGCACAGCTCTGGGGGCAGTCAAGGCTGGTACCTGGTTTCACCTTCCTCCCTTCCTTTCTGTGCTGCTGTGAGCTGGGAAACAGGAACACGAGAGTGAGTCTGTCCCTGGAATGCTGGCATCCCAGACTCCCAAGACCTCTAAGAACAGTCAGCTCAGTGAGGTTCTCCTAGCCGTGGCACTGTTGACATTTGGGGTCAGACAGTTCTCCATGGTGGGGACTCTCCGGTACATGGTGGCATGTTTGGCAGCATCCCTGTTCTTGACCCAATAGGTGCCCGTAGTGTCCCTCCTCCACTTGTGACACCAAAAATGTCTCTAAACCTGCCAAAGGTGCCTTGGGGGACAAATTATCCCCGGTTGAGAACCACTAGACTGAGTCCTGGGACCCTCTTCCTTGTTAATAAGAGTTTGTGGAAAGAGCAAAGGCTTTGCGTGCAGGAGGACCCAGATTCACCCCCTGCCTTGGCTTCCACTCTGGGTGACCTTGGGCCAGCCTCCCCGCCCTCCCCAGGCCTCAGTGTTCCCCTCCATCAAATGGGAAGGGGCCTCCCCACCTCTCACCCTCTGTGACCGTCACTGCCGTCCCTCCCGCAGCCCTGGTCTCGCTCCTGAACCCGTGTGCCAATTTGAAGGTGTGCGATGAGGACCATGCCAACTGCACGGTGCCCACCTACCCCTCGTGCCGCGACAGCGAGACCTTCAGCACCTTCCTCCTGGACCTCTTCAAGCTCACCATCGGCATGGGCGACCTGGAGATGCTGAGCAGCACCAAGTACCCCGTGGTCTTCATCATCCTGCTGGTCACGTACATCATCCTCACGTTCGTGCTGCTGCTCAACATGCTCATCGCCCTCATGGGGGAGACCGTGGGCCAGGTGTCCAAGGAGAGCAAGCACATCTGGAAGCTGCAGGTGAGCCCGGCCCGCCGGCCGCTCCACCCCGGGGCCGCCTGGCCTGCTGCACCTCCGCAGCCTGGCGCTCTGGGCG
This sequence comes from Neotragus pygmaeus, assembly GCA_006410875.1. Taxonomy (NCBI): domain Eukaryota; kingdom Metazoa; phylum Chordata; class Mammalia; order Artiodactyla; family Bovidae; genus Neotragus; species Neotragus pygmaeus. Next base: position 771,274 of record SJYV01051883.1, on the reverse strand, counting down.
AGTCGCACCACGCCCTTCCACCTCCACTTCCCTGTCTGTTTAATGGGCACGGATGAAGCCTGCAGGTCTGTTTCCCGGAGCCGCCTAGCACATTTCCGGCGGCTTCTTGCCTGACCAACAGCTCAGCTTCCCTTGCGGTCCCATTCATGGGATGCAATTCCCCCGGCTCCAGGGAGGGGGCGCTCTGGGCACCGGAAATGCTCAGAGAGCCTCACATTTCAGTGAAAAATCCNCTTAACGTCTCTCTCACTCTGACACTTCTGACTGTCAGGATAATTTCCCATCTCAATATCCTTAACTTAATCACATTTACAAAGTTACAGCTGCCATCTAAGATAACATGTTCACAGGTTCTAGGGAGCCATTATTTTCTTTAACACAAGATGGAAGCTTCGATTATTTTAGACTTTTTAATCTTTTTGATGTATTCATTTAGTACTATAAATTTTTCTCTCAGAACTGTTTTAATTGTGTCCTACAAATGTTGATATGTTGCTATTTATGTTTCAATCACATTAGTGCATTTTTTTTAAGTTTCCTTTGAGATTTCTTTTTGACCCATGGGTTATCTAGAAACGTGATGTTTACTTGGCAAGTGTTTGAAGACTTTCTTTTTCTCTCTCTGTAAGTGATCAGAGAACATATTTTGTATGATTTAAATTTTTTAAAATTTATTGAGATTTGTTATCTGGCTCATGATATGGTCTATCTTGGTGTATATTTCTTGGGTATTTCTACTGAATGTATGTTGAGTAAATTGTTCTACACATGCCAATTATAACTTGCTTGTTGATAGTATTGAATTCTATACCTTTGCTGATTTTCTGCTTAGTTGTCATACAAATTTTTGAGAAAAGAATGTTAAAGTTTCCAATATGTTAGTGTGGATTTGTTATTCCTTCTTCCAGTTCTGTCAGTATTTGCTACACTTATTTTGCAACAGTTATTTGGCACATATATATTTAGTGCCAATATTTTGGCAAGACACAAGATTTTATGTCTTACTGATGGACTGACTCTTTAATTACATACATTTTCTCTGGTAATTTTCTCTTCTTAGAGTCTAATGTATCTGATATTAACACAGCGACTTCTGCTTTCTTTTAATATGTGCAAGAAGTTTTTACTTTTAACTTGCCTATATCAATATATCTAAATTTCCTATATTTGAGTTTCTAATAGACAATATATAGTCAGATTATAATTTTTAATACACTCTGGGAATCACTTACTTTTAATTGATGAATGTAGACCATTTACATTTAAAATAGTTGTGTATATTTACGGCTTCACATCTGCCAGTTTGATTTTTCTGCTTTCCTCTCTGTTTTTCATTTCTCTGGTCTCCTTTTCTTACCTCCATGCAGTTGGCTTCAGAATTTTTTACATTTCCATTTTGATTGTCTATACAGTATTTTATTGTATCTTTTTGTATAACTCTTTAGTAGTTGCTCTAGATATCATATTATGTATGCATAATTTATTATAGCCCACTGGTGTAGTCATTTACTAGTTTGAATGAATGGCAGAAATGTTACGTTAGAGTTCTCCAGAGAAACTGGATATACAGATGTAGAGATAAACATATAAGAGGAGATTTATTATAGAAATTGGCTTATGCAGTTATGAAAGCCAAGAAGTTTTGCAATCTGCTGTGTGCAAGCTTGGGAACCAGGAAAGATGGTATAATTCAGTATGAATCTTAAGGTTTGAGAAACAGGGGGCTTACCAGTAAAAGACCTGGAAACCAAAGGCCCTAGACCCAGAGGCTCCAATGTCCAATGGTAGACAAGGAGAGATGTTCCAGCTTAAAGAAGAGAATCTGCCCTTCCTTCACTCTTTTGTTCCATTCAAATCCTCAGAAGATTAGATACTTGACCATATCGGTAAAAGTGGCTCTTTCTATTCAGTCTACTAAATCAAATGCTAATCTTTGCCAGAAATACCTCACAGGCATAGCCAGAAATAACTTTTTACCAACTATCTGAGCATAACCCAGCCCAGGCAAATTGACACATGAAATTAACTCTCACAATTCTTATTTCCCTTTATCTTCCTTTATCCACTCTAGCTTATAGTCATAAATATTTTCTCTCCATACATTTAAAACCAATTAGAAAATGTTATATTTTGGCTTCAATTTTCAAATATAATTTACAAAACTCAAGAGAAGAATGAATGTCTAATGTATTTACCCATTTTTTTTTTCTTATTGTGTTCTTTCTTCCTTTGTGATATTCCAAGATTCCTTTTTGTGTTGTTGCTTTTGTTTGGAAAACTTCGTTTGGCCTTTCTTTTTCTTTTCTTTGAAGTTTATAAAATAAACTTTTAAAATATTTTTTTCTAGCTATACTAAAGTACAATCAACAAATATAATTGGAACACAGTTAAAGTGTACAATGTAATCTTCTGCTATATATTAACAGTAATGTCCAACTCTTTGTAACTCATGGACTGTAGCCTTCCAGGCTCCTCTGACCATGGGATTTCCCAGGCAAGAATACTAGAGTGGGTTGCCATTTCCTTCTTCAGGAGATCTCCCTAACCCAGGGATCAAACCCACGTCTCCTGCAAGCTTCCTACATTGCAGGCAGTTTCTTTACTGCTGAGTTATCAGGAAGCCCATATATTAACAAATATATATAACAAGGAGAAGGAAATGGCAACCCACTCCAGTTGTCTTGCCTGGAGAATCCCAGGGACGGGGAGCCTGGTGGGCTGCTGTCTACGGGGTCGCACAGAGTTGGACACGACTGAATTGCCTTAGCAGCGTATATAACAAATTGTATATGTTGTGAAATGTTTTCCTAGGCTTTCTTGTACAATAGATCTACTGGAAAGAAATTCTCTTAGTTTTCCTTCATCTAAGAATATATTAATTATCTTCTAATTCCTGAAGAATATTTTCACTAGATACAGGATAACAGGTTGATAGTAGTTTCCTATCACCATTTGAAAAATGTATCACTTTTAGTTTATATGGTTTCTGATGAGAAACCTGTCATCATTCAAACTGTTCTTCCACAAAAGCTAAGGTGTTGCTTCTTTCTTCCTGCTTTAAAACTTTTTCTTTGTCTTTAGTTTTTATAAAACTTCCCTTGTGGCTCAGTTGGTAAAGAATCTGCCTGCAATGTGGGAGACCTGGGTTCTGTCCCTGGATTGGGAAGATCCCCTGGAGAAGGGAACAGCTACCCACTCCAGTTTTCTGGCATGAGAATTCCACGGACTTTTTAGTCCATGTGGTCACAAAGAGTCGGATATGACTGAGCGACTCTAACTTAGTTTTCATAAGCTATACTATTAATGTGTATTGATGCAAAGTTTCAGAGAGTTCATGACATTTGGTGCCCCCTTAAGTTCTTGAATCTGTAATCTTTCTTCTCCTAGGACTCTAATGATAACATGAATGTTATATATATATTTTTATAGCCCTACACGTATGTAAGGTTTTGCTTGTTTGTTTTTTTAATTTTTTTTCAGCCTTTTTCTTTTTTTCCAGATTTGGGTGATTTCTACTGTTTCATCCTCAAACTCACTGATTCTTTCCTCTGTTCCTTACATTATGTTACTGAACCCATCCACTGAGTTTTCTTACTTTGGCTGTTGCTGCTGCTAAGTCGCTTCAGTCGTGTCCGACTGCGCGACCCCAGAGACGACAGCCCACCAGGCTCCCCCACCCCTGGGATCCTCCAGGCGAGAACACTGGAGTGGGTTGCCATTTTGGCTATTGCATTTTAAATTCTAAAGTTTCCATTCGCTTCTTATGTTTTCTAATTCTTTGTTGAACACTTTTTTGTTTTAGATGTGTATAAGA
>SJYV01051883.1:743953-767316 GCA_006410875.1 Neotragus pygmaeus | reverse complement strand
TTTTTTTTTTTTTCATTTGGTTAAGCATGTTTATAACTGCTCGTTGAAGCATTTTTATGATGGTTGTTTTAAAATTTTTGTCAGATAATTCTAATATCTCTGTCATCTCAGTGTTTGCATCTATTGATTTTTTTTTTCATTCAGTTAGAGGTCTTCCTGGTTCTTGTTATAATGAGGGATTGTTGATAAACATGACCATTTGGGTACTTATAAGACTCTAAATTATACTTAAACCTGGTGTAGCTTGCTTCCATTGATACTGGGAAGAGGAATATACCAACTTAACATTACCAGGTGGGTGTATTAATAAAAGTTCATGTGGTTCACATGGCCTCTGCTGACACCCAACCAGGGATCTCCTCATTACTGAAGGGTGGACTAGGAGTCTTGCTCTGTAGGGGCATCCACTGATATTTCCCTGGCCGGAAGAGGTAAAGTACCTTATTACAGCTTTTCTTGTGGCCTCTACTGACACCATACAGGAGAATGTAGCCTTACTTCTGCTTGGTAAAAACAAAAAGTCTTGGCTCCCTACTCAGTATTCCTACTATGCCTACTATTCAACCTCCTTACTACACTTAACGAATCCCTACGATAGCTACTACTCACAGTCTCCTTACTCCCATTCCCCAGGGAGAGGAAGGCGTGGAAAGATGATGTGATGATAGTGGTGATAAGGGAACCTTGTTACAGCCTGGTGAGGGTTTCAGTCTCCCTACTCAGCATTTTTTTTTTTTTTTTTTTTCGCTTAGAGGAAGGCCACAGTTTTTTCTGTGATATTTGGCTGGAGTAGAGTAGTCATTATAAAAGTTTTCTGTATCACTAGGTGTCCCATTTTATTCCTTTGGCTAAAGACAGAAGGCTTTTGTTAAGTCTTTTGTTGTCTGTGCCCCCCCCCCCCCTTTTTCCAGTTTATTGCCTTCAATTTCAAATCTGGGATATATAAGATAAGCAGAAACCTCTGGAAATACCACTGTGACCTCCCACAGTCCTGAAATTTCTGCTGATCTGTCCTCATTTCTCTTTTAAGTCTTTCTTATGTTTTATTTATATATACTCCCCATGGGTTTTAGTTATACTTATAGGAAAGATAAGGGGAAATTACATCTACTCCATCTTCTCAGAAATGGAATTGCTAATAAGTAATTGTAGAGTTATTAAAAGAAACACTCCCCCCTCCAGATTAAACTTTTACTACATGGAAAGTACTATAGATGTTCTTTCATAAGTACAATTTAAATTACTGGATTTTAGCAAAATTTAAAAATTTTCTCTGTGAAGAGCACTGATAAGTGAATGAAAAGATAATCCACAGTCTAGAACAGACCATTGCATGAAAAAATAATATGAATGGAAATGTCTCCTTAGAAAATTAATCCAGCTAAAAATGAAAACAAAATGATATAACTAGAACATCAACATTTTACAACCTTTAGTATACTAGTAAATGTAAGTATCTGACTATTAACAGCTGCTAACCCAGGAAGAGGGTAAAAACAAAGGTTAGTTTCCTCCTGATGAAAGAATATATAACATTATCTCTAATCTTGTGAAACTGAACAAACTTGAGTTTTATCAAACCTCTGGATCCAACTACCAAATTCAGAAAATACAAAAGAAGAGAAACATGTTGAAATACATTATCAGTGTGTAATCAGCAAAATCTAGTCTATAGGAAACTCTGCAAGTCAATGGCCCAAATTCTCCAACAAATACACTTTAAGAAAAAGAGAAACAGAAGATAAATCTTTAGATTAAAAGAGATTTAAATGGCATGTGAAGAAGTTTTTAATAGCAAAATTAAACTAGAAAATCAAGGGATGCACACTTTCATGATAAAACTATAAACACACACGCATACATTTTTTAAAAGGCACATTGAAAGGACAAAGATAGATGAGAGAAGAAGACCAAGATTTTGAAGCTGAAAATTAGATGAGCGAACCTTAATCTGTGGTCAACAAGAAGCTTAAACTTAAACCAGCAGTGGGCATATACTTTGCTTTCTCTTCAGATTATATAAATCTTTCACCTTTTAAACCAGGAGTGGGCAATTTCAGAATTTGGTTCAGAAATTGGTGATTTTAGCTATCCCTAAAATTATGAATGAGGACAGGGCTAGAAGGGGACTGGATGAAAAAAAAATCTGTTTAAGAACCAGCAAAGTCCAGGTACTCTCTGCACATAGATGGCAGCTAGCTCCTTGCCTCTGCTTGAAGAAAAGTAGATGTTTATTCTCAGTAAAAAGTTAAGAAGAGATGGATGATGGATAATAGGCACCCCTGAGGGTTCTGTGCTAACTCAGGATTGAGTAAAGATCTACATCTTGAATGGTGAATCCCCATCATGGTTTCCCATTCATCTCCCAGATGCTAACAACCAGGCTTATATGCTCTAGGAATAAGAGGAAAAGATTCTTAACTGAATATTCAACCCAATCCTATACAAAAGACCTAGAAATACTGACAAGTTGGTGGGTCCCTCAAACACAACCAGTTCAAGTCACCATGAAATGAAGCCTAATGGTCAAATTCCACTAAACTCCATAAAGCTTCTGGTCAATTTTCTAGTGTGCCATTCAAATGTAAGCAGACATGCAAGAATTATCAGATATTTAAGGAAAGCCTTCAACCTTCAAGACGAACAGACATCAGACAGTTTGAAAGAAATCCAGCTTGAAGCATCACTAATATTCTCTGATATATAAAAGAAAATATTGCATACAAAAATATGAAAAATCTCTAATATGAAAGCATAATGGGGGAAGAGAGCTCTTGGAAATTGAAAACAATAGCAGGAATAAAAAGTACAATAGAAAGTTTACAGGATAAATTAAGAAAACTGGAGAGAGAAAAGTTTAGAGTTGGGAGAATTGTAAAAAAAAAAAAAAAAAAAAAAAGCCTGAAATCTGATTAGCTTGAATTCTCTTGAAGGTAAGATGAGAAAAGAGCAGGGAGTGAGTATTATCAAAGAAATAATTCAATAAAATTTCCCAGAAAATTACATTTTCAATTTGACCACTCCTACCAACTACTCATCAAATATTTCAGAGGAACACTCTAAATTCAGATGGATCACCATGAAGTTTCAAACTCTGGCCATAGAAAGAACACTCTAAAACCATCCAAGGTAAAGAAAACCAAGGTCACATACAGTAAATAGACATTAACACAACATTGCATTTCTCAACAACAAAGCTGAAAGCTAGAAGATAATAGATCAGTCATTTCAAGTTTTTGAGGGGCGATGATTTGTGACCCGAAGTTTTACACTTAGTACAAATAAAATTTGTTAGAGTGGTACTAGCTATTGTAACAAATAAACGTCCAAATTTCAGAGGTTTAACACAATAAAAGTTTACTTTTTATTTACATACAAAGCAGTATGTATTCCTGTATGGAAAAATGGCCTTCTGCTTATTGATTCAGAAAAGCAGCTTCTAAAATTTCATGATTTTTCTGTCTTCATGGACTTTCCAATCCTCTGCCTTCAGATTTGGAGAAGGCAATGTTAACCCCCTCCAGTTCTCTTGCCAGGAGAATCCCATGAACGGAGCAGCCTGGTAGGCTGTGGTCCATGGGGTCACTAAGAGTCAGACATGACTGAGCATCTCACTTTCACTTTTTACTTTCATGGATTGGAGAAGGAAATGGCAACCCACTCCAGTGTTCTTGCCTGGAGAATCCCAAGGACAGGGGAACGTGCTGGGCAGCCATCTATGGGGTTGCACAGAGTCAGACATGACTGAAGTGACTTAGCAGCAGCAGCAGCAGCAGCCTTCAGGTTAAGGAGGAAAAGAAGAGGAAAGAAGGGGATGGAAGAGGCAGACTTATTCAGCTCATTGACCTAGAAGTGATTCATACCACTTTTCTTCACGTACTACAGGTGTGAACTAGTCATCTACCAACTCCTAGATGATGGGAGTCAAGAAAATCTAGTTTCTGGGTAGCCAAGAATTTCTACCAACAGCTCTTTACAATGAAAGGAAGAACACAAATTTCTTGTGGACAACCAGCCATTTCCCCCACACCTGTCAAGATATTAGTTGAACACAAAAGAATGAAAATAATTGCTTAGACACATGAGGGTTCAGATAACTTTTCCTGTATACTCTTTATCAAGAAGCTCCTTGCAGATATACTCCACCAGAATAAGGAAATGAAGACATGAATGGCAGTCAGGGATTTAATGCAGAAGAGAGGTGAGGAAAATCCCTGGGGTAACAGGAAAGGGAGATCCCAAGGTGGCAGGTGTGCAGTAGGCCTAGAAAACAAGTGGAGATTTGGGCAGCCATTCAGAAAGCTCCAGAAAGAGATTTCCAAGAAGATAAAAATAATAGAACATCTGGGGGTTTAAAATTGTGGGGAGGATTTATATTTATGGTGGAGAATCTAAGAAAACCAAACAAACATACCAAAGAAAGACAATTGTTAACTTCGGGGAAAACAGAAACCAAAAAGTTGTACAAGAAGAGAGATATATTTAATTGTAGTTTCCTACATGGAGTGGTGTAAGAATAAATACATTTGTTCTTTGTCCCTGGTTCCTAGTACAGAACTTCCTGAGAATTTCCTCAGTGATAGGAGTATCTTTTGTTATTCATAATAATCCATTTTAAAATATACCTGAGTTTATGCTAATAAGGTGACTCTAGAAAGCTTCAGAATGGGGACTGGTAGCTAGAGGATCCAACCATTTAATTAGAAGGCTAGAATTTTCAGCTCAATCTCCCAACCTCCAGGAAGGGGAGAGGGGCTAGAGGTTGCATTGAATCACCAATGGCCAATGAATTAATCATTCATGCTTAAATAATAAAATTTTCATAAAAATCCCTAAACAACAGGGTTTGGAAAGCTCTGGGTTGATGCACACATTGAGGTGCCAGAAGGGTGGTGTTCCCAGAGTGGGCGTGGAAGCTCTGCTTCTCCACCCTCCTGACAAGCGTTAGTTGCTCAGTTGTGTCTGACTCTTTGTGACCCTGTGGACTGTAGCTCACCCACTTCCTCTGTCCATGGAATTTTCCAGACAATAAAACTGGAATGGGTAGCCATTCCCTTCTCCAAGGGATTTTGCACTATGTTTTCTCCCATTTGTTTGTTCCTAAGTGCTATCCTTTATAATAATCTAGTAAGGGTAAGGAAACAACCATCCTAAGATCTGTGAATTATGCTAAGTCACTTCAGTCATGTCCGACTCCGTGCGACCCCATAGATGGCAGTTCCCCAGGCTCCCCCGTCCCTGGGATTCTCCAAGCAAGAACACTGGAGTGGGTTGCCATTTCTTTCTCCAATGCATGAAAGTAAAAGTGAAAGTGAAGTCACTCAGTCGTGTCCAACTCTTTGCGACCCCATGGACTGCAGCCTACCAGGCTCCTCTGTCCATGGGATTTTCCAGGCAAGAGTACTGGAGTGGGGTGCCATCGCCTTCTCGAGTGAATTATGCTAGCAATTACTAAGTCTGAGGAGGAGGCTGTAGAATCCCTGGATTTGTAGCCAAGTTGGACAGAAGTAGAGGTAACTTAAGGAACCTAATACTTGAGACTAACGTCTGAAGTGAGGCCTATAGTCTGTGGAATCCAACCCCAACTCCAGGAGCTGGTGTCAGATTTGGCTGACATAAGGAAGTGGAGAACACCAGACACAGTCTGGCTTTGAATAGTGTTCAAACAATTATAATAACATAAACTGAACACTGATCTTACTAAAGTTACAATATAATTATAAAAATACAATTATGATTCAAAAATAATTGAAAGAGAATTTGTGTGTGTGTGTCTGATGGTGTTGGAGTGGAGCCTCAGTAAGAAAGCACTAAATCCTTATCTTCCATGATGGAAAGTCAATAGATAATTCCTGAAACTGAAACAAATGAGATATCGTCATATACTAATGCTTTTAGAATTGTGAAGGGAATGCAAAAGGAATAGCCTGCAAAATACAGTAATGGGGTTAGATACAGGAGGCAGTGGCAGAACGTACTTTATTTTATAAGCAGTTTTCTAGAATGTTTAGTTCTTTTAAACTATGTATATGGGTAACTTTGATTAACATGAAAATAAATTTATTTTTGAAAACAATAGCACCCTACAGATATCCAGAAAGGAGAATGGATTGAAATCATAGAAGATGAAAATCAGAGGGACTAGTTAAAAGCCTATAGCAGCAGTTCAGGAAAAGAGATAATCTGTACCAAATGAATGCAGTTTCAGTGGGAATAGAGGAACAAGGACAAATATATCATGGTCACCAATCAATTAGGGAGGAAACAAAAGTAAGAGAGGAACATGTCATAACTGCAACATTTTTGTCTTTTATAATTGCCTCTATGGAAGTGCCATTATTAGAGGAAGTAGAGGAGGAAGAACAAATTAACAGGAAAGATAATGAGATTAGTTTGGATGTCATGGATATGAGAAGCTGACTTCTATGGCCCAGAAGAAAGATTATAGGTATGGATCTATGTTTGCCAAGAGCAGATTATCAGTTGTAAGTAATTAAAGCCAAGGTTGACACAGTAAAGATCAGCCAAGAGAGAGCTAACACAGAGATTAAGTCAACAACTCAACTCTGGTGAAAGCCAACATTCAAGAGCAAAGAAAGAAGAGACGCTGCAAAAGAGAAGGAAAAAAGACAGACGTGCAGATGCCAAAATACAGGAAGGTCTCAGACTCCAGGAGAAGGAAGAGTGCCAACATGAGAGGAATCTGAGATGTCAGTGTGAAAGAGAAGTGGTCAAAACAAATATTAAAGAGTCTGTTATATTTGGCAGAAGTGGTTTAAAGATAACAGGATGCTAAGAGTAACATTTTGTGGAAGAGAGCAACTAGGAAGAGAAGGCAAGAGAAGTAGTTGAACCCACACGGGGAAAAGGATCAAAGGAGGGTGGTTTGTGTGTTTACCTAATGTCTTTTTTCTTCGGATCACAAAAGTCAAATATGCTTTACAAAGAGAATTTGGAATATTATTCAGTCATGAGAAATGAGGCTATCCAGCCATTTGCAACAACATGGATGGGCGTTGAGTACATTATAAGTGAGATAAGGGAGACAGAGAAAGACAAGTGCCATATGATATCACTTTTATGTGGAATCTTAAAAAAGCCAGACTCATTAAAAATAGAGTAAATGGTGGTTACCAGGGGATGGGGGCAAGGGGACAAAATGTATGTTGTTTAAGGTTATAAACTTGCAACAAGCAATACATAAGCCACAAAGATCTAATGCACAGTATAATCAATATAGACAACAACAGTACACTATAACTATATAATGTGATAATGTCACTACTATGGTAATCATATCACGATATACAAATGTATCAAAGCAACACATTATACATCTTAAATCTATATGATGTTATATGTTAAATTTATTCAAAAAGAAAAAATTTGGAAATAAATGCAGAGATCATATTTTGATATACAAATTATCAATATATTTTTCACTTCACTCCTTGTTAACAATGTTTTTTTCATGTCTATGTATGGCAAAACCAATATAGTATTGTAAAGTAGAATAAAGTAAAAAATTAAATTAAATTAAAAAAAATAAATCCAAAGGCAACATACATACTTTCTCAAGAGAAGGAAAGTGCTTTGGAAATAGAAAATTACTTAGGGTTTTAAAACCAAAGTACCTAATATTTTGAGATTCAAAAACATTTTGCCTTACAGAATTCAATGCATCTACCTTGTGTCATAACTAAAAAGATTTGGAAAAATATGTGATATATAAAAGAATCAATTTTTCCCAGCCCCACCACAAATTAGCCTCCAGACTTAGGGAAGGAAAAGTTGAAGAACTTCCATATTGATGTATCCCTGGTGCTACCTCTAGTTCAGAATTGAGGGAGGGGGTCATGCCTGAAAATCCAGGTGAGTGTGAGAGACTCCAGAGAAGATGAAATCTGTGCCTGGTTTTCTACCTGTGATTTGAAAAAATGGCAGGATTTTTGGGGTTTTCTGGACCTAGCTTGGTCGGCAGCAGTGGCAGAGGACTAGCTCCATGGACATCTGGGATTTACACAACCTTATCGAATTTCTTGTGCTCTGAATGGCATAGGAACACCCAAGAAGGCCACAGTGTTAGCTGAGAGAAAACCAGACTCAGAGAGGCCTTGCATCAAGAAAGCAAAGCGCTGAGCTGTGTGAACTGACATCTGAAGCCAGATAGGAGACGACTTCGACCTTCTGCCAGTACAAACAGATGATGGCAGAGGGCTAGCTCATTGGTCCCCAGAATCACAGCCTTGGCCTGCCACATATACCCGCAACTTAGTCACAGATCCGGAAACTCCATGAGTAAATATATACCTCCCCATTCAACTGAGGGTTTGAAATAGAACTTACACTTATTTGCAGAAAAACTAAAGAAAGTTTTTTTTTTTTCTTCCCTCTGATTATGGATCAAGACTTATGCCCATTAGCCATTAAAAAAAAAAATGAAAATAAACGTCATAAACATCAGCACTGAGAGATATCCATCATTAACATTTTGATGTATGTCTATATTGTCTTTTATAAATTTATCTGTGTAAATATGTATTTGCAACTTGGGATTAAATCTGCTATATAGTTGTGCATACTGCTTTTGAAATTTTTTAAATATCATAAAGATATATTCTAACTTTTAAACATTTTAGAAAATGATTTTTAAGAGTGTCACAGATTTCATTATATGGTACATATGTGATATTTTTCTAGGATCACTTTGTGATTTCTTGTTCTAGATGATAAAGCAAGAAGAATATGTGTTAAGTTCACTGATGAACTATGGGAACTATGATAAGACCACAGTAGCAGTAACTGTGCCTGTTAGACTGCTAGAGTTTCACTGCCTATGCTACTAAGTAAGATAATTTTTAAAGTTTTTTTTTTTATATATGGACCCTTTTTAAAAGTCTATTGAATTTGTTACAATAGTACTTCCAATAATGGGGGGTTTGGGGACTTTCTTTTTTTTTTTTTTGGTCACAAGGCATGCGTGATCTTAGCTCCCTGACCAGTGATCAAACTCACACTCCCTGCACTGGAAGGGGAAGTCTTAGCCACTGGACCACCAGGCAAGTCCCCTTAAATGAGATAACTGAATGAATAATCATAATGAGTGTGTAGATCAAGATTTAAAAAAAAGATTAAGAAAGCACCTCTTATTTTATTATAACAGTGTCTGGGGAGATGGGACCAGGGAGAGGAGATGCTGTGAGAATATCGAGGTTGGACTGCTAAGGTACATATCCTTCTTCTTCTGCATGCAGATATGATATGAACTCTTTTATATTCTTGGGAATCTGATTTTTAATGGAGACTAAACAGGAAAGGTCACTAATATCAATGTGGTATCAGTCATATCCACACCAAAAGTTAATCACTCAAACCAGGAAACCCTCCTGCTTAGAACTAACGAAAGGGTATTTAAAAGGTGGACTTTTGGTGCTATTTCTTTCTCCTCTGTTCTGCCACACCCAGCATGTAGAACTCTTCCTTTTCTTAACAGCCTGTGTTCAATTTGAGATGGGCTCATGCAGATGGAAAAAGTAGACATTTGTTCATCTTTTCCTTCATGTCTCTCAAAGAATATTCTCATTTTTCTTTGGAGAATCCAGCCCTCCCCATTCTTAGTCATACTACTTAGGTAAGACTGACCCCAGTCTGGCTCCAGAAGTGGGCCCTAAAATTAGCCTAAGCCAATCAGCACTCGTTGGAAAAGATCGTGATGCTGGGAAAGATTGAGGACAGGAAGAGAAGGGGGCAACAGAGGATGAGATGGTTGGATGGCATCACCAACTCAATGGACATGGGTTTGAGTAAACTCTGGGAGATAATGAAGGACAGTAAACTTGGCATGCTGCAACCCATGGGCTCTCAAAGTCGGACATGACTGACTGAACAGTAACAAAATCAGTATTTAATTTTCCTAAGCCAAGAAATTAATTCATAATTATGAAGTAGTTACCAGAAATAGGTTCTCCATTGGTCTCCAGTTGAGTAGTGTGAAGATGTGAAATTNTTTTTTTTTTTTTGGTCACAAGGCATGCGTGATCTTAGCTCCCTGACCAGTGATCAAACTCACACTCCCTGCACTGGAAGGGGAAGTCTTAGCCACTGGACCACCAGGCAAGTCCCCTTAAATGAGATAACTGAATGAATAATCATAATGAGTGTGTAGATCAAGATTTAAAAAAAAGATTAAGAAAGCACCTCTTATTTTATTATAACAGTGTCTGGGGAGATGGGACCAGGGAGAGGAGATGCTGTGAGAATATCGAGGTTGGACTGCTAAGGTACATATCCTTCTTCTTCTGCATGCAGATATGATATGAACTCTTTTATATTCTTGGGAATCTGATTTTTAATGGAGACTAAACAGGAAAGGTCACTAATATCAATCAGTCATATCCACACCAAAAGTTAATCACTCAAACCAGGAAACCCTCCTGCTTAGAACTAACGAAAGGGTATTTAAAAGGTGGACTTTTGGTGCTATTTCTTTCTCCTCTGTTCTGCCACACCCAGCATGTAGAACTCTTCCTTTTCTTAACAGCCTGTGTTCAATTTGAGATGGGCTCATGCAGATGGAAAAAGTAGACATTTGTTCATCTTTTCCTTCATGTCTCTCAAAGAATATTCTCATTTTTCTTTGGAGAATTCAGCCCTCCCCATTCTTAGTCATACTACTTAGGTAAGACTGACCCCAGTCTGGCTCCAGAAGTGGGCCCTAAAATTAGCCTAAGCCAATCAGCACTCGTTGGAAAAGATCGTGATGCTGGGAAAGATTGAGGACAGGAAGAGAAGGGGGCAACAGAGGATGAGATGGTTGGATGGCATCACCAACTCAATGGACATGGGTTTGAGTAAACTCTGGGAGATAATGAAGGACAGTAAACTTGGCATGCTGCAACCCATGGGCTCTCAAAGTCGGACATGACTGACTGAACAGTAACAAAATCAGTATTTAATTTTCCTAAGCCAAGAAATTAATTCATAATTATGAAGTAGTTACCAGAAATAGGTTCTCCATTGGTCTCCAGTTGAGTAGTGTGAAGATGTGAAATTTGCACCATGGGTATGCAGGATGGGGAACGAGCACGATTTCTGAGAATAAAGCAAATACCACTGAAGGCAGAACAGGAAAACAGAAAGAAACAAATTCTGTGGAGACAATTTGAGCCACTGTGTCAGGCTTTNAGATGTGAAATTTGCACCATGGGTATGCAGGATGGGGAACGAGCACGATTTCTGAGAATAAAGCAAATACCACTGAAGGCAGAACAGGAAAACAGAAAGAAACAAATTCTGTGGAGACAATTTGAGCCACTGTGTCAGGCTTTAGCTGAAACTAATCTCAATTTTAATGTTTTCCATTATGTGAACAATTTCTTTAAATTTTTAAGCAAATTTAAGTTAGGTCTTCTGTCCCAAAACAATGGAATAATACCTAACATCAACAATTTAGGAAGGATTTGAATGAGCCGTTTTCATCTGACTTTACTTTCCTAGCTGACTGAGAATCTCCTTAAATATAGATGACTATCATTTATTAAATACATCACACAGTGAGATTTAGGTTTGGAAAGAGATGCATTTTTTTAAATAGTAGAATTTCCAATCCCCTCCACCAAGTTATATTTCTAGGTAGAGAAAAGTTGGTAGCTAAAAGAATTAATATTTTATGAATGCTTACATATTACCAAATTACCTTCCAGGAAGGTGGCTCCCACAGCCATTTATGAGCAGGAGTTTCAATTCAGTGAGAGTGAGCTGGTTATGGTTGTACCTTTAGTTGTTGCTAAATGCTGGAAAGATATGTACATGTTTGTATGCTTTAAAGATTTAATTCACAGAGGAGAGGTTGAAAATGCATAATGGGGATGATGTGACTGTTGAATAAAACATCCTAGTCCTAGAGGAGAAGAGGGAATTTAGAGTATAGCACCAAAATTACCATTAGGCAAATTTTTAGACAGATACCTCCTCCTCAGAGTAGGAGAAACTAAAGATGGAGAAATGGAGTTAGGAGGAGTTAGTAAGAATGGAGTAATTCATTATATCTACTACTGTGGGCAAGAATCCCTTAGAACAAATGGAGTAGCCCTCACAGTCAACAAAAGAGTCTGAAATGCAGTACTTGGGTGCAATCTCAAAAATGACAGAATGATCTCAATTTGTTTCCAAGGCAAATCATTTAACATCACAGTAATCTAAGTCTATGCCCCAACCTCTTATGTTGTAGAAGCTGAAGTTGAATGGTTCTAAGAAAAACTACAAGATCTTCTAGAACCAACACCCCAAAAAGAGAGAGAGAGAGATCCTTTTTATCATAGGGGATTAGAACACCAAAGTAAAAAGTCAAGAGATACTTGGAGTAACAGGCAAGTTTGGTCTTGGAGTACAAAATGAAGCAGGGGGCAGGCTAACAGAGTTTTGCCAGGAAAACACACTGGTCATAGCAAACACCCTCTTCCAACAGTTGGACTATGAAGAAGGCTGAGTGCCGAAGAATTGATGCTTTTGAACTGTGGTGTTGGAGAAGACTCTTGAGAGTCCCCTGGACTGCAAGGAGATCCAACCAGTCCATTCTGAAGGAGATCAACCCTGGGATTTCTTTGGAAGGAATGATGCTAACGCTGAAACTCCAGTACTTTGGCCACCTCATGCGAAGAGTTGACTCACTGGAAAAGACTCTGATGCTGGGAGGGATTGGGGGCAGGAGGAGAAGGGGATGACCGAGGATGAGATGGCTGGATGGCATCACGGACTCGATGGACATGTGTCTGAGTGAACTCCGAGAGATGGTGATGAACAGGGAGGCCTGGTGTGCTGCAGTTCATGGGGTCGCAAAGAGTCGGACACGACTGAGCGACTGAACTGAACTGAACTGAACCTTGTGGTAAACAAAATCCCCATGACGATTTGAGGGATGCTCCGTTTACTATAAGGCTGAAGGAACAGACCATGTTTGCTTAAGAAAAAACTCTCTCCATTCCAAAAGCACAGCCTTGTCTTTTTAATCACTATCATGAAATCTTTCAAAAGCAAGGATAAGGAGAATAAAATAACCCATAAGACGTATCACTGCCCAGATTTATAAATTTAACTAGCAAGGCCCTTCAGCCTATAAAAACCAAACACGGCAACACTGTGCTCTTGGGATATTCCACAGTGACAAGGACAGCTAGGGGTGTGCGGCACGAGCCACTTCAGCAGCAAGAAGCCGCCCAGTCACAGGGCAGGCGGAGCTTTCCTCGACTCCAGCTTTCTTCCTTTCTCCTGCAGACTGCCTCGAAGGTGCTCCACCACGACTCTTCCCAGGTCTTCTCCCGAGTGTCAGGAATACAGCCTCTAATTAAGACAGGTCCAGCAGAAAGAAGTCAGAGAGAAAGCGCTCCCCTCCTGCTCCTCTGCTCACCAGGCGCCAGTGTTCAGGGACTGAACACTGGGGAGGCATGACTCTTGCGCAAACCCCCTCAGGACCCTCAGCACTGGCCCAGCAGCAACACGCCCTCCTCTCCTGCTCCAGGACTGGTCAGGCACCCCTCAACACCCTTTTCTTCATTACCACTCGCAGGAACCCCACAGGCACTTTCCTGTTGAGCTCTCTTCCTATCACCACGCCTAGTCCTCTGGAACACATGTCCCAAGGCTTGAGAGGGAAAACCCCTTTCTCATATTATAGCAGTAGCAAGGGGAGACAACTTCCTCAAGAATTCTGAGCACATTTCCCTTTAAAACCATGGTCACTGGTGGTGACTCTTTGTTCCAGTACAAACTGATGAGCACCACAGGTTATACGATCTCTGAAGGGCAGCTGAGAATCAGTCACCATGAAGAGCTCAGTTATTTGTGGAGAAAGGCATGGAGTTCCAAACAATCCCTTTCTCACGCACACCTGGACATATTATAAACCAGGTGTGGAAGAGCTCTTCCATTTCAGCCTTACTTGTTTGTAATGTTCAGATAAGTGCGGCTATCAAAGTCGAACAAACGGGCAAAAACTAGGTATTTGGGGAAGGATAAAAAAGGTCAAATAAACAAGAATCTTCTTTGATGGAACAGCCATGCATGAATGAAGCCAGGTGGCTCAAACGGGGTGTATGCAAGATGATCTTGGAAAAAAGAATTAAAACTCCTGTTTCTAGTTTTTAAAATCTCATCCTTTAAAAATTTCTACTTTTATACATTTTCTAAATGCATTCTCTAAACCTATTTTAGAGGTTCTGTTCTTAGCAATTCATCTTGTATTTTCAACACTATGAAAAACTTTTCATATCAACATGATGCAAGATGTGGAATCCCACCTGTCGGGTATCAGAGGCTCTCACTTTGAACTGTCGAAATTCATTTCCATTTAAAAATCTCCTCTACCCCTACCAACACAACTTTCCTGGAGTTAAATGATATTCAGTGACACAGATAATTAAGAACAGAGTTTCCTTTCTACAGATATATGCTACAACCAAATACATTAATATTTACAGCCCGGGGCAAAGGCAGCGGGAGGCTTGTCAGAACTCAGATCTGCCCACCTATTGATATTATTCCATGCTTGATCTGACTTGACAAGCTAAAGGGTTTTGAGAAAGCACTCCCACTAAGTAAGCCAGGCTAATATTTCTAGCTTTTGTTCTTTAATAGTTGTTGCTGCCTTGATCCAATTTAAGTTGCATCATATGTGGGTAAAGCCTTGGTTAAAGAGAGCAGGTTACTGTCACAGGAGGCTCTCTGGGTAACAGGCTTCTCCTGCTAAAACGACCAGCTGGTTACAATTAAAGGTGACAAAGACTGGACACAAAATGTTGGAGAGTCAGCCCCACAAAATATCAGCCTGCTCTACTCTGCTCTGGGCCTCCTTTCAGCCCTACATTAACAACATTTAAGTCAGTTATGAGAATTAACAATTCAGTCTCAAAAGTCCAGGGACGAAAGGAAAACAGGGTCAGGAAAATCAAACAGTAGGACTTCCCCGGTAGTACAGTGGATAAGAATCCGCCTGCCAATGCTGGGCATACGGGTGTGATCTCTGGTCCCGGAAGACTGCACGTGCCATAGGGCAGCTAAGTCCATGCGCCACAACTACTGAAGCCTGAGCACCAGAGAGCCTGTGCTCCGCAAGAGAAGTAACTGCAACGAGAAGCCCAAGCATTGCAACGAAGAGTAGCCTCCACTTGGCACAACTAGAGGAAGTCCCCATGCAGCCACAAAGACCCAGTACGATAAAAAAATAAACTAATAAGTTATACCTATAAAAAAATCAGACTGTAGGTTTGAAAGTATTCAGTACAATTACTGAACATTCCCTTTCCACTGGAATTCATAAGACTTTGCATTAGGGACAGAGTCAGTAAGTCCCAAGAGAAAAGGATGCATGCGAGACTCACGAGGAAGGAGAACAGAATTGTCACAGGATCTGTCAATCTGATCACGTTTTACTGATGCTGCAGACAACTAACCTTGTAGGTATTTAGAAAACAATATATTCATCCACAGAATGAGAGGGAAATATTAAAGTATACCAAATTTCTAAAGGGTTACTTTGCTGCTGCTGCTGCTNTTGGAAGGACTGATGCTGAAGCTGAAACTCCAATACTTTGGCCACCTGATGTGAAGAACCAACTCATTGGGAAAGACCCTGATTATGGGAAATATGGAAGGCAGGAGGAGAAGGGGACAATAGAGGATAAGATGGTTGGATGGCATCACCGACAAAATGGACATGAGTTTGAGTAGGCTCTGGGAGTTGGTGATGAACGGGGAAGTCTGGCGTGCTGCAGTCCATGGGGTTGCAAAGAGCCAGACAGGACTGAGCAACTGACTGAACTGCTAGGCAAGGATATCTGCTCTAAATAAGGAGTGAGGATTAAGAAGTTTAAATGAAAAAGATATGAAATAAAATCCTGTGGTGCTGCTGCTGCTGCTGCTAAGTTGCTACAGTTGTGTCCAATTCTGTGCGGCCCCATAGACAGCAGCCCAACAGGCTCCACCATCCCTAGGATTCTCCAGGCAAGAACACTGGGCTGGGTTTCCACTTCCTTCTCCAATGCATGAAAGTAAAAAGCGAAAGTGAAGTTGCTCAGTCGTGTCCAACTCTTAGCGACCCCATAGACTGCAGCCTACCAGGCTCCTCCGGCCATGGGATTCTCCAGGCAAGAGTACTGGAGTGGGTTGCCAGTGCTTTCTCCTAAAATCCTCTAGAGCAATACAAAGAAAGAGAGGATCAAGTGCACGTAAAAGGATTGCTATGTCACACTCAATTCAGTCTGAAGAAAAAGAGTTGTGATTTTTCTCCAGCTGAATGAAATAGCCCAGAGGAAAGTGAAAAAAAGAGTGTTGGATAGATCCAATGTCAAGGAATTTGGGGGAAAGAATAGAAGAAGGATAGGTAATGAGGATGATGAGTTTTCTGGCAAGAGAGCAACTGAAGTGATGCATCCTGGTGTCTGGGTCAAGTAGACAGGAGATAGAATTTGAGAACAGGTATTCATAAGGGCCTGAATGCTGGAATCTCTGTAAGTTTAGAGACATGGAATGAAAGGGAAGTGGTAAACAACAAAGGACAGAAAATCCAGAGGTACAACAAAATGCAGGGAGCAGCCAGGGGCAGATCCAGAAAGACACAAAGTCATACAAAAAGGATCAAGGAGAAAGGAAGTCCCAGAAGTCAAAGGAAAAGAGAATGGTTAACAGTTTGTAGAGTGAAAATGGAACCCTGGATTTGGCAGTTTGGTTATTAGTGATGGAAGAAATGGCGCTTTCAGCAACATGAGAGAGTAGTAGTCAGATCAACAAGGGTTCAGTGAACAGGAACAATCAGAGGAACAATAGTTTAAGAGTGTTTCTGGTGAAAAATGGAAGAATGAAACTGTCATACACTGAAAGGGAAAATGGCAACCTACTCCAGTATTCTTGCCTGGAGAATCCCATGGACAGAGAAGCCTGGAGAGCTACAGTCCATGGGGTCACAAGAGTCAGACATGACTTGGAGACTAAACAACAACAACATAGAGACTCTATCAAGGGCGGAGCAGAAATTGAGAGTCTGGTAGGAAGAATCCAGTGAAGATGAATAGACCAAAGATATAGGAGGCAATGGGGCTTGATGAATGAGCAAGGTTTCAGCAGACATATGAGGTGTACTCATAGGTGGGAGGTCAGCCTTAGAGAAGATACACCTTTTCCTGAGACAGGAAAAAAGGACTCGTTAGATAAGTTTGGAGGTAGAAGAAAAGGAAGTTGAGGGAATACTGATTTCTTCCTACAGGAAAATGACCCATCAGTTCAGTTCAGTTCAGTCACTAAGTTGTGTCCAACTCTTTGTCACCCTGTGAATCGCAGCACGCCAGGCCTTCCTGTCCATCACCAACTCCCGGAGTTCACTCAGATTCACGTCCATCAAGTCCGTGATACCATCCAGCCATCTCATCCTCGGTCGTCCCCTTCTCCTCCTGCCCCCAATCCCTCCCAGCATCAGAATCTTTTCCAATGAGTCAATTCTTTGCATGAGGTGGCCAAAGTACTGGAGTTTCAGCTCTAGTATCATTCCTTCCAAAGAAACCCCAAGGCTGATCTCCTTCAGAATGGACTGGTTGGATCTCCTTGCAGTCCAAGGGACTCTCAAGAGTCAGCTCCAACACCACAGTTCAAAAGCATCAATTCTTTGGCGCTCAGCTTTCTTCACAGTCCAACTCTCACATCCATACATGACCACTGGAAAAACCATAGCCTTGACTAGATGGACCTTTGTTGGCAAAGTAATGTCTCTGCTTTTAAGTATGCTATCTAGGTTGGTCATAGGAGGTGCTAAATAAAACCCATATTGAATTTTTGAGTTAAGAGTTTCTAAAGTATCTCTTTAAAATAATGGTCTATTATATTTATTAATACTCTTCTGGGAGCTGGCATTAATCTCAGAAACCTTGTATTAGAATAAAACAAATTTATCTTCTCTTTGGCTAATCACTACATAATTACTTTGATATCACCTCTTAAATCATGTAAACATAAATGCTTTATTATAACTTACATATCAAGCAGAATAACAAAATACATAAATTGATTTATCACAAATGTCTCTCACTCAATCATACCTAGCAGTCACTACTAGTTTCCCAGTTTTTTACAGAAAAGTTTTTTAAAAAATCCATACACTTGTGTGTGAGTGGTTTGCCAAAATAATCTCTCAAATTTGCCACTTTATAGAAAAGGAAAAATATTACCATATATACTAAAAGACCAAATTCAAGAGTTTCACAATAATTAAATTTCTCTCATCAAAATATCTTAATATAATCAAAATTAATTTTTCATATCTGTAGCTGGATTGCTGGAAGAAATATCAATAACCTCAGATATGCAGATGACACCACCCTTATGGCAGAAAGTGAAGAGGAGCTAAAAAGCCTCTTGATGAAAGTGAAGGAGAGTGAAAAAATTGTCTTAAAGCTCAACATTCAGAAAACGAAGATCATGGCATCTGGTCCCATCACTTCATGGGAAATAGATGGGGAAACAGTGGAAACAGTGTCAGACTGTATTTTGGGGGGGGCTCCAAAATCTCTGAAGATGGTGACTTCAGCCATGAAATTAAAAGATGTTTACTCCTTGGAAGGAAAGTTATGACCAACCTAGACAACATATTGAAAAGCAGAGATATTACTTTGCCAACAAAGGTCCATCTAGTCAAGGCTATGGTTTTTCCAGTGGTTATGTATGGATGTGAGATTTGGACTGTGAAGAAGGTTGAGCACCGAAGAACTGATGCTTTTGAACTGTGGTGTTGGAGGATTCTTGGAAATCCCTCGGACTGCAAGGAGATCCAACCAGTCCATCTTAAAGGAGACCAGTCCTGGGTGTTCTTTGGAAGGACTGTTGCTGAGGCCGAAACTCCAATACTTGGTTCACCTCATGTGAAGAGTTGACTCATTTGGAAAAGACCCTGATGCTGGGAGGGATTAAGGGCAGGAGGAGAGGGGGACGACAGAGGATGAGATGGCTGGATTGCATCACTGACTCAACGCACATGAGTTTGGGTGAACTCCGGGAGGTGATGATGGACAGGGAAGCCTGGTGTGGTGTGAGTCATGGGGTCACAAACAGTCGGACACGACTGAGCAACTGAACTGAACTGAACTGAACTGAATTGAACTGAAAGACATCATAATGGTGAGACTGAAAACTTTGAGCAACAGTTTTTGACCTTCTAAAGCCATCAGCAAGCGTTATCTATAAAGGTGCAGGTAGTAAATATTTTTGTCTTAAGGGGCAGTGAGTAGGCCGTAAAGTTTCTGTCTGACTGGTCAACTTCACAATTCCAAACAGCCATAAACAATACTAAATAAGTGGGCTTTGCTGTGTGCCATCAAATCTTTATTTACAAAATAGGAAGCACGCCAGACCCACCTCCGTTCTAAGCAAGAACATTTTCCACAATCACTTCACTTTTCTTTCCCATGCTGATACAACCCTGGAGTCAAACAACGTGGAAATTAGCTTAAATGTACAGCCTTAATATTTGACATTATTGTATAACGTCCTGTGCAACTACTGATTCCTTTGACATATGCTCTGTGATAACAGAGTCATTTTATAGTCTTTTACAGAAGAAATTTAAAAATAAATTTCTTCATCATAGCCTTGGGAGCTATACCTCTGACAACAAACTTGCATTTCCTTAAATGAATATTGACATAATGTCAGATATCCTGCTTTAAATATAGTTTATCACATTGGATTTTTAAAGTTTTAAGTAGGTTTGTATTTTTTTAAGTGTGTTTTTCAATATTTGGTTATAAGAACACTTTATACACTCATTTTGATAAATAAAATTATATAACTAGCTATTTCAAAATTAAAATAATCAAGTATAATAGAAACAGCATTATCATCAGCAACTGTGGCAATCCATCAAACTGTTGCAGTTGCCAGAACTCTTCCTTGGAGTCCAAGAATTAGAAAAGCAATATGTGGTACATAACAACAGACATAGAAGCCAGGAATGGGAAAATGAGGTTTTGAAAGCTCTGTGTATTCAGGTTGGCTTCCCTCAAGAGGAGTGTAGAGTTATTTTGGGGAACAAAACTTCTTTTTTGTTTGAAAAAGCATCTTAATAAGCACTTACTTACATAAAAATAGACCCCATGTTTAGTCTGAAAGAGAAAGATGGCTCAAAGTTAAGCTACATTTCTCCATTTAATAGACAAACAGAGTTTTGGCATGCTCTCCTGGTTAGACATGGGAAAGGAGATGGAAACAGAACTTGGGAAAAGAAGGGGATGGGCAGGACTGAAATTTCAGTGAGTACCTGAGGCCTAAACTAGAGGTAAAGAATCCGCCTGACAATGCAGAAGACATAAAAGACATGGGTTCGATCCCTGGGTCGGGAAGATCCCTGGAGGTAGGGGCACGGCAATCCAATCCAGTACTCTCGTCTGGAGAATCCTATGGACAGAGGAGTCTGGTGGGCTACAGTCCATAGGGTTACAAAGAGTCAGACACAACTGAAGTGATTTAACACAGCATAGAACAAATAAGAAATAGGGCCAGTGAGAAGTCTGCTCTGCAGTAGATTGCTAAGAAATGTTAAGAAAAGAAAATATGGATAAACTGGGAATTTGAGATTAACAGATACACACTAATATATATATAAGAGATAAACAAGGATCTATTATATAGCATTCATTACAGTCGTGCCCAACTCTTTGCGACCCCATGGACAGTAGCCTCCACCAAGCTCCTCCATCCATGGGATTTTCTAGGCAAGAGTACTGGAGTGGGTTACCATTTCCTTCTCCACATTATCTTATAATAACCTATAATGGAAAATAATCTGAGAAAGAATAGATATATACACATACATACATATATATATATATATATATATATATATATATAACTGGATCACTTTGTTGTACACCTGAAATTAACACATTATGAATTAACTATCAGTTCAGTTCACTCAGTCATGTCAGACTCTTTGTGATCCCATGAATCGCAGAACGCCAGGCCTCCCTGTCCATCATCAACTCCCGAAGTTCATTCAGGCTCACGTCCATTGAGTCAGTGATGCCATCCAGCCATCTTGTCCTCTGTCATCCCCTTCTCCTCCTGCCCCTAATCCCTCCCAGCATCAGAGTCTTTTCCAATGAGTCAACTCTTCACATGAGGCGGCCAAAGTACTGGAGTTTCAGCTTCAGTATCATTCCTTCCAAAGAAACCCCAGGGCTGATCTTCAGAATGGACTGGTTGGATCTCCTTGCAGACCAAGGGACTCTCAAGAGTCTTCTCCAACACCACAGTTCAAAAGCATCAATTCTTTGGTGCTCAGCTTTCTTCACAGTCCAACTCTCACATCCATACATGACCACTGGAAAAACCATAGCCTTGACTATACTTCAATTTAAAAATGATTAAAAAATAAGAATAAATAAATTTTAAAACTGAATCACTTTGCTGTATACCTGAAATACTGTAAATCAACTATATTTTAATTTAAAAAGAAAGAAAAAATTAACTGATTTATAGCTCACTTCTGCATGGGCTGTAATCCCACTATATTAATCCCAAACATATAATCTATGTCAGTTAAATACACTAGTTTCTAGACAGCGAAGGGGATGCCTCCATGCCTATGGGGAGAGAGCAAATTAGCCAAGATTGTATGTTCAGGCTCTCTTGCCCCATGTTTTGTAAATAATGACTATGAAACAGCTGAGATCACTTACAGCACTGCACATCCACATCAGGAGGTATTTGCTTGGTCACGGGCTACTTTGTGCTATGCACATGTATAACATCCACCTAAAAGGGGGAGGCATTTTACTGTTGCATCATGGCTGTGTTTGTTGGGTCAGCCAGGAGAGGAGAGGATATAGTGTGTCTGCTGTTACAGGTACTGTGCCATCCAGGAGAAAATCAATGCATCTGTAGTTCCTACAGCTCCTTGAGTTTCCTTCCAGCCTTCCAGCTCATGCATTGCCTACCCTAGGTTCAATGAACAGTACACATAGTGAGATACAGCAAGACAATTGGCATCACAAATAGGATGATCAGCAATACAATGCCCATCCATGGAATGAATTAGTAGAGAGGAGAGTGGCCAGGGGAGGGGAGATGAGAGAAAGCCAGAATCAGGGGGTGCTGGGAGCAGAGATACAGTCCATGTGGTGTCCAAGAGAACTGGTTCTCCACTGATCACACCTTCGCAGGCTGCTGTGCTGGCCCCTTCTCATTTTCTAAATACCAAACATTTCACTGGGCACCACGACTCAATTCTCAAACCTCTTTTCTTCACTGCTTGTATTCATATCTTAAGTGAAGCCTTTTTAAAATGTGGGCTACCACCCACTAGTGGATGGTGAGGTTAAGTTGGAGGGTCATTACCAGTTATTTTTAATGAAATAAAAGAAATATCACTGAAAATGTCAGAGTATGACATCTGTGGTAAGGATCAGTTTTGTTTCATCCATTTTGAATCAGCATGCATGTGCCTATGTACCACATTGTAGCGTGATACGCATTTCTCACTATAGCTGTGGTCCAAAAGTGAAAAGCACTGTTTTAGGTGATCTGATCTAGTGTCACAGTTTTAAATACCATCTCTATGCTAATACTTCAGAAATGCAAACTTGTATCTTTCATGGAACTTGACTGCTGAACTCCAGACTCATTTATTCAGTTACTTACTTGATATCTCCATTTGGATGTCTACCGTTCAAACTTGCAAATCAATCTATTGCAAACTAATCTCACCAAATCTGAAAACCTGGTTCCACCCCAGTGCTCTCTCTGTGTACTGCCTGCTTCTCTTGTAGTCTTCCCATCTCAAAATAAGGCAATTTATTTTCAGGCTCCTCAGATCAAAAATTTTTCAGTCATCCTCAACTTCTCTTTCTCTCTCATACACCCCATTCGCTGCATCATCAAATTCTGTCAACTCACACTTCTATATCTATCAAGAATCTTACCACTTTTCACCACCTTCACGGCCTCCACCCTAGCCCAACTGCACCCTCACATTTTGTCCAGATTATTGCACTAGCTTCCTTCTTCTTCCCCTTCCCCTCCTCTAATATACTCTCAAAAGAGAACCAAAGTGATCCTATTCAAGTATAAAGGGGAACATATACCTTCTCTAACTTAGAAGCCCTTCAGTTCAGTTCAGTTGCTCAGTCGTGTCCGACTCTTTGTGACCCGAAGAATCGCAGCACGCCAGGCCTCCCTGTCCATCACCAACTCCCGGAGTTCACTCAGACTCACGTCCATCAAGTCCGTGATGCCATCCAGCCATCTCATCCTCGGTCGTCCCCTTCTCCTCCTGCCCCCAATCCCTCCCAGCATCAAAGTCTTTTCCAATGAGAACTTTTCGCATGAGG
>SJYV01051883.1:673542-738564 GCA_006410875.1 Neotragus pygmaeus | reverse complement strand
GTTGGGGTGTGTGTGCAGGTGGTGTGTGAATTTGTATTTGTAAGTTGGTGTGTGTGAGTTGGTGTGTGAGTGTAGGTGGTGTGTGAGTTGGTGTGTGTATGTGTGTAGGTGGTGTGTGTGTAGGTGGTGTATGAGTTGGTGTGTGTGCAGGTGGCGTGTGAGTTGGGGTGTGTGTGTAGGTGGTGTGTGAGTTTGTGTGTATTTGTAAGTTGGTGTGTGTGTGAGTTGGTATGTGAGTGTAGGTGGTGTGTGAGTTGGGGTGTGTGGAGGTGTGTGAACTGGTCTGCATGATGGTATTGCACGCGTGTGTGTGACTTGCTTCGGGCGGTGGGTTCGGGTCGCTGCTGGCGCTGACCGGGGGCTGGGGAGTGCGGGGCAGGAACGCAGAGGGCCCAGCTGTCATCATTCTCAGGAGGGCTACTGCCGTCAGGGGGCCCTGACTTGGCCGCCGGGCATCGGTCTGCGGAGGAGCCCGCACTGCTGACTCTCAGGCCCCTCTCGGGCCAGGCCGCGGCTGCTCAGCACGGGGACAGCTCCGGGGTGCAGGTGGCGGGGCGGCTCCCCAGGCAGCAGCTGGGCACCCGCGGGGTTGAGAGGGCTGAGCCCTCTGAGACCTCGCGTATCACCTTCCCAGGTGGCTGCCCAGGCTGCCTTCCCACCAGCAACGGTGCCAGGTGCTGCTGCTCCGCCTCCCCACCGGCATCCCGTGTGTCCTGACATCTCACTGTCGTTGGAGGCGGTTTTAAAGGGATCTCAGCGAGTTTCTCTCTCTAACCTGTCCCCTCTCTCCTGCACCTCTTCCCATCTCCCAGCCTATTTCACCCCCACCCAACATGGCCCCGGGACCCTTGGGACAGCTTAGGGGTCTGCTGACCCCTGGGTGACTCTGCCCAGGCTGGTGGTCGTGAGAGGTGTCCTCCAGGGAGTTGCTCCCCGGCCCAAACTCCCTCCATCCACACGGCTGTTTTAGGGGTTGTTAGAATCAAAAGAACTCTGCATGCTCATTTCACAGGAATGTTTGTGGATGGATAACCCCTGAATTCTCTAGATATTCCCATTTTGGTCTCTCATTTGTTCAGTGTGAATATTGCTGCTAAAGACCCTAATGAATTTAAAATCAGAATTCCTAGATCTCTTAGTTCGCTGCTTCCTCCCCCATAAAAAGTTCCTATTGAACTCTAAGGATGAATTTCTAAAGTCTTACCTGACCAAAATGATTAAAGGTGAAAAAACACTGAATAAATCTGGCGGAGTTATGGGTGGGGTGATGTGTGTTTGCCACAGAGCAGGCTGGTGATGGGTTTAGCTGTCCTGGGCTTGGCCTCTGAACCATGCTTGCTTTTAATTTCTTCCCACCTTTCTCCTCTGAAATGACGAGGTCTCTAAAAGCTCCTTTTGACTTCTATTCTCAAACACACAGAGGCTCCCCAGTGGCAGCATAAGGAGCCCTTTCATGAAAGGTGATCTCCTGTTGCTCAGTTGCTGTCGTGTCCGACTCTTTGCGACCCCANACTATGGAGAACAGTGTGGAGATTCCCTAAAAAACTAGAAACAGAACTGTCCTATGACCCAGCAATCCCACTACTGGGCATACACACTGAGGAAACCAGAATTGAAAGGGACACATGTACCCCAATGTTCATCGCAGCACTGTTTATAATAGCCAGGACATGGAAGCAATCTGGATGTCCATCGGCAGACGAATGGATAAGAAAGTTGTGGTACATATACACAATGGAGTATTATTCAGCCATTAAAAAGAATACAGTTGAATCAGTTCTAATGAGGTGGATGAAACTGGAGATTATTATACAGAGTGAAGTAAGCTAGAAAGAAAAACACTAATACAGTATACTAGTGCATATATATGGAATTTAGAAAGATCATAATGATAACCCTGTATGCTAGACAGAAAAAGAGACACAGATGCATAGAACAGTCTTTTGGGAGAGGGAGAGAGTGAGATGATTTGTGAGAATGGCATTGAAACATGTATAATATCATATAAGAAATGAATCACCAGTCCAGGTTCAATGCAGGATACAGGATGCTTGGGGCTGGTGCACTGGGATGACCCAGAGGGATGGTACAGGGAGGGAGGTGGGAGGGGGGTTCAGGATGGGGAATATGTGTACACCTGTGGTGGATTCATGTTAATGTATGGCAAAACCAATACAATATTGTAAAGTTAAAAAAAATTTTTTTNGTTCAATGCAGGATACAGGATGCTTGGGGCTGGTGCACTGGGATGACCCAGAGGGATGGTACAGGGAGGGAGGTGGGAGGGGGGTTCAGGATGGGGAATATGTGTACACCTGTGGTGGATTCATGTTAATGTATGGCAAAACCAATACAATATTGTAAAGTTAAAAAAAAATTTTTTTAATAAATAAAATAAAAATTACATGCAATTATTGTGTTGGCCAAAAAGTTCATTTGGGTTTTTCTATGACGTCATACAGAAAAGGCCAAATGAACTCTGTGGCCAACCTGATAATTAAATACACCAATAATAAATACTACTTTTCAATTAAAAAAAAGATATTTCATCAACGATATAAAATATTTGAAAGGTTAAAAAATCAGACTTATAGATTAAACAAAATTGAAGACTAACAAGTGAATTAAATATGAAAAACAGGTTAGAGAAAGAAATGGAAAGTAAATAAGAACATAAAGTTTAAAGTTTAAATTTTAAGCAACTAGGTAAAGGAGGAAGAGGAAGCCAGAAAGAAAACTCTCAGGAATGAACAGCTGAGTAACATACTTGGGGCTCTTCTTCTGCTCGAGCAATGAGGGTGGGGACTGAGGTCTCCCTCTAGTTTATCTCCTTTCTCCAATTTATAATTTATACCATATCTAAATAAATACTCTGAGTAAACCAGCTCCATTAAGCTTTAAATTATCTACACAGAAGATCCATAGCTTAATAGCTAGATATTCAAGACCCTTTGGAATCTGTCGAGATAGGACTGTATTTTTAATCTTATCTCCAGTCCTATCTTCCATATCTTCCCAACATGACCCCACCTTTCTGTGAGGCCTTAATTTCTCACCACATTACCACAGCTATGCCCTGCTCACATCACCTTCCCTGCCTCGAACAGACTCTACACTCAATTTCCTGATGAACATGTTCCCTTTGCATCAAGGCATATTTTTACTAACTATACGACTGTCTTTTCTTGAGTATTCTAATGCTCTGATTTCACCATCTTTTCAACTTCTATAGTCTCAGCATCACCTGGGAACTCATTAGCATCTCAAGTTCTCAGGCCCCATTTACACATACTGAATCAATCTGTGGATGGGGCTCAGCAATATATGCAATAACAAATTTTGGGGGGATTTTGATGATGCTAAAATTTAGGTTTTTTTAAATAGAAGGGGAGGAAGTCAAGGTGACAGAGTAGAAGGACTTGAGTTCACTCCCTGTAGCAAAAATATCAAAATTACACAAGTAACTGCTGAAAAACCATCCACAAAGATTGGAACCTAACAAACAAGATATTTTACATCAGAAGACAAAGAAGAAGCCACAAGACAGTACGAGAGGCACATTTGCAATACCACTGATTCCATACCCTCCAGATGGGCAACCCACAAACTGGAAAGCAATTCTATCACAGAGTTTCTCCCACAGGAGTGAGAATTCTGACCCCTACATCAGGCTCCCCAGCCCGGAGATACGGCATCAGGAAGAGAGGCCCCTAGAGCACTTGGTATTGAAGGCCAGCATGGTTTGATTGCAGAAATTCCACAGGATTGGAGGAATCCACTCTAGGAAGGTGCAAACAAAGGCTTGCACGAACTGGGACCCAGTGACTTCATAGGAGACTGGGCCCGACCTATCTGTTGATCTTGGAGGGATTACTGGAGAGGCAGGGGTAGCTGTGGCTCACTGTGGGTGGTAGAAGTACTGGGGAGTACTCATTGGTGTGAGTTCTTCCAGAAGCTACCACTTTGATGCTAAGATAAAGCCCCACCCAACAGCCTGTAGACTCTAGTGCTGGGATGCCTCAGGTCAAACAATGAACAGGGTGGGAACACAGCCCAGCCCACCAGCTGACAGGCTGCCTAAAGTCTTCTGTGGTCCACAGTCACCTCTAAACACGGTCATTGACATGGTCTGACCAATAGAGGGACAAGCCCCACCAGTGGGCAAGCACCAGTCCCTCCCAACAAGAAGTCTGCACAAGCCTCTAGAATAGTTTCACCTTCTAGGTGGCAAACACCAGAAGCAAAAGAGCTTCAATCCTACAGCCTGCAGAACAGATACACAGATACAGAAAATTAGACAAAATGAGACAGCAGAGGAGTATGTCCCAGATGAAGGAACAAGATAAAACCCAAGAAGAACAACTAAGTGAAATGGAGATGGACAATCTACCAGAAAAAGAATTCAGAGTAATGATAGTAAAGATGATTCGAGATCTTGGAAAAAGAATGGAGGCACAGAGTGAGAAGATACAAGAGATTTCCAACAGAGCTAGAAGATATACAGAACAAACAATTGAATAATACAATAAATGAAAAATATACTAGAGGGAATGAATAGAATAAATGAGACAAGAGAATAGATAAGTGACCTGGAAGACTGAATGGTGGAAATTTCTGCTATGGAACAGAATAAAGAAACAAGAATGAAAAGAAATAAGGACAGATTAAGATACCTCTGGAATAATATTAAACACACCAATACTCACATTACAGGGGCCCTAGATGGGGAATAAAGTGAGAAAGGGCCTGAGAAAATACTTAAAGATATAACAGGTGAAATCTTCCCTAACAAGAAAAGAAACAGTCACCCAAGTCCAGGAAGTGCAAACAATCCTATACAAGATTAGCCCAAGGAGGAACACAGAGAGACACACATTAACCAAATTGACAAAAATAAAAGACAACAAGAAAACATTAAAAACAACAAGGTAAAAAACAAATAACATGTAAGGTAATCCCCAAAAGGTTATCAGAAGATTTGTCAGCAGAAACTCTGCAGGTCAGAGGGTCAGTTCAGTTCAGTTCGTCATTCAGTCGTGTCTGACTCTTTGTGACCCCATGAATTGCAGCACGTCAGGCCTCCCTGTCCATCACCAACTTCTGGAGTTCACCCAAACTCTTGTCCATCGAGTCGGTGATGCCATCCAGCCATCTCATCCTCTGTCATCCACCTCTCCTTCTGCCCCCAATCCCTCCCAGCATCAGAATCTTTTCCAGTGAGTCAACTCTTCTCATGAGGTGGCCAAAGTATTGGAGCTTCAGCTTTACCATCAGTCCTTCCAAAGAACACCCAGGACTAATCCCCTTTAGAATGGATTGGTTGGATCTCCTTGCAGTCCGAGGGACTCTCAAGAGTCTTCTCCAACACCACAATTCAAAAGCATCAGTTCTTCGGTGCTCAGCTTTCTTCACAGTCCAACTCTCACAACCATACATGGCCACTGGAAAAACCATAGCCTTGACTAGACGGACACTTGTTAGCAAAGTAATGTCTCTGCTTTTGAATATGCTATCTAGGTTAGTCACAACTTTTCTTCCAAGGAGTAAGCATCTTTTAATTTCATGGTAGTGCCACAATATAGTCAAACTTATGAAAAGGAAAAACCTACAACCAAGAATACTCTATTCAGCCAGGCTCTCATTCAGAGTTGACAGAGAAATCAAAAGCTTTACAGACAAGCAAAAGTTAAAGAGAATTCAGCACCACCAAACCAACATTACAGGAAATTCAAAAGGGAATTCTGTAAATGGAAAAGAAAAGGCTTTAACTAAAAACAAGAAAATTATGAATGGGAAAGCTCACTGGTAAAGGTAAACATACAGAAAAGATAGGAAATCATCCATACACAAATGTGATCTCAAAAGAAGCAATCATGAGAAGACAATACAAATGCAGGCTATCGGGTGCATTGGAAATTAAGAGACCAGCAACTTAAAGACAACTTGTGCATGTGTGTAGACTCTTGTATGAAAACCTCATGGTAAATGCAAACCAAAATTATACACTAGATATACACATACACACACAGAAAAAGAATTCAAGCATAATACTGAAGATAGATATCAAATCAAAAAAGAAGAGAACAAAACAGGGAAGGAAGAAAAAACAAAACAAATCCAAAACAGTTAACAAAATGGCAGCAAGACACACATATTGATAATTACCTTAGATGTAAATGGATTAAATGCTCCAAAACATAGACTGGCTTGATAGATACAAAAATAAGACCCATATATATGCTGTCTACAAGAAACCCATTTTAGATCTAAGGACACAGATAGACTGAAAGTGAGGGGATGGAGAAAGCTATTCTATACAAATAAAAATCAAAATAAAGTTGGAGTAGCAATATTCATATCAGACAAAATAGTAACAGTCTTTACTTTAAAATAAAGTCTGTTACAAAAGACAAAGAAGGATACTAAATAATAATCAAGGGATCAACTCAAGAAGATATAACAATTGCAAATAAGTATGCACCCAACATAGGAGGACCTTAATATATAAGACAAATGCTGACAGCCATAAAAGGAAAAATTGACAGTAACACAATAATAGTGGAGGACTTTAACATGCCACTTATATCAATGGACAGATCATCCAGACAGAAAATCAGTAAGGAAACACAGGCCTTAAATGACACATTAGATCAAATAGACTTAACTGATAGTTATAGAGCATTACATCTGAAAGCAGAATACACATTCTTTTCAAGTGCACTTAGAACATTCCCCAGAATAGTTCACATGTTGGGCCACAAATCAAGCATCAGTAAATTTAAGAAAGTTGAAATCATATTAAGCATCTTTTCCAACTACAACACTATGAGATAATAAATCAACTAAAAGAAAAACCTGTAAAAAAACAAACAAACATAAACACATGGAAGAGAAATGATACACTGCTAAACAATAAACAGATTATTGAAGAAGTCAAAGAGGAAATAAAAGAATACCTATTGACAAATGACGATGAAAACACAATGACCCAAAACCTATGGAATGCAACAAAAGCAGTTCTAAGAAGGAAGTTTATGGCAATACAAGAAAAATCTCAAATAAACAATCTAAACTTACATCTAAAGCAACTAGAGAAAGAAGAATAAACAAAACTCAAAGTTAGTAGAAGGAAAGAAGTTATAAAGATCAGAGCAGAAATAAGTGATGGGAGAGGATTCAAATCAATAAAATTAGAAATTGAAAAGTTTTAACTAACGCCATGAAAAGGCAAAGGATCATAAGAGAATACTACAAGCAACTATATGCCAATAAAATGGACAACCAAGAGAAATGAAAAAATCCTTAGAAAGCTACAATTTCCCATAATGGAACTAGGAAGAAACAGAAAATATGAACAGACCAATCACAAGCATTGAAGTTGAAACCGTGACTTAAAATTGCCAAACAAAAGTCCAACACCAGGTGGCTTCGTGGATAAATTCTATCAAACATTTGGAGAAGAGTTAATACCTATTCTTCTGAAACTATTCTAAAAAACTTAAGAGAAAGGAACACTCCCAAAATTTTTCTATGAGGCCACTGTTGCTCTAATACCAAAACCAGACAAACATACAACAAAGAAGGAAAATTATAGGCCAATATCACTAATAAACATAGATGCAGAAATCTTCAACAAAATTTTAGTAAATAGAATCCAGCAATACATTAAGGAATCACATGCTATAATCAAGTGGGATTTATCCCAAGGATGCAAATATTTTTTAATATGCATAAATCAATCGATGTGATATACTACATTAACAAACCGAAGCATAAAAACCATATGATCACCTCAATAGATGCAGGAAAAGCTTTTGATGTAATCCAACATCCATTGATGATAAAAACTCCCCAGAAAGTGAGCATAAAGGGTATATACCTCAACATAATAAAGGCTATATGTGACAAACCCACAGCTAACATCATACTCAACAGGGAAAACCTGAAAGCATTTCTTCTACAATCAGGAACAAGGCAAGGATGTCTATTCTGGCCACTTTTATTCAAGATTGCCTTGGAAGTCCTAGACATGGCAATTAGAGAGCAAAAAGGGAAAAAAAAGAACACAAATTGGAAAACAAGAAGTCAAACTGTCACTGTTTTCAGATGACATGATACTATACACAAGAAACCTTGAAGATGCTACCAGAAAACTACTACAGTTAATCAGAATTTGGTAAATTGCATGATACAAAATTAATAAGCAGAAATAATCTGTTGCATTTCTATATACTAACCATGAAAGATGAGAAAGTGAAATTAGGGAAACAATTTCATTTAACATTACATCAAAAAGAATAAAATACCTAGAAATAAACCTACCTGAGGAGACAAAAGACCTATACTCCAAAAACTATAAGATACTGATGAAAGAAACTGAAGGCGACACAGGTGGAAAAGTGTACCATATTCTTGGATTGGAAGAATCAATATTGTCAAAATCACTATACTACCCAAGGTAATCTAAAGACTCAATGCAATCCCTATCAAATTACCAATACTATTTTTTGCAGATCTAGAACAAGAAATCTTAAAATTTGTATGGAAAAACAGAAGCCCCCCAAATAGTACATGCAATCTTGAGAAAGAAAAATGGAGCTGGAGAAATAAGTCTCCCTGACTTCAGACTATATTGTAAAGCTACAGAAATCAAACTAGTGTAGCACTGGCATAAAGACAGACTTACAGATCAATGGAACAGGAGAAATAAACCCACACACCTATGGTCAATTAATCTGACAAAAGGAGGCAAGAATATACAACAAAGACAGTCTCTACAATAAGTGGCACTTGAAAAACTAGACCACTAAATATAGAAGAGTGAGATTAGAACATTCTCTAATACCATATACAGAAATAAACTTAGAATGAATTAAAGATATAAATGAAAGACTGGGCACTATAAAACCCTTAGAGGGAAAACATAGAACACTTTGTGACATAAATCACAGCAATAAAAATATAGTTTGGATCCACCTCCTAGGGTAATAAGAAATGAAAGCAAACAATTTGGACCTAATCAAATTTAAAGCTTTTGCACAGCAAAAGAAAGCATAAGCAAAATAAAAAGACAATCCACAGAATGAGAAAAAAAAATTATTTGCAAATAGTACAAATGACAAGGGCAACAGGTCGTGCAGCTCAATTTAAAAAAAAAAATCCCAGTTGAAAAATTGGCAGACCTAAATGTCTAAATGCACATTTCTCCAAATCATATAGATGGTCAAAAAGCACATGAAAAGATCCTCAACATTGCTAATTATTAGAGAAATGCAAATAAGAACTGCAATGAGGTGCCACCTCACACCAGTCAGGAATGGCCATCATCAAGAAGTCTACAAACATAAATGCTGGAGAGAGTTTGGAGAAAAGGCAACCCTACTACACTGTCGGAAATGTAAGCTGGAATGCTGGGACTGTAAATTGGAACAGTCACCATGGATAACAATATGAAGGTTCCTGAAAAAACTGAATATAGAACTACCATATGATCCAGAAATCCCACTCCTGGGTATATACCTGAAGAAATTCATAATTCAAAAAGATTCATGCACCCCAATGTTCATTGCAGCCACTATTTACAACAGGACATGCAAGCAATCTAAATATTCAACAGATGAATGTATTTAGATGTGGTATATATATGCAATCAGATATTATTCAGCCATAAAAAAATGAAATGCCATTTGCAGCAACATAGCTGAACCTAGAAATGATCATATAAAGTCAGACAGAGAAAGACAAATATATGATACCGCTTTTATGTGAAACCTAAAAAAATTTTACTCAGTGTAGAAAAGTATTCGTACAAAAGAGAAACAAACTCACAGACTCAGATAGCAAACTTTTGATTAACAAAGGGGAAAGGGGGAGGAGGGTTGGAGGGATAAATCTGAAGTTTGGGATTACCATATATACACTATTATATANTATTCGTACAAAAGAGAAACAAACTCACAGACTCAGATAGCAAACTTTTGATTAACAAAGGGGAAAGGGGGAGGAGGGTTGGAGGGATAAATCTGAAGTTTGGGATTACCATATATACACTATTATATACAAAATAATCAACAAGGATCTACTGTACAGCACAAAGAACTCTACTTGTTGTTCTATAATAACCTATATGGGAAAGAATCTGAAGAGGGATAGATAGATATATGTATATGTACAACTGAATCACTTAACTGTACACCTGAAACTAACACAACATTGTAAATCAACTATACTCCATGTCAGTTAAAGTTTGTAACTGAACTTTAAAAACTAAATATAAAGTTTATGAGTGACTAAAGTTTAAGGTTTACAATTTTCTGTGTTATTTCATTTTCAGTTCATCAAACATGCTAGAATGTAGGCTCTAGAGTCAGGTTACCTAGGTCTGAATCCCATCTTGTCCCTTCTATGACCTTGAAAACTGCTCCTTTTCCTCTCCATACCTTACTTTCCTCATTTGTTAGAGAGACACAGCATCCTAGTTCCTCGATCTGCTGCCTTCTGACTCTTCCCTATCTACATCTTAAAAAAAAAAAAAAAATTATTGGAGTATGGTTGACTTACAGTGTTGTGCTAGTTTCAAGTATACAGCACAGTGAATCCAGTATGTATTTATGTATGTATATGTATGTATGTATATATATGTATATATATATCTCTCTCCATGGTGGCTCAGACAGTAAAGAATCTGCCTGCAAAGCACGAGACCCAGGTTCACTCCTTGGGTTGTGAATCCCCTACTGAAAGGAATGGCTACCCACTCCAGTATTCTTGCCCAGAGAATTCCTTGGATAGAGGAGCCTGGTGGGCTACAGTCAGTGGGGTCTCAAAGAGTTGGACATGACTGAGCAACTTAACACTCTTTTTTTCCCATTCTTTTTCAAGTTCCTTTCCTATATAAGTTTTACAGAATACTTAATAGAGTTCCCTATGCTATACAAAGCCAGTAGATTTATATTTCCTAAATGGATTTCTGTATATACTTTACTGATTCTCCTGTGCTTCCAAAACACAAACTCTCAGTCACGGCATTCAAGTCAAGTCCCTCATGACTAATCAGCACATTTCCTACCATTCTCCACCTTGTTGCTTACACACCAACAGAAGGAAATTCCTTGCAGTACTCCCATTGCCCAGGAGAGCCATATGACTTCATATTGTTATCTTTCAGATATAGAGCTCACTCTGGAACCCTACTCCACAACCCTGAACATAATCTGCAACCCCGCCCAGACTCACCTCTTAGGTGAAGCCCACCTCACACCCTTCTCCTCTCCCAGACCCGCTCCATAAATGGTCACTTCTTTCTTTGAATTATCATTCTATCTAACACATAAAGCAGTTGTAAAGCTGCAGCTCCTCGAGGGGAAGTGGTACTTATGTGGGATTCTAACATAAAACACAGTGTCTGACACGTGGAAACACGTGCTCATGAAGATTTGCCTAAGGGTGGGGTGAGGAGGATGATGAGCAGGATGCCAATTTACTTGCCTGAATCTCCCACTAGACTATAAACTCTGAGAGCAGTGACACTGCCTAGCACATTTCATCAACGTATCTCTAATCCTACCCGTGCCTCCCCTGTACTCAGTGCTCAAGTGCTTGCTGGATAAATGAATGAACAGAAAGCTAACAATCACAGACAGAGAAATTTCATCGTAAAAAGGTAGAAAATAGAAGAGAAACATTACCTGTTAGATATCAAGCACTCTCTGAAAGTAACTTGTTGAACCTTACAATATGTGAAACTTGAAATGTATCTCGTGTGTGTATGTGTGTGTGTGTGTCCTGACCCAAGGATCTAACCCATGTCTCTCATGTCTCCTGCATTGATAGGCGGGTTCTTTACCACTGCACCACCTAGGAAGCCCCATCATCCCTCTTTAAGACAGGATAAAACTGAGACTCCAATCAGTTGAAGTAACTCACCCAAGGTCAAACAACTAGGGTCAGAAGTCAAATTTGAACTAAGATTGGTCTGATATCAAATATTGCACTAAATGACTTGGATTCTTTTTTCCTTAAGAAGCTTGTTACTTAAATAACATTTTTAAAAGGGAGCTCGTGTACACCTGTGGTGGATTCATGTCGATGTATGGCAAAGCCAATAGAATATTGTAAAGTAAAATAAAATAAATTAAATTAAAAAATTTTAAAAAAGGGACAGGGGTCGCAGAGTCGGACACGACTGAGTGACTGAACTGAACTGAACTGAACTGGATGCCAGAGGAAAGATGTGACCGTGATGACAGAAGGAAGAAAGGCCAGGGAGATCAGGGTGTTTGGGGGAGGGTAGTATGGGGAAAAGGAGACAGAAATGGAATGCAGAAAGTCATAGCATGCTGATGAGAAACACTGAGAAAGAGAACTGTGAATAACCAAAATGAATAATAAGGAATAATGGAATGAAGCCCAGGAAGGACAGGCAATGACCACAAAAAAAGAAAAAAAAAAAAAAAGAGTTCAAGGAGACTATTAACAAGGGCAGGAAATGCTAACAGTTTTGGAAACATTATCAAAAGCAAACCCACAGGGCCTTTCTGCATCTTCAGCACCTCTGGCTGCTAAGCAAGTTACAGTAAAATCCAGAAGTAGGGCAGAGCAGCTCTGCGTGGGAGTTCAAACCACGTCAGCTCCAGGCCTGGGGGGGATTGCCCCGGGGCATGGCCAGGGACCTCTCCAAGGTCTGAGAGTTTCATCAGAAGTGGGCAGGGACAGGGTCCCTATGGGGTGATCTGCTGGAGCTGCTGGCCATCTTTACTGGAGAACTCTGGAGGGGCTCACAGGAATCTTAAAACTTGTAAGAGGAAAAACAGAAAGTCAAGACAACATAGAGGCCGCAGCTTTACAATTCTTTGGCTTCAAATACAACTTATGCAAAGCTTTGAAGAGTAGGAAGGATGTAGGTGAGCAGAGAGGGAAGGATAGGGTATTTTAGGAGGGGAAACTCCCTGAGCAAAGATTCTCAGGCAGGAATTAGCGTGTGATCATGTGTGTGTGTGTGTGTGTGTGTGTGATCATGTGTGTGTGTGTGTGTGTGTGATCATGTGTGTGTGTGCCCATTCGTGCAAGGGATGGGGAAAGTCCAAAAAAGGGACACTCCTGCTTGTACTGGATATGTAAATTTTTTTCTCTAGTGAAGTTTGGACTGAAGTTCTTCTTGGAATATATCTTTCAGATCACAGCATCATCTTAAGATCAAATGGAACCTCAGAGAATCTCCTCCCAGACCCCTCCAGTAAAATGGAGTCAGTGGATTTATGTGACTTGATCAAGAAAATATGAAAAAAAATAAGAATTATAGTACATTTTATGTTGTTAAATGCTAAATAAATTCAAGGATAATGTAATTACTAGGACATATTTGAGAAGGACAAGGCCTCCCTCCATCCCTCGCTTGTTTCCTTCTTCTTTCTCTCCATTACTATTTATTAAGTACCAACTGCATGACAAGCACAGTGTAAATGAAAAGACTGACATGCTCCTTGCTTTCATGAAGCTTATATTCTCTGGGGAGAGAAGAGAGGGTGGTATGTGGGGAGAGGGAAGAGGTGAGGCTGCCTTCTTCTAGTTCAGTCAACTGGGCCTGATTTTTTGTCCCATGTTTAAAAAAAAAAAAAATCAAGTAGTTTGTATTCAGTTTCCATTTCTACTTCCTGAGTATATTTCTAACTTTTCATAAAGATAGCTAAGTTTAACAAGAATCAAGATGATGTGAGTAATTTATAGATTAGTAAACATGGTGACAAAACATGTGGGGAAGTTTCAACCTTTGTAATAATTGAAGAATATAATTTAAAATAAGATTAAGGCACTACTTTATATTCACTGAATTAATGTAAAAATACGTTTATATTTCATAAAATAATGAAGTTGTTCAATCACTTTGGAGGGTCATCTGGCAGTATATAATAAGAGCTATAGGATTTGTCCTATCTTGATACAGTCTTATTTTGACCAATATATTTCAAGAAAAGAGTCTATAGGAATGTGTATTGAAAATGTCATCAGATATAATATTCAAAGTCCTTTTAAATGATTGACAAGGTAAAGAGAAAACAGAATTTTAAGATCCTATAAAGGGGCTCCTCATCCTGTTAAAACAGGAAAAGCTCATGATGAGTCACCAAAACCCATGGACATGGGGAAATAGACCCTGAACCCGTATTTTCCCTGAGGCTGTTATGCAGACAACAGATCTGGGAAATATTAACAGGTGTCCCTCGGGGAAAGAGTTTGGGGGTCAAGTGTATCTTAAGAAAGCTGAGAAGTACAAACAAAAAAAGGATTTATCCCTTAGGACTTTATGTTCTGTATAATTCTGAGGGGAATTTCTACAGAAGTCATTCATACATTAATTTGGTAAAAAGATCCTGATTGCTAGAAGCATCTGGAGAGTTAATTTTGTATAGAAGATCTGTCATGGCATACTGAGGTTTGTATTTACCCAATTTTGAAAGAAAAGGATCCGATAAAATTTAAACAAAAGCTAATTGCATTATTCAGTTCTATAAAATATCCTGAATTTTTACATAAAGTCATTGTATTCATATAATTTTATATGAGTATATCCTACTTCACATTATCTCACATTTCCAATAATTGACATAGTTGACATAATCTAATATAATTATACATATCTATAACTTTGAAATACCATGAAGCACATGACCATTCTCAATTGAATTAAACAGATATGCAATATTATTGTTTAGGATCTGGTTTTTCATCATTTTTCTTATGCAAAAACATCTCAGGAATAACATAGGTTCTCATCGGTAATCATGGCTCATTTTGACGATTGATGATTGTCTCCAGGAGAGGGAGGTTGAGGTGGGAAAGGCTGTACTTGTGAGGAAACTCATAGATGATTTTTGTTGGGCCTTCCCACCTCTGTCCTGGTTGGAAATCAGTTTTAGACCCTGTAAATTAGGCAAAATTCTAACCCTTACTGCTAAGTTACTTCAGTCGAGTCCGACTCTGTGCGACCCCATAGACGGCAGTCCACCAGGCTCCCCTGTCTCTGGGATTCTCCAGGCAAGAACACTGGAGTGGGTTGCCATTTCCTTCTCCAATGCATGAAAGTGAAAAGTGAAAGGGAAGTCGTTCAGTCACATCTGACTCTTAGCAACCCCATGGACTGCAGCCTACCAGGCTCCTTCGTTCATAGGATTTTCCAGGCAAGAGTACTGGAGTGGGGTGCCATCGCCTTCTCCGTCTAACCCTTAAGAGGCTTAACACGTTCACACCCACACATACACCCCTTCTCCTCTTGCCTTCAGTCTTTCCTAGCATCAGGGTCTTTTCCAATGAGTTGGCTCTCTGCATTAGGTGGCAAAATATTGGAGCTTCAGCATCAATCTTTCCAATGAGTATTCAGGGTTGGTTTCCTTTAGGATTGACTGGTTTGATCTCTTTCTGTCCAAGAGACTCTCAAGAGTCTTCTCCAAGATGGCAGAGGAGTAGGTGGACGTGGAATACATCTCTCTCCACGGATATATCAGGAATACACCTTCAGACACAGAAGTGCATGCAGAACACCAGTTGAGAGTGGA
Source organism: Neotragus pygmaeus (assembly GCA_006410875.1). Lineage (NCBI taxonomy): Eukaryota > Metazoa > Chordata > Mammalia > Artiodactyla > Bovidae > Neotragus > Neotragus pygmaeus. Next base: position 723,013 of record SJYV01051883.1, on the reverse strand, counting down.
CAGGAGTACCTGACCAGAAGAAAAGAATATATAGACCACGCAAAACTCAGTAGGATTAAGGAACTAGGGGGAAAAACAGGAGTGTTAGTACGACTGGATATGCCCTTGGCAGGTGGGGGAACTGAAGCAGGGGTCCTATCCCCACATCTGGGCAACTGTCTGAGTGAGAGGAGAAACATTTAATATTGAAACAGCTGATCTGTGGCAGCCTAAATGGAATGAGAATCAGACAGGCCTTGCCACAGCCACACATACCCTGGATAGGGATGCAGATCCCCTAGAAGGAACAGCAGCTTGGAGCTGGAGTTTAAGGATTGTGGAGCAATCCCAGTATGAGGGCTGCTGTTGACTGCAGAGAGATGGATAGAGATGGAAGAGATTGTGGTGGGAAATGCCTGTGGAGGAAAGACAGGCAGCCATGGAAGAAGGTGATACTGCTGAGTAACACGTAGTGGGTGGAGCCATCACCACAGCATCTCTCTCCCCACACTCCAGCATCCAGAGCTGAACAGAGAGGCTGGCCCATCATACGCCTGATGCATGGAACTACAGAGTAGGACCCTACTCAGGGTGCCCCTTTAAGTGCCTGACATGCCGATCTACTGAGTAGGACTGCAGCCAGGGGGTCCCCTCTATATGCCTGATGTACCAAAAAACAGAGAAGTATCCCAGGTAAGGGAGCCCTCCAAGTGTCTGAATAGGCAGAGCTATGGAGAAAGACTGGCCAGAGGCCTTCTGATCAGCTGCTACAAGAGGCTCAAAAAAAGACTCTGATAGGGCCATAACTCCTGTGGCAGAGACAATCCGTGTTCCTGCACACTTGGCGCTGCCAGGGTCCCTGTAAGCCAAGCAGTTGTGCCATCTTTGTCCACAAACTCACTGGGGCAACTCTGTCACAGGCAAAACAAGTTTTGAATGTAGCCATGAAGGGTCACTTCAATCATATTCAGCTCTTTATGACCCTGTGGACTGTGGCATGCCAGGCTTCTCTGTCAAGGGGCTTCTCCAGGCAAGAATACTGGAGTGTATTAGCCAATACTAGTTGCCATACCCTTCTAGAGCACTGTATTTCCTGCAGCCCTAGCTGCCAACTCCCCTTAGTAGTTGGTGCTGCCAGAATCCCTGTAACCCAAGCAGCTGCACAACCTCCACACCATCTGCCATTCACTGTGGCAGATCCAAATCCTCCAGGACAGCCTCAGGAGCAAACCCCAGTGGATGACCCACATGCAAAGGTGGAAATAAAACCACTCTTGAAACCCAGGGGCAGTGTGGCTAAGGAAAAAGACTCAAAATCTTCCCACAAGTTGTACAAGCTGAAGATTAATCCAAACAATCAACTAGGCAGACTCTGTGTCTATGGCATATATAAAAGGACACTGAGAGTTCCCACAAAAGAAAACGCACTAGTTCTGATAGCTGTGGACATTGGAGGCAAGAACACACAGGAGTAGGACTAGATTAGCATCTGAGCTGCCCCCATAGCAGGCGCAGAGATCAGCACAGTGTTGGAGGGCATCCTAGGGAGGTGAGGTAGACTGTGACTCCCAGTGAGGGGAAGGACACTGACAGCAATGACCCAAGAAAAACATTTATTATTTGTTTTTACTTGTTCTGTAGATTTTTTTCGGATTTCCACCCCCCTCCACCCTGCCCCATTGCAGTTATTGATTTTATTGGCACTATGAAATCTAATTAAGCTTTTGAGTTTTTTTTTCTCGGTTACATTTTTTATTGTTGTTATAAACCTCTACCTCTACATTGGGCTTTTCTGTGGAGTTTTCCTTTTTTTTTTTTTTCTTTCTTCCTTTTTTTTCTCTTTTTTAATTTTAGTTTTTAAACCTGTTATTATTTTTTCTACATTTATTTCTTTTTTGCTTCTCCTACTGCTATTTGCCCCTTGCACTTAATTTTTAATGTATATAAATCCTCTTTATCTACATCTATTTAACTTTGGATATCTGTTCTTTCTTTCTTTCCTTTCCTCTCAATATATATGTTAGTTTTGTTTTGATTGCTTTATTCCCCAGTTGGCACCTTGCTTTAGTTTTGTTTTCCAGTTTGTGCTTTAGTTAGTTTTGTNTTTATCTACATCTATTTAACTTTGGATATCTGTTCTTTCTTTCTTTCCTTTCCTCTCAATATATATGTTAGTTTTGTTTTGATTGCTTTATTCCCCAGTTGGCACCTTGCTTTAGTTTTGTTTTCCAGTTTGTGCTTTAGTTAGTTTTGTTCTTAACTGGCAGGTATAATTTTTTATTTCCTTTCTTTGCTAGGTCAATCTATTGTACTTTATATTTGCTGGATTGCTTTGATTTTACTTATGGGTGTATATCTTTATGTGTGCATTCCATTATTTACTATTTGCCTGATTTTGTAACTGCCATCTTGAGTTCATCTTTGGTTACTTGTTTTGGGATATTTGTTTTAATCTCACTTAATGCCATAATAACCACTGTGGGATCTTCATTCCTTACCAGAGATCAAGCCCTGAGCCTGTGGAGTGGGAGTGCTGACTCCAAGACACTAGACTACCAGAGAACTAACCCTAGGGAGGATGAAATAGTGAAAACTCACACAAACGAAACCACTTGAAGACCTGGGATCACCCCACCACCTGTAGCACCCTGTGCATGATATCTCATCTAAACAACAAAACAAAACAAAAACCTACTCATCAGCAGACAGGATTACCACCTCACTCAGTCTTGCCCATCAGAGGAAAAACAAACAAACAGACAAACAAAACTCAGCAAAAATCTCACCCAATAAAAAGCTTACACAAACCACTGGATCAACCTTCAGTTCAGTCACTCAGTTGTGTCCAACTCTGTGACCCCATGAATCGCAGCATCCCAGGCCTCCCTGTCCATCACCAACTCCCGGAGTTCACTCAGACTCACNAAAGCCCTTAAAATAAAGAAGACTACAAGAGATAAGGAAGGACACTACATAATGATCAAGGGATCAATCCAAAAAGAAGATATAATAATTGTAAACATCTATGCACCCAACACAGGAGCACCTCAATACATAAGACAAACACTAACAGACATAAAAGGAGAAATTAACAATAACACAATAATAGTAAGAGACTTTTATACCCCACTCACACCAATGGACAGATCATCAAAAGAGAAAATTAATAAGGAAACACAAGTATTAAATGATACATTAGATGAGATGGAACTCACTGATCTCTTCAGGACATTCCATCCAAATGCAGAATACATCTTCTTCTTAAGTGCACACGGAACATTTTCCAGGGTAGATCAGGCTTGATTTGGGTCACAAATCAAACCTCAGTACATTTTTAAAAATTGTATAAAAGCATCTTCTCCACCACAGCACTATGAGACTAGATATCAATTACAAGAAAAAAAAAAAAAACTGTGAAAAAAAACCAAAAGCACACAGAGATTAAACAACACGTTTTGAAATGACCAATGGGTTACTGAAGAAATAAAAAGGGAAATAAAAAAAATTTCTAGAAACAAATGACAATGAAAACAGGACAACTCAAAACCTATGGGATGCAGCAAAGCAGTTCTAAGAGGGAAGTTCATAGCAATACAACATTACCTTAAGAAACAAGAGAAATATCGAATAGACAACCACACTTTACAACTAAAACTGGAAAAAGAAGAACCAAAAATGCCCCGAAAATTAGTTGAAGGAAATAAATCATAAATATCAAAGCAGAAATAAATGAAAAGGAAATGAAAGAACCAATAGTAAAGATTAATAAAACTAAAAGCTGGTTCTTTGAGAAGATCAACAAAATTGACAAACCTTTAGCCAGACTCAGAAGAAAAAAGAAAGAAGAATCAAATCTACAAAATTAAAAAAAGAAAAGAAGAGGTTAAAACAGACAATGCAGAAATACAAAGGATTATAAGAGACTATTATGAACAACTATATGGCAANTCAGAAGAAAAAAGAAAGAAGAATCAAATCTACAAAATTAAAAAAAGAAAAGAAGAGGTTAAAACAGACAATGCAGAAATACAAAGGATTATAAGAGACTATTATGAACAACTATATGGCAATAAAATGGATAACCTGGAAGAAATGGATAGGATCTTAGAAAAGTTCAATCTTCCAAGACTGAACCAGGAAGAAATAGAAATTATGAACAACCGAACTGCAAGCATTGAAATTGAAGCTGTAATCAAAAATCTTCCAGAAAACAAAACCCCAGAATCAGATGGCTTCACAGGAGAATTCTATCAAATATATAGAGAAGAGCTAATGCCTAGCCTTCTAAAACTCTTTCAAAGAATTGCAGAGGAATGAACACTTCCAAACTCATTCTATGAGGCACCATCACCCTGATACCAAAACCAGACAACAACAGACAAGAAAGAAAACTACAGGCCAATATCACTGATGAACATAGATTCAAAAATCCTCAACAAAATTTTAGCAAAGAGAATTCAGCAACACATCAAAAAGTTCATACACCTTGATCAAGTTGGGTTTATTCCAGGAATGCAAGCATTCTTCAATATACGCAAATCAAGCAATGTGATATACACCATATTAACAAATTGAAAGATAAAATCATACAATAATCTCAATCAATGCAGAAAAAGCCTTTGACGAAATTCAGCACCCATTTATGATTGAAACTCTTTAAATTATGGGCACAGAAGGAACCTACCTCAACATAGTAAAGGCCATATATAATAAGCCTACAGCAAACATTATTCTCAATGGTGAAAAACTGAAAGCATTCTCCCTAAGAAAGACCTGGAACAAGACAAGGGTGTCCACTTTCACCACTATTATTCAACATAGTTCTGGAAGTCCTAGCTACACAGCAATCAGAGAAGAAAAACAAATAAAAGAAATCTAGGTTGTAAAAGAAGTAAAGCTCTCACTGTTTGCAGATGACATGATAGTGTAGCTAATCAATGAATTTAGCCAAGTTGCAGGAAACAAAATCAATACACAGAAATCACTTGCATTTCTATATACTATAAATGAAAAATCAGAAAGAGAAATTAAGAAATCAATCCCATTCACCACTGCAACAAAAAGAAATAAATATTTTGGAAAAAACTTACCTAAGGCAACAAAAGAACTGTACACAGAAAATTATAAAACACTAATGAAAGAAATCAAAGATTACATAAACAGATGGAGAGATAGTCCATGTTCCTGGGTAGGAAGAATCAATACTGTGAAAATGACTATACTACCAAATGCAATCTACAGATTCAATGTGATCCCTATCAAATTACCAATGGCATCTTTCACAGAACTAGAACAAAAAAATTAACAATTAATATGGAAACATAAAAGACCCCAAATAGACAAAGCAGTCTTGAGAAAGAAGAATGGAGCTGGAGGAATCAACCTTCCTGACTTAAGATTATACTGCAAAGCTGCAGTCATAAAGACAGTACGGTACTGGCACAAAAACAGAAATATAGACCAATGGAACAAGATAGAAAACCCAGAAGTAAATCTGTGCACCTATGGGTACCTTGTTTTTGACAAAAGAGGCAATAATACACAGTGGGGCAAAGACAGCCTCTTCAATAAGTTGTGCTGGGAAAACTGGACAGCTACATGCAAAATAATGAAATTAGAACACTTCTTAACACTATTAGTTCAGTTCAGTTCAGTCGCTGAGTCATGTCTGATTCTTTGCGACCCCATGAATCGCAGCTCACCAGGCCTCCCTGTCCATCACCAACTCCCGGAGTCTACCCAAACTCATGTCCATTGAGTCAGTGATGCCATTCAATCATCTCATCCTTTGTCATCCCCTTCTCCTCCTGCCTTCAATCTTTCCCAGAATCAGGATCCTTAACACCATACATAAAGATAAACTCAAAATGGATTAAAGACCTAAATGTAAGGCCAGAAACTAAAATTCTTAGAGGAAAAATAGGCAGAAAACTCGATGACATAAATCGAAGCAAGATCCTCTATGACCCATGGTTCCTAGAGTAATGGAAATAAAAACAAAAGAAAACAAGTGAGACCTGATTAAGCTTAAAAGCTTTTGCACAGCAAAGGAAACTATAAGCAAGGTGAAAAGACAAACCTCAGAATGGGAAAAAAATAATAGCAAACGAAACAACTGACAAAGGATTAATTTCCAACATATACAAGCAGCTCATACCACTCAATGCCAGAAAAACAAACAATCCAATCAAGAAGTGGGAAAAGACCTAAACAGACATTTCTCCAGAGAAGACCTACAGTTGGCTAACAAACACATGAAAAGATGCTCAACAGTGCTCATTATTAGAGAAATGCACATCAAAACTACAATAAGATATCACTTAACACTGGTCAGAAGGTCTGAAAATGAAAGTGAAATTGTTAGTTGCTCAGTTATGTCCAACTCTTTGCCATGCCATGGACTATACCCTACCATGATCCTCTGTCCATGGGATTCTCCATGCAAGAATATAGGAGTGGGTTGCCATTTCCTTCTCCAGGAGATCTTCCCAACCCTGGGATTGAACCTGGGTCTCCTGCATTGCAGATGGATTCTTTACCATCTGGGCCACCGAGGAAGCCCATCATCAGGTCTACAAACAATAAATGCTGGAGAGGGTGTGGAGAAAAGGGAACACTCTTGCACTGTTGGTGGGAATGAAATTGATACAGCCACTATGGAATATGGTATGGAGATTCCTTTAAAAACTAGGAATAAAACCACCATGCTGCTGCTGCTAAGTTGCTTCAGTCGTGTCTGACTCTGTGTGACCCCATAGACTGTAGTCCACCAGGGTCCTCTGTCCCTGGGATTCTCCAGGTAAGATTACTGGAATGGGTTGTCATTTCCTTCTCCAATATATGTGTGCAGGCATGCTACATTGTTTAGTTGTGTCTGACTGTGTGCGACCCTGTGGACAGCAGCCCACCAGGCTCCTCTGTCCACAGGATTCTCTTAACAAGAACACTGGACTGGGTTGCCACTATATGACCCAGAAATCCCATTCCTAGGCATATACCCTGAGGAAACAAAAATTGAAAAAGACACATGTACCCCATTGTTCATTGCAGCACTATTTACAATAGCTAGAACATGGAAGCAACCTAGATGTCCATCGACAGATGAATGTTTAAGGAACGTTCATTGTGGTATATACACACAATGGAATACTACTTAGCCATAAAAAGGAATGCATTTGAGTCAGTTCTAGTGAACTGGATGAACCTAGAACCTATTATACAGAGTGAAGTAAGTCAGAAAGAGAAAGATTAATATTGTATTCTAACACATATATATGGAATCTAGAAAAATGGTACTGAAAAATTTATTTACAGGGCAGCAAGGGAGAAACAGACATAGAGAATAGACTTATGGACATGGCGAGAGGGGAGGGGAGGAGAGGGTGACATGTATGGAAAGAGTAACATAGAAACTTACATTACCATATGTAAAATAGATAACCAATGGGAATTTGATCTATGGCTCAGGAAACTAACAAGGGCTCTGTATCAAGCTAGAGGGGTGGGATGGAGAGGAAAGATGGGAGGGAGGTTCAGACAGGAGGGGATATATGTATACCTATGGCTGATTCATGTAGAGGTTTGACAGAAAACAACAAAATCCTGTAAAGCAATTATCCTTCCATTAAAAAATAAATAAATTTTTAAAAATAATTTAAGAAGTCTTTTACAACACCACAGTTTGAAAACATCAATTCTTTGGCATTCAGCCTTCTTTATGGTACAACTCTCATTCATTCTACACATGACTACTGGAAAAGTCACAGCTTTGACTAGACATATCTTTGTCAGCAAAGTAATATCTCTGTTTTTTAATACACTCTCTAGGTTTGTCATAGCTTTTTTTCCAAGGGGCAAGTGTCTTTTAATTTCATGACTGCAGTCATCATCCATAATGATTTTGGAGCCCAAGAAAATAAAATCTAACACTGTTTCCATTTTTTTCATTTTCCCATCTATTTGCTACGAAGTGATAGGACCAGATGCCATGATCCTAGTTTTCTAAATGATGTTTTAAGCCAGCTATTTCACTCTCCTCTTTCACCTTCTTCAAGAGGCTCTTTAGGCCTTCGCTTTCTGACATTAAAGTGGTATCATCTGCGTATCTGAGGTTGTTGATATTTCTCCTGGCAATCTTGAGTCCAGCTTGTGAGTCATCCAGCCCAGCATCTCTACTTTTCCTTGAATCTGTTCCCTTTTCTCTGAGGACTTCTGCAGTGGCCTCCTAAATGCTCTTCTCATTTTCACTTTCTCTGTTTGTAAATCCATTCTCTCTACATCATTCTGAATAATCTTTCTCAAATATAAACCAGGCCAGCCTCTCATTATTGTTTAGTCATTAAGTCATGTCTGACTCTTTTGCAATCCCATGGATGGTAGCCCACCAGGCTGTCCATGGGATTTCCCAGGCAAGAATATTGGAGCAGGTAGCCATTTCCTTCCCCATGGGATCTTTCTGATCCAGGGATCATACCTGTGTCTTCTGTTTTGGAGGGGGATTCTTTACCACTGAGCCACTAGGGAAGCCTTACTTCTTTCACTTAGAGTAAAACCCAAAGTTCCTGTCAAGATGGAGTAAAAAAAGCCCTGAATGATAAGGTCCCTACTCAGCTTCCCCACCCCCCCGTGCACCCTCATCTCACAGTAGGATGCAGGCACTCTGCCTCTCTTTCTCTTCTAGAACTTTCCTCCCTCAGGAACTTTATACTTGCTCCTTTTTGCCTGGAGTAACATCACCAGACAAAACAGTTAGGCTGAGGCCTGGAGGACAAAAGGGAGCCTATTTCTAATATTAGAGATAAACCAAGGGAACATTTCATGCAAAGATGGACACAATAAAGGACAGAAATGGTCTGGACCTAATAGAAGCAGAAGATATTAAGAAGAGGTGGCAAGAATACACAGAAGAATTGTACAAAAACGATCTTCAGGACCCAGATAACCATGATGGTGTGATCACTCACCTACAGCCAGACATCCTGGAAAGCATAGTCAAGTGGGCCTTAGAAAGCATTACTATGAACAAAGCTAGTGGAGGTGATGGAATTCCAGTTGAGCTATTTAAAATCCTGGAAGATGATGATGTGAAAGTGCTGCACTCAATATGTCAGCAAATTTGGAAAACTCAGCAGTGGCCACAGGACCAGAAAAGGTTAATTTTCATTCCAATCCCAAATAAAGGTAATGCCAAAGAATGTTCAAACTATGGTGCACTTGCACTCATCTCACGTGCTAGCAAAGTAATGCTCAAAATCCTCCGAGCCAGGCTTCAACAGTATGAACTGAGAACTTCCAGGTGTTAAAGCTGGATTTAGAAAAGGCAGAGGAACCAGAGATCAAATTGCCAACATCTGTTGGATCATCAAAAAAGCAAGAGAGTTCCAGGAAAACATCTACTTCTGCTTTATTGACTACACCAAAACGTTTAACGGGTGGATCACAACAATCTGTGGAAAATTCTTTAACAGATGGGAATACCAGACCATCTTACTTGCCTCATGAGAAATCTATATGCAGATCAAGAGGCAATAGCTAGAACCAGACATAGAACAATGGACTGATTCCAGATTGGAAAAGGAGTACATCAAGGCAGTATACTGTCACCCTGCTTATTTAACTTAAATGCAGAGTACATCATGCAAAATGTCAGGCTGGATGAAGCACAAGTTGTAATCAAGGTTGCAGGGAGATATATCAATAACCTCAGATATACAGATGACACCACCCTTTCGGCAGAAAATGAAGAAGAACTAAAGAGCTTTTTGATTAAAGTGAAAGAGGAGAGTGAAAAGTTGGCTTAAAACCCAACATTCAAAAAACTAAGATCTTGGCATCCAGTCCCATCACTTCATGGCAAATAGATGGGGCACAATGGAAACTGTGCCAGACTTTATTTTGGGGGGCTCCAAAATCACTGCAGATGGTGACTGCAGCCATGAGATTAAAAGATGCTTGCTTCTTGGAAGAAAGTCTATGACCAACCTAGACAGCATATTAGAAAGCAGAGACATTACTTTGCCGACAAAGGTCCATCTAGTCAAAGCTATGGTTTTTCCAGTAGTCATGTATGGATGTGAGAGTTGAACCATAAAGAAAGCTGAGTGCTGAAGATTGATGCTTTTGAATTGTGGCATTGAAGACTCTTGAGAGTCTCTTGTACTTCAAGGTGATCAAACCAACCAGTCCTAAAAGATATCAGACCTGAATATTCATTGAAAGGACTGATGCTTAAGCTGAAACTCCAATGCTTTGGCCACCTGATGTGAAGAACTGAGAGAAGGGGATGACAGAGGATGAGATGGTTGGATGGCATCACCGATTTGATGGACATGAGTATGTGCAAGCTCTGGTAGTTAGTGATGGACAGGGAAGCCTGGCATGCTACAGTCCATGGAGTCATAAAAAAGTCAGACACGACTGAATTGAACTTATCGCCAGTATAGTCACTCCCTGACCTCCCTGTCTGCCATGCTTCTCTCTGTGTTTCAGTCTCACAATAACATTTATTTCCTGCATAGCACTTTTCTTTAAAGATAATTATCTGTTCACTTGTTAATAAACTGCTCCCACAAAATTAAGCACCCTGAAAGCAAGATGCTTGTCTGCTAATTCATTCCTGTTTTCCCAGGAACTCACACAGCTTCTGCCACAGTTTTCATGTTCCAAAAACATTTGCTTAGTGAATTAATGAATGAAGAGTATAAATTCATAAGTAATATGCCAAATTGAAATCTCAAGGCTCAAGGGGGTGGTGACTATCTCAAATTAATATACTGTGTTGAAGTTGAAAGTGAAAATGTTAATCATTCAGTCATGTCTGACTGTTTGTGACCCCATGGACTGTAGCCCACCAGGCTCCTCTGTCCATGGAATTCTCCAAGCAAGAATATTGGAGTGGGTAGTCATTCCCTTCTCTAGGGAATCTTCCTTACTCAGGGATTTAACCCAGGTCTCCTGTATTGCAGACAGATTCTTTACCATCTGAGCCACCAATATGCTAAATTGAAATCTCATGGTCCCAAGAGGCCTGTGACTGTCTCTGATTAATATACTATACTATAACATATGACACTATAGTATGCAATAATGTATAACGGGTTTCTCTAGTGGCTCAGCTGATAAAGCACCTGCATGCCAATAAAGGAGATGCAAGAGACATAGAAGCTCAGGCTCTAGAAACTTGGAAGAAGATTTCTGTTGTCTTAAAGGCTAGGGCTGAGTTGACATGGCATCACTTCCCAACTACTCTATTGGTTAAAGCAGTCACAGCCCAGCCCAGATTCAAGGGAAGGAGAAATAGTCACCAGATGTTGATGGGGAAAGTAGCCAAGAATTTGTAGTCATCTTCCATCTGATGCACTAATCCTATGAGGAAAGGGTACAGTCATCTCCAAACTTTAGCTAAGACTATTAAGGCACAGAGAGTTGGTAGAGCCAAACAGGCCTTTGCTTTAATTTCTACACTGGTTAAGCTGAGATAGTTAATACCTTTTCTAACAATATTTTACAGAGTAAAATAGTAGATGAAAATTGGGTAGCAATCATGTACAAAACACTGTACTCACCATAACAGAGGAAAAAACAGGAATAAAAGCCTCTTGTTTTTTTGTTTCTTGTTCTACATGTGAAAATCATTTGAAGATAAAAATTTATAATGTACATTGATGAAGAAAACGTATGTGTGTATATATACATACATAAATGAATATTAGTCCTCCTTAAAAAAGAAGGAAATGCTGCCATATACAGACACAGGGATGAACCTGGGGAACATTGTGCTGAGTTAATTAGGGCAAATACTGCACGAATCCACTTATCTGAAGATCTAAAATAGTCAAACTCATAGAAGCAGAGAGTAGAATGGTAGTTGCCAGGTGCTGGGGGGAGAGGGAAATGAAGAGTTGTTCAATGGGTAGAAAGTTTCAGTTCTATAATATGAATAACTTCTAGAGATCTGCTGTTCCTCACAGTGACTATGTTTAGCCATAGTGTACTATGCCTTTATACATTTGTTAATGAGGTAGATCTCATTTTAAGTGTTATTACCATAATAAAAAGAGACATTTCCCCCAAAAAAAGGGAAGAAGAAGAGCTAAATAGGTAATAACAAATAGGTACTGTATAATACTAGTTGTCTTTAAAATATTATATGATGATGGTGGGAATAGCACATGAATGCATTTAGTGCCACTGAACCGTACAGTTAAATATGGTTAAATAGTATGTTTTATATTATGTGACTTTTACCAGAATAAAAAAAATTATTTTTGTTACTTTCCAATACTGTATTGGTTTTGCCATACATTGACATGAATCCACCACAGGCATACATGAGTTCCCAACCCTGAACCTCCCTCCCACCACCCTCCCCATATCATCTCTCTGGGTCATCCCAGTGCACCAGCCCCAAGCATCCTGTATCCTGGATCCAACCTAGACTAGCGATTCGTTTCTTACATGTTAGTATACATGTTTCAATGCCATTCTCCCAAATCATCCCACCCTCTCCCTCTCCCACAGAGTGCAAAAGTCTGTTCTTTACATCTGTGTTTTTCCTTTTTTTTTTAAATTTAACTTTACCATACTCTATTGGCTTTGCCATACATCGACATGAATCCACCACAGGTTGTGGGGTGGGAGGTGGGAGGGGAATTCAGGATTGGGAGCTTGTGTACATCTGTGTTTCTTTTGCCGTCTCACATATAGGGTTATCATTACCATCTTTCTAAATTCCACATATATGTGTTAGTATACTGTATTGGNATAATATAATTTAGTTTATAAAAAAAACCCTTGGAACTTTATTAATATGTTTACAGTTTACACTTTACAATGTTCTTACACTTTAGGTAACCAATAGCTATGTCTTTATAAATTAATTGGGTGTAAACCTCAAGAAAAAAAAAGAAAATCCCACTATGTACAAAATAGTGTTTTAGACTATGTTATTATGTAGAAGATATGCCAGAAATAAAAACATCCTGACTTAATATGAAGGATAGCATAGCGTATATTAATAATTAACGCTGTGTGAAATACTAAGAGGTTGTTCCATCTAAAGATCCACATCAGCTAGGCAGCTACTTTGCAAATATGATCTATCTCTCTATAATCTTGGTCATTTTCCTTTGTGAGTAAATAATAACCAGTAAGTTGTAACTAACCTTATAGCTGCAGAATATAACTGGATTAAGAAACATCCAGGCAAACCTCATGCATGATACTCAGAATTGATTAATATTAAAAACTAGAATAACGTATTCATTAAAGGTAGAGTACTCAATAGCAGCTCAGTTAGAAAGTCCCAGTTGCCAGATATGCTATAAACTTTTAATTAGATTAAAGATGCTCACTGCAGTTGTTCTATTAAAACATTATTGCTTTATTTTTCTCTACTCAAAGTTTTGCTTTATCACTGATGTTATTTTAATTATGAAAAAAACAGAAAAGAAATGGTTATTAAAACAATATTTCTTTCAAATGACCATTACATATGTTATTAAAATACTATTTATTAATGTTTCAGAAATTGAACCTCATATTTAGCAACATAAAAATATTTAATATGTTTTAATTTGCATTATTATACATATATACTAACTCAAAATGCATTTTCCAAAATTATTTATATGAATCAATTTCAAATGCTTGCCATTAATTAGAAATTATGATTCTGAAAATATTACTCTAGTAAAATGAATTGTACTATTCAAGTATCTAGATTTGCAAGTTTTTCCAATCTCTAAATAAGAAAATATTCAAAAAATTGTCTAATTTCTGTATAACTTATAACTTAATGTTTCAAAGAAAATACCCTCTTGGCTAGAATCTTTATCATGATTCTCTGCAGTACCTTGCAAGTATGAGTGCTACCTTAAATTGTAATATTGTAACATTTCATGATGTTGGTGGCTTAGTTGTTAAGTCCTGGCTGAAGTTTGAGACCTCATGGACTTTAGCCTGCCAGGCTCCTCTGTCCATGGGATTGTCCAGGCAAGAATACTGGAGTGGGTTGCCAATGCCTTCTCCAGGGGATCTTCCCAACTCAGAAATTAAACCTGGGTTTCCTGAATTGCAGGCAGATTCTTCTGAGCTATGAGGGAAGACCCAACATTTCATCATAAGCAAACAAAATCAAACGTACAAATTATTTGTTCTGTACAACCTATTTTCACTATACAGAGAGCATACAACTTTAATTTTTCAGTAACTCAGAAAATATCTACATTACAGAAATATGCATTATATATAGACTTCATAAAATATAAAATAAAGATATTAGAGAAATGTAAATTATAGCAACATTTTTCTATACTGCTAGTGGCTAGAAGTAAAAACAACTCTATCAAAAGGTATTCTTTAAGTGAGAGTAACATTGTATTGAAAAGCACATTAACCAACAGAATCTGTAGAAAGCATTGCAAATACACCTTTCTGTACCTTATATCTGACTAAAGATCCATTGGAAAATGGAATGCAATATTGAATAAATAAAGAAAGATAAATTTGCACTTGCTGTGGACCAAAGAATGTATTAGCTCTTCTAACACTATATCCTTGGGCTTAAAATTTCATGTATCTCATATTATTTCACAGTACCTGAAACTCACTTTGCTATTATGTGTTGTGCTAAAATAATCAACTCACAAAATTTGAAACTATGAAACAAAGTTAATTCCTATTAGAAGCGACAGTCCCTACAGAAAAAATGACAGCTTCATACAGGGTCTTTCAATTTCTGCTTGACAAAATAAATAAGAAAAGTGATAACATATCACATTCCATAAACTACAGGAAAATTATTTTTACTTCAATGTCTTATAAATAGGGGATGCAAATAAAATACTTTTTTATTTCTATGTGGTTTATCTATCTAAGATATTCTACAAGGAAACAATGATTAGCATTCACACTGACAGTGACCTTGAACCTTGAGCCTCTTCAACAGTGAGTGGAAAGTGCTGGTCAAAGGAGAGACTTTATTTATCACAGAACTTTGTGACATCACAATAAATAGACAGGATTCATAGGAGAGCTCTTAGATATAGATGTCCCACCTCTCAAAGGAAACTATAAGTTGTTTCATGCCTGGAGAAGTTTTCTATATATTTCCAACCTATTTGATAGATTTCCAAAAAGAGAGAGAGAGGAAAATGGACAATCAGATTCAAACATTGCTTCACTGATTTTTGTAGTCCTTCATTAATTACTTCAATATCTGCTTGTGACTGAAACAGCCTAAGCTTGTGCAAGAAAACTAGATCAACCGTGGCCAGCCTAAAAGAAACATCTGCCTGCAGCTTAAAAGAAACTCATCTATATAAGCAGCCAGACCCACATGTTTCACTTAAAATCCTATTAACATTAGATGAAAAGAATTTTAACAAAGAATAGAATCATGAAATCTTAAGAAAATAAAATATCTTCTAGTTATTTCCACTGGGACACCAATGATTCTGAATAAAATGTGAGGATGTTATTATTACTTTTAATTAAGTGAGGAATGTAGACATAATAGAGCTTTTTATGTTCTCTTTCAATGCTATCATGTCAAAATGAAAACACAATTTCTAACATGCTAAAACTTACATCTGATATATCAAAATAATACATTTGAATGATTCCTGTTCAAGTATTTGGAAGAAACCATTTACAAAATGAGAAGCAGTTTCATTAATTTTATTCTGAACACAGAAATATTTGATTGCTTTAAGATGAAAAGTAATTGGCTAAGCTGACAGTACAAGTAGACAAGAATAATGACAGAATCAAAAGAAGCAAAGCTCATAAAAATTAACTCAAATGATAGTTCCTATTAATGATAAGTGGAAATAGATTTAATGAATTCATAAATTAGTATTAACTTGCATTTATTTAACATGGATTTGCATTTCTAAGGTGGTTTGAAAGGTCAGCATTTCTAAGGCTCAAAGAAGCAATCCTGTGTCCTGCGTGCACTCCACTTTCATCCTGAAAATTTTTATTGCATCCTATGTAGGCTCCAGGCCTTGTATTCATTCATACATTCATTTAGTAAGCAGTTCGCCCCTATTTATTTAGTGCATGTTTTGTGCCAGGTGCTATAATCCAGATCCTGGATACCTGCAGCTTCTCTTATCACTAATCTATTCTACTCAAGCCCACCTTTCTCTCCACTCCTTAGAACACCTACATTAATTTACTCATATCTAGGTTATATTCAAAACCTGCTTTAATTTCTTATTGTTTACAAGACATTATTCAATATCCTCAGACTAGCAAGCCATAAATTTTATGCTATAACTTCATTCAAGCTATTCAGCCACTTTCTCTAATAAGTTAGGGCACATTATTCTGTATTTCATAATTTAATTATTCTGATATCTTCCTCTCTTCTGAATATATTATGGCTTTAGAAAGCAGTGATATAATGTCTTTACCCTGATGCTTTCACTAAAATATTAGTCAATCTTCAGAATCTAGGTTAAGTTCTATTACTTTCACAAGGATTTACCTATTTACTCAGGCCACAGTTAACACAATTTGTTTTTAATTGGTCATATTATACTTTAATCAATTGCCATCTGTGTAGTTGATTAAAGGCTTCATAGTCATACTGACTCATAAACTTATAGAAAATCAAGAAAAATGTGTGGCATCTCTTCTTAGGTGTGATTAGCAAGTTTAAAGCTCCTATGAACTATTCAATAACTATTTTAGTGATTGATAATTTACTATAATTAAGAGTATCTATTAATTTATTTTAAATAATACCTTCAGTTCTGAAACNGGAGAAGGGGAAGACAGAGAATGAGATGGTTGGATGGCATCACTGACTCAATGGACATGAGTTTGAGCAAACTCCAGGAGATGGTGGAAGACAGGGAAGCCTGGCATGCTGCAGTCCATGGGGTCGGATACAACTTAATGACTGAACAACAGCAACAATTTAAAGTGGTTCATCTGCACTGGGAAACTGTACCATATACCTGTACATATACCTAACCTATCACTCAGTAATTCCACTTCTAGGTACATACTCAAGAAAAATGAATGCAGTTGATCACCAAATGATATCCATAAGCATGTTCATAGCAACTTCACTCATCAAGCCAAAAATTGGAAACAATGAAATATCCATCAATAAGAGAATGAATACATTGTAGCATAGTTATATGATGGACTACTAGACAACAATGAAAAAGAATGAAATCCTAACATATCCAATGAGATGGCTGGATGGCATCACTGACTCGATGGACGTGTCTGAGTGAACTCCGGGAGTTGGTGATGGANGCAGTCCTCCTTTATAAGTATAGCATCTAGAATGTAGCAGGCATATATATATATATATATATATATATATGAAGTATATTAAAAAACGACATCACATTGGACAAAAAATTCTGACCAACAGGGCCAAAAAAAAAAAAAAAATTGAGTTAGTTGATATTTTCTACTTGATCACTAGGACAACCTTCACTCCCCCAAAGTGTAATATTATTTGGCAAAATAAGATCCAGTTTATATGCTTTATGACATAATTTCCAGGAACTCATTGTGGTGAAAACTGGGGACTTTCTGCACCAATATGTTGGACAGTACCCTCCTTGACCTCATCAGCAGCAATGTTGAAGATGACTCTCCCCAGCAGTATCAAGGTACCACTGACAAGAATGTGGTACAGTGACCCCAAGAATGGTGGCCAGACTCTCAGCAATGTACTTTACCAAAAAGTACCTGCTAGAGATAAGATTATGCTCTTCACCTCTCTCTCTTCAGAGAAAAATCAAAAGTCTTTAACTGTTATTTACCAGGTTCATTTAGGCCTCCAACTTTTGATCTTCCAAATTTGATAATGCAACTGAAAAATCAGACAGTTTCCTTTTTTAATGATCTGAAGGGGACTTAGACCCAGGAGGTTTCTAAACTCTTCATTCAATTATTTCATGAATTTTATACTAATTAATTATAACCCCTGTACCTAGATAAGCAACAAGGACTTACTATGTAGCACAGGGAACTATATTCAATATCTTATAATAACCTATAATGGAAAAGAACCTGAAAAAAGATAGATATACATATGCATATGTATAATTGAATCACTTTGCTGTACACCTGAAACTAACACAACATTGTAAATTAACTCTGTGTGTGTGTGTGTGTTAGTTGCTCAGTTATGTCTAGTTCATTGCAATCCCATGGACTGGGGCCCACCAGGCAAGAATACTGGAGTGGGTTGCCATTCCCTTCTTCTGGGCATCTTCCAGTCCAGGGATTGAACCTTGGTCTCCTACATTGCAAATGGATTATTTACCATCTGAGCCACCAGGGAAATTGTAAATTAACTACTTCAATTCTAAAAAATGGTTAAAAAATTAAAATAAACTCCCACTAAGTGCTTTCTCAATTACATATTTGTGAAATATGATCAGTCAGCCCATTTTATCTATCATGCTCAAGATTATTATATTCAGTTCAGAGGTCGTGTAATACAGGGAAAGGTGAGGACTTTGGAAAGTCTAGACTCAATCTCTGGCTTTTCTATTTGCAAGATGAGTAGTTTGAATAAACCACAATCTACCAGAACTTTAGTTTGCTCTTTTATAAATTGGAGATAATTGTAGTATGGCAGAGCCAACACATGTGTTCACCAAACCCTTGTTTTCCTTTTTTTAATCAATGGAAAGTTTGCATTTCTCAGCTCTCCAAGGAGTGAGATAAATCTCTTGCTTTGTCAGCAAAAAAAAAAAAAAAGAAGAAGAAGAAGAAGAAGTAGGATATGGAAAGGGAGATTTGATCTTTAAAAATATCCCATGGAGACACTCAGCTCTCTCTTCTCATGCTGTGGTGAACTCAGAGGCCATGTGTCAAGATGTGCTCTATGCTTTCTTAGCTTCTGTATTTGTCTACATGAAGTGAAAGTGAAAGTTGCTCAGTCGTTTCTGACTCTTTGTGACCCCATGGACTGTACAGTCCATGGAATTCTCCAGGCCGGAATATTGGAGTGGGTATCCTTTCCCTTCTCCAGGGAACCTTCCCAGCCCAGGGATTAAACCCAGGTCTCCCATATTGCAGACAGATTCTTTAGCAGCTGAGCCACAAGGGAAGCCCTTTAATCAGAACCAAATGGCAAAGTTGTTTACATCTCCCCTGTGACCCAGCTTTCTTGAGTGCACAAAAATTACATCACAAACTCTCCAACCAATCCCAAGTCCTTATATTCAGCTGCCTTCTTTATCTAACTCTCATATACCAGGCCAGTATTTCTCCTGCCCTAAATCACTCAGGGCCAGGTACTGGAGAACTAGAGACCAACACTATTGCCCAGAGCCTACCAACATAATTCAAACCAGTCCTAAGCAGTTTTCCTGCCCTGCCTTGCCTTTCCCACAGAAAACACAATGAAGATTCTGGACCTATGTGTCCTCCCTTCTTCCTGCTTCTGCCTCTTAACTAACTTTGATGTTTCCCCATGTGTCCCTGCATGGTAAGTCAAGGTGCTATTTCTAGGGAAACTGGAAATAACGACAAACTTTTCTTTGCATTGATCTCCTATGTTGTCACTCAGTCATCTTTATAAATGAAGAGCCAGGCAGAAATCAAGATGATGGTCTCATAAGATTAAGAATCCTTCCTGACCAGCATTGGACTTTACATGACTGGATGATAAATGTTTGTTTTGTTAAGCACTGAAATTTTAGGGGTGATTTGTTACCACAGCTTAGTTGAACCTGTCCTGACCAATATAAAATCCTGGCGTTCCAAGTATGTTTCAATGATTAGGAAAAAATAAATGTATGTACACTATATACAGTTAATGGTATAAGGTAGGAACTCCATAAATTGCCAACATCCACTGGATCATGGAGAAATCAAGAGAGTTCCAGAAAAATATCTACTTCTGCTTTATTGACTATGCCAAAGCCTTTGACTGTGTGGATCACAATAAACTGTGGAAAATTCTGAAAGAGATGGGAATACCAGACCACCTGACCTGCCTCTTGAGAAATCTGTATGCAGGTCAGGAAGCAACAGTTAGAACTGGACATGGAACAACAGACTGGTTCCAAATAGGAAAAGGAGTACGTCAAGGCCGTATATTGTCACCCTGCTTATTTAACTTCTATGCAGAGTACATCANCTTCTGCTTTATTGACTATGCCAAAGCCTTTGACTGTGTGGATCACCATAAACTGTGGAAAATTCTGAAAGAGATGGGAATACCAGACCACCTGACCTGCCTCTTGAGAAATCTGTATGCAAGTCAGGAAGCAACAGTTAGAACTGGACATGGAACAACACACTGGTTCCAAATAGGAAAAGGAGTACATCAAGGCTGTATACTGTCACCTTGTTTATTTAACTTCTATGAAAAGTACATCACGGGAAATGCTGGACTGGAAGAAACACAAGCTGGAATCAAGATTTCTGGGAGAAATATCAATAACCTCAGATATGCAGATGACACCACCCTTATGGCTGAAAGTGAAGAGGAACTAAAGAACCTCTTGATGAAAGTGAGAGAGGAGAGTGGAAAAGTTGGCCTAAAGCTCAACATTCAGAAAACAAAGATCATGGCATCCGGTCCCATCACTTCATGGGAAATAGATGGAGAAACAGTGGAAACAGTGTCAGACTTTATAATTTTGGGCTCCAAGATCACTGCAGATGGTGACTGCAGCCATGAAATTAAAAGACGCTTAGTCCTTGGAAGAAAGCTATGATCAACCTAGATAGCATATTCAAAAGCAGAGACATTACTTTGCTGACTAATGTCCATCTAATCAAGGCTATGGATTTTTCTGTGGTTGCGTATGGATGTGAGAGTTGGATTGTGAAGAAGGATGAGTGCTGAAGAAATGACGCTTTTGAACTGTGGTGTTGGAGAAGACTCTTGAGAGTCCCTTGGCCTGCAAGGAGATCCAACCAGTCCATTCTGAAGGAGATCAGCCCTCGTATTTCTTTGGAAGGAATGATGCTAAAGCTGAAACTCCAGTACTTTGGCCACCTCATGCGAAGAGCTGACTCACTGGAAAAGACTCTGATGCTGGGAGGGATTGGGGGCAGGATGAGAAGGGGACGACAGAGGATGAGATGGCTGGTTAGCATCACGGACTCAGTGGAAGTTAATCTGAATGAGCTCTGGGAGATGGTGATGGACAGGGAGGTCTGGCGTGCTGAGATTCATGATGTCATGAAGAGTCGGACACGACTGAGCGACTGAAATGAACTGAACTGAACTGAGCTGAATCTGATTTCAAACAATTTTTTGTTAAGTAGACTGCTCCTGAAATAATAAAATTAATTGTGATCTTCAGTGTTATCCTGGAATTCTGTAAACTTTCTAATAAGAAATTTCTCTGACTGAAGAAGTAACACAGACTAACCATAGCCAACAAGTGCACTCCACTACGTGTAAGAGTTATTCTCAAATAGCCTTCCTTGACATGGCAGTTGCAACAGGTTGGCCTACACATTACCATAAGCAACTGAAGAGACTGCATTCATTTATTGTCTGGAAAACTGGATTCCCGAATTTCAATAACAGGAGCCTAGTATTACATTTTTGTTTTATGCTAGCCCTAACTCATTTTCTTTAAATAAGAACCTTTCTAACTTTCTCTCATACTAATTATAAGGTAGCAGTCTGTATCTTACTTTCCTCATTTCACTAAGAGAAGATGGAGAAAGAATTTTAATCACAGCATATTTGCCGATTCCCAGCTTTCTTTAGATTTGCTCGGATCAAAGCCCAACATACATCTTTTGATCATCATCAGTGAAATAAGTCCCTGTGAAAACATCAAGGTGGATGCATCTTGCAAGTCAATAAGGGATTTAAATAATTCTCCCAAGTAAAGCTAATTCCACTGTGTATGCACTCTGTCTGTAGAATTTCTAAAGTCTAGATATGAAATGAGTGGTTCAAACATCCTGAACAAACTTAACGGATAGGGAAGATAGATGCTTATTAGTCTTACTACTGAAGGCATTAAAATAATTGAAATGTGTCAAATACTATGTCAGACATTTGGTATATAAAGTAGTATATCACTGTCTGACTTAATTTATAATAGAATTTGTATTATAATGGAGTAACTTATACTATAATTTATAATATAATATATAATATAATGGAGCATATGGCAATTATTTTCCAGTGCTTACAGTTAAGCAAGTGTATTAAGCTGACAATTTTTTATCTAACAGTTCAATTTTCAGTTGGTTGACTTCTTCAAAATAGTAATCATTAGACTATTTACTCTTCTGATTTTTACATATAATCCTCTGGGACTTGCATGACAGTGCCATGTCATTGCAAAAAATTACATTAATTATTTTAATGTGTAGATACATGCTGGAAGAGAATTGTTTAAAGTGATATTCACCAGATTTAGCAACTCCACTTCTGGGCATTTTTCCAAATGAAGTGAAAACACTAACTTGGAAAGGTATCTGCACCCACATTTTCATTGCAGCATTATCTACAATAGCCAAGAGATGGGAGAAACATAAGCATTAATTGATAGATGAATAGATGAGGAAAAGATTATATATATATATATATATATATATATATATACACAGACATATTCTATATNTTCCAATTAAAATAAATAAATTTATATTTTTTTAAAAAAGTAGGAACTCAAAAAATGGTAGTTGTTATGATGATAATTTAACAATGTCTAAAAATATCTAAAAGTATCTACATATATCAATAATGCCTAAAAGTACCAACAATGTCTAAAAGTGCCTAAAAGCAAGTATGATGTTTATTACTTCATCAAGTGAAAATAGCAAAACAAATTTTCATCAAGTATGGAGCATATGTTTGAAATATTGACTTACAACAGAAATTGTGGTGTACCAAAAAATACACTTTGGCAATTTGTTCAAAGAGATGTTCACAAAAAGTGTAAACAAAAGACTCATTCCTTGGAAGGGGCACTCCCTGCATTAGACTTCACAGAACACAACAATGAATTCAAACAAAAACCCATGTCAAAATACAAGGACAGATGCTGTGAATAACAGGCATTGCTTTGCTGTTTCTTGTTACATGGACAACCTACATGGCCAGGATGATTTATTTATTATGAGGTGGTTAATGATGCAGGCAGGCCACTTAGTTTGTATAGCTCTTCACAGTTTACAAAACGCTCTCACAGACTTCTAGTAAGAGCCATATGAAATGATCAGAGAAGTGATATGCTGTGGGAAACAAAAGAGAATTCCCCTGCATACAACTACTCATTTCATATGCTATTTCCGGAACTTAAAAATTGTATTTTTTTTCTAACAGGAAAAAGTTAGAGGTAATGGGGGACAATAGGATCCATATAAGTAACCTACAAACTTGCTACTTACAATATATCTTTGGACCAATATCACTGATAGCACGTGGAGCTTGTTAGAAGCTCAGAGACTCAGGTCCCACTCCAGACCTGTTGAGTCACATTCTGCTTTTCAAAGAGATGTCCAGGTACTTCCTATGCTCATTAACATTTGACAAGCGATACTCTAGGTATCTCTAAAACTGTGTGCCTGAGACTTGCAAATCTTTGAATTGAATCAAGGAAAACAGCATGTGACCTCAAAAAAATAAAACTACAATATGACCGCAATTAATGAACCTGAAAATTCAACCATGTTAGTGTTTTCTACCTGAAGTTGAAAACTATTAATGGCATTGGAGACACATTACTTGGAGTCTAGAAATTGTTTTCTATGGCATTTGATAAAGATAGTTCTAACCTACCAACCTGCATGTTTGTTCTAAGAGATGATGAGTGCATTTGATCAAAGTTGAACACCTTACATAATATATTCATAACCTAATTTTGTCTTTCAACTTTCTGATTATAATTTTACAGCCCAATTTATATATAATCTTTAATATTTACATATAATTCTACCCAATTTTTTTTTTACAATTTTACTCTCCCCAATTTTTTTTTCACATAAAGAGAACTGACCAATTAGACAAAAACATTCTACGTTACCAACAACTGCACTTGCCATTACAACTTAGTATATTGTCTGTCTATTTTTAAAATCAGTCAATTTGAGCAGTTAGGGCAAACGAGTGTATCTGTGTCCACTATAAAGTCAACATTAAAATTTTCTGGACATTGATGACCACTTCCTAGAAACATGACTGGTCATGGCAGAATGACATGCCTGAATAATGATAAACACGTTAAGCACCTAGAGCATATAAATGTTTGCCTCTTTAATTCTTACAACTATTATTATCTTCACTTCAAAGATGTGAAAACAGGAGAGCAAAATCATTAAGCACTTGACTAAATTATGAGGTGACAGAAATAGTGTTTTTATCCAGGCAATCTGGCAACAAAGCCATCTCTCTCGACCATTTTGATATATTTCTTCCATCCTGTCTCTCTATAATTATTACTTATTGATGTCTTCCTCTTTACTTCCCCTAACCATCATTTTTGGGTTAAATTCAAAAACATTAACAGAACTAAAGAGCCAGGAAATAGAGGGCTTGATAAAACAAAGATTAAAACTCCAAGCCTCAGTAAGTAACTCTTTCACCTATGTGACTGAGTATGCTCCCCTGAGGCATACAGATTAAACCACAGATATGCTAGATCCTAAAAAAGATACTCTCTATTTTGCACCTCCTTGGATTTGCTTCCCCTGGTATAGAGAACTGAACGGTACAGAAGCCCAGACTGGACAGGGCCAGGGAAGGGCAAGGAGACAGAATTTCTTCAGTTGGGGCTTAGGCAAAGAGGAGTCTCTAACTCCATAACAAGTAACCATATTGGTCTTTAAATCAAGGATTCCATAGAAATACTAAATGTGTTTTGCCTTACTTGAACCTCATTGAATATATTTCTCTTGGGAGGAATGTCTGGGTCAGGAGCTTCAGCCACAAAGAACTCTAGGATTTACAACCCTAGATCTCTGGCCAAATACCAGTATTATCCACATGACAAACACAACAGAAATAGTAAATCATTTGCAGATTTTTTAAAAACACTGGTAAACTGAAGCATATTCATATTTACCTCCATTCCTGTGACATGGGCAACATAAACCTGGAACAAGTTCTCCAAGGTGTCTCCTAGAATCTTTATAGCCCTCCACTACAGATGACCAGAATTGTCCAGTGACTTGTCCTTGGGACATTAGATCTCTTTTGATCTGACCAACATTTGTGATCTTTTCTCTGCCCGGCACATCCATGAGAAACAATTCATTTCCATTGTTACAGTAATACTTCAAATGAAATTTGTATAAAGCTACACATCTTCCTCAACCTCAATGTGGTAACATCCCCATAAACCCATCGTAAGTTGAAAATACCCTGGATCAAAAAATGCATTTAATACCCCTAACCTCCCAAACATCATAGTTTAGTCAAGCCTGTCTTTAATGTCCACAGAATGCTTTCATTAGCCTACAGTTGGCAAAAGCGTCTAACACAAACCTATTTTATAAGTGCTGGATATCTCATGTTATTGGATACTGTACTGAAAATGAAAACAGAATGGTTGGCTGGGGGCAGATGGGTAAGTTCATCAGCTGTTTACTCTTGTGATAGTGTAGCTGACAGGAGATGTGGCTCATTCCCACTGGCCAATATCAAGAGAGTGTATCATACTGCATAGCACTAGCTGAAGAAAAGATCAAACTTCAAAGTAAAGTTTCTACTGAATTCATACTGCTTTGGCACCATTATAAAGTCGAAAAATTAGAAATCAAACCATCAAAAATTAAAAATCACCTGTGCATATTCCGAGTCCCTTCAGTACAAAATAATGAAATCATGCTGCTCAGCATTTGTAAATATGCCAAATATATGTCATTGCCTCAGGGAGAAAAAAAACCAGTTCAGTAAAAGTGAGCAGCAGTGTAAAACTTCAGTATAAACTTAAACTGAACTTGAACATGTAATCCGTTCTGACATGCCTAATGACTAATAACTGGGCTTCTTTTCTCCTTCTGGTTCTTGGCAATACCAAAGAAACAAAGACTGATTGAACAAGCAGTAACAAATAACTGCAGTCACTTACCTCATTCTATGTTTGTTAGAAAAGTAAAATAGTTTAGTTTGTTATGTATTTATAATTTTTTAACCAATTTCCCAATGTTTCCAAATATTTGTCATCTATGTATCATTATCTAGAAAGCATTAAGATAACTTCCCAAGAGTCAGAAGGAAGTTGTTTGCACATGATCCCCCTGGAAAATAAAAGTAGTAATATTTAGGGTTAACTAATTCTTTATAAGTATTGATCATGGCAATTGATGGGTTCATTCACTTTAATGGTAACCCACTCCAGTATTCTTGCCTGGGAAATCCCATGGACAGAGGAGCCTGGCAGGCTTCAATCCATGGGGTTGAAAAGAGTTGGACACAACTTAGCAATTAAATACCAATAAGCCTCTAAGTTTGTGTTTAATCAATATTTTTTTTAGAAAGTAGATTTAGAATTTAAAGCATGCAATTTAAACAAATCATTTATTTTTAGCTTGATCTGGAATATAAATATGTCTGAAAAAATGCATTTCTGAGAGCTTATTTTCTGCATTCATGAACCACTGCTTCGTTTTTTCAAAGATTTAATAGTTTAAAAAGCATAAAAATTACTGATATCTATACAGTAAATCAGAGCACAAGACACTGTGATAAACTGCAAAAGATATGTCCGTGAAACATTAAGAGGAGACCAGAAAATTTACATTAGCCAACACGTAGGAGGAACCTAAGTGTCCATTAAGAGATGAATGGATAAACAAAATGTGGTACATATATATAATGGAATATTAGTCATAAAAAAGAATGAAATAATGCCATTTGTAGCATGGCATGGATGGGCCTAGAGTTTATCACACTAAGTGAAGTCAGAAAAAGACAAATATCATATGATATTCCTTACACATGGAATCTAAAAAAATGAACTTACTTACAAAACAGATTCACAGACATAGAAAACAAACTTATGCTTATCATATGATATCCCTTACACATGGAATCTAAAAAAATGAACTTATTTACAAAACTTATTCACAGACATAGAAACCAAACAAACAGGGAAGGAAGAGAGAGATAATTTGAAGTTTGAGATTAATAGATACATACTACCATATGTAAAATAAACAAGGGCTGTAATACAGAGTGGAGAAGGAAATGGCAACCTACTCCAGTACTCTTGCCTAGAGAATTCCACGGACATAGGAGCCGGGTAGGCTGCTGTTCATGGGGTCGCACGGAGTCGGACACAACTGAAGCAACTTAGCATGCATGCATGCATTGGAAAAGGAAATAGCAACCCACTCCAGTATTTTTGCCTGGAAAATCCCAGGGACAGAGGAACCTGGTGGGCTGCCACCTATGGGATCGCACAGAGTTGGACACGACTGAAGCGACTTAGCAGCAGCAGTAATACTGAGAACTATATTTGATATCTTGTAGTAACCTGTAATGGAAACAAATCTGAAATAGATAAATGAACCATTTTGCTGTATATCTGAAACTAACACAATATCATAAATTTCAATTAAGAAGAGAAAAGAGGAGACTAGATAGTTCACCACATCAAAATGAGATTCAAGAAGAATGAAGCTGATAGAGAATTTTGAAGGAGAGGAAGTGCAATTGTAAATGAGAAAAGCTAAATGTCATAAATAAATCAAATTAAGTACCAGATGAAAATAATCAGTGTGTCTGAGCATAACATAAGACATAGTTACAATTATGAGAGTTGCAATGTCAGATATTCAGAATGATAGTTAAAAACAATTCAATGTACAGATTCACTTTAGTAACTACTAAGATCAGCAAGAATGAGTTTATATTATACCTTGTATAACTGTAAGCAAAGTTGAAATAAACACATACATTTATATCAGTGCGAAGTAATTATTATTTCAAATTTCAAGAACTCACATAACTAAATCAATGCATTAAATATAATCATTGTCACCAGACTGGCATCCAGAAGGTTTTCATGAGTTTACTTTTTCACAAAGTGTCTGATTCCCATACCATTGCTAACTCTGGGTACATGTGTATGTGCCTGGTCGCTTCAGTCATGTCTGACTCTTTGTGACCACATGGACTGTAGCCCACCAGACTCCTCTGTCCATGGGATTCTCCAGGCAAGAATACTAGAGTGGGTTTCCATGCCCTCCTCTAGAGAATCTTCCTGACCCAGGGATCGAACCCACATCTCTTACATCTCCTGCCTTGGCAGGCAGGTTCTTTACTACTAGAGCCACCTGTGAAGTACTAAAACCATGAGTACTGCTTTTTAACTCAAAATTTTCCTACTACTTGTAAAGAGCAAAATCATATTATCTTATTTTTATTTCCAGTGCACTTGAACACTTTTGCACATTTCTTATACTTTTATATTTGTCTTCAAAATTTCCTGCTTATAACTCTTGCCCATTTTTCTGATGGAATATTCATTTTTCTCATTAATCTACAAAAACTTTCATATATTCTGACTACTTATATGCCACATATGTTGAAAAATAGCTTTCGTTACTGCAAATTTGTTTTCTGATAGATTCCAACAACTCTGTTATAGTTGAGAGCTGTGTAACTGTGTTAATAGACTATTCAGGCTCAGAGCAACAGATCTGTATCTAGCTAACCTAACACACTCATTGGCTTTCAATGGATCTTCTGTTTACCTCAAAGAAAGAAAGCACCCCAGGCTCACACCTGAGTCCTCTGCCTTTCTCTCCCCTGCTAAATTTTCCTTCAGAAGTTCATGTACTCCAGTAGTTCTCACAACTCTAAGTTGATAATGTATAAATCTAAGTCACAGTTCCAGACATGTGGACCTACCCAACAAGAGAGTTGTATGAGATTTCAGAGTCAGAGATTTCATCTGCCTGATGAACCCTTTCGTTAAGATTCCATTCATTCATTCACCCACTCAAATGCATATAACATCTCTTAAGCATACCTAGTACCTATGAAGTATTGCAATGTTTCATCATCTCAAATTAAAAGATTGGAAACTAAAGTCACCTGCTGCCCCATAAACTATGCTTCCTCTCCAAATTCCTCTTTTGTTCATTGTATCCCCAACTTTCTGCTGCTGTATCTGAAAATGTCATGACTCTTTGCTCTCTGTTGTTACGCCATGTGATCAGTCTTTGTTTATTTTTCCTGTAATGGCTCAAACTCTTTTTCTTTTCTTCACTCATCTGCCACTCTGGTCCATGCCCTCAGCATCTAGCACCTGTTGAACAGCCTTGATATCCCATTGGCCTCACTGATTCCCACCTGTTTCCCACTTAGTTGGTTTTGTATCTTGTGCTGGATTGTTCTTCCTGCAGGATGGCTCTGAAAATATCACTCCTCTGTTCAAGAATCTCAAGTGCTTCTTCTGCCTGTATAGATAAGCCCAAATCCACCTGCCCCTCATCAGAAGTTTCTAATAAGCCAATTCCACCAACCCAAACTCATCTTCCCCTACTCTGTGTCAGGAACACAATGTTAGTGTTCTGTCTGATTATCATTCAAACACCATCCACCCAATTCTTCACAGCACAGCTCAAATCTTCTCTCTTCCAGGAAGTTGGCCCCAACTAAAACCATATTTAATTTTCTAAGAACTAGAGAAGACTTCAGAGAGCACCCTCAAGGATTCTGAGGCTCAAGAAACCTTAAGTCTTGTTCAATAAAAATTTATCAAACACTCATTATGCACAAAACCCTGTGCTAGGAACTGGTGGTGAGAAAAATAAGTAGATGTGAGTGACCCCTCCTCTCAAGGAGCTCATGCCCAATTGAAGTGGACAAGTACATATCAAAATATATCATTTTATTAAAACCTGCGAAGTTCTAGGTTGTAGGTAAACACAGTGCTATGAGATTGAGAAAGGGGGCATTTAGTCCAACTAGGGTTTCCAGGAAAATATCCCAGAGAGATATCATGTGATAAGAATGTTACAAGATGAGTAAGAGCTATTAAGACAAAGTAAAATGGGAGGAGAGTTTGAGACAAAGGGAACAAAAAAAATCCAGAGACACAGACGATGGGGAAGGACTGAGGAACTAGAGGCAGTATTATTAGGTTGTAATGTTGAGAAAAAGAACTGATGAGAGATAATTCAGGAATCAACCAGAAGGAGTAAGCCAGGCCTGTAGGGCTATGTAAACTATAGTAAGAGCTTTGCACTCTGATCTGTAAATGATGAGGAGCCACTAAAATTGTTTAAAGAAGGAGGTTAAATGATGTGGTTTTGTAGAGTATTCTCTCTACACTGTACAGGCTAAATTGAAGGGAAGCAAGACAGGAGACTGACTACATCTAACAGTGCACCAAGAAAGAGAAGGTAAGGGCCTGCCCGACATCACTGATACAAGGGACAGGGCCAAAAAGACAGATTTGAAAAAACATTTAAGAGCTAAAGTTGCTGATTGTTTAGACATAGAAGGTTTAGGGAAATGAGAAATCTCACATGACTCCCTAAGTCTCTGGTTTGGGCAACTAGACAGTGGTGCCAGTAAATTAGCAATAAAGAAGCGACACAGCATCGTAAGGGGTGGGGCGGGGGCTGATGGCGAGGCCTGAAGATGGTGAGTAGAGAAAGACAGTCAAAGCTGAAGATAAAAATTTGGCATTGATCATTATTCCACTGATAGATAAAATAATGATAGTGATGAGATTTCCCAAGCAAAGTGTGCACAGAAATAATTTTTTTTAATTTTTAAAAAATTTATTTCAATTGGAGGATAGTTACTTTATAATATTGTGATGGTTCTTGCCATATATCAACATGAGTCAGCCACAGGTTTACATGTGTCCCCCCACATTCTGAACCCCCTCCCAACTCCCACCTCCCATCCCTATGGGTTGTCCCAGAGCACAGACTTTGAGTACCCTGCTTCTTGCATCAAACTTGCACTGGTTATCCATTTTACATCCAGCACTGTATATGTTTCAATGGTATTCTCTCACACTGTCCCACCCTCACCTTCTCTCACTGAGTCCAAAAGTCTGTTCTCTACATTCGCATCTCCCTTGCTGCCCTGTGTGTAGGATCATTCTAAATTCCATATATATGCACTAATATACAGTATTTGGCTTTTTCTGACTTACTTCACTCCGTATAATGGCCTCCAGCTTTGTAACCCTGGGATACACTAATGGTCAATGGATATGCACAAAAGGAAGAGTTCATGAAGACCAAAAAGGAATAACCAAGGAATTAGGAGGACTACCAGGACAAATTGGAGTCAAGGAAGTAAAGGCCAGAGAGTTTTAGGATGGGGTGTATGGATAAGGACTGCAGAAACATCCTCTGGCATGGCAGTGTAAAGTTCACTGATGACCTGCAAAAGCGAATGTAGACTCCAAACTGAGATGAGTTGAAGAATAGATGAAGTACAGACACAGCAATGTTAACTTAGCTGAGAAGGAAAGGAGAAGAATTAGAACACAATTAGTGGGAGATGGCAACCCGCTCCAGTGTTCTTGCCTGGAGAATCCCAGGGAGCCTAGTGGGCTGCCGGCTATGGGATCGCACAGAGTCGGACACGACTGAAGCGATGCAGCAGCAGCAGCAGCAGTTGGGAGGCAGGGCCAAGAGACAGCTGACTAAGGCTAAAGGAAAAATTATTATAGAGGCAGAAAGTAAACTGTCATTGTTTAATTCATTGCTTTAAGGAGAACAAGATAAAACAGTCTATAGACAATTCAATACCCAAATATCTTTTTCGGTCACGAAACCAGAAGAGAATAAAGTCACATGCAACGGTGCTGCCTTTGCCAGAATTCTAACCACATCTTTGTGTACAGGAAGATGATTAAGTTTCTGCTCCTGCCAGGAACCTGATGCTTGTCAAACTGGTGAGGCATCTTCTGGAATAATTTAACTTCGGGGTGTAATGATTTGCTTTCTGGAAGCTGGACACCACTATTTCTATGAGGAGTCACTGCACCACCATGTGGCCAGTTGTGAGTTTTTCTCAACTTTCTCCCGCGGGTAGTCCTGGTTTGAATCACAGAAAAAGAGATATCTGCAGCTGGTGGAGACCTTCAGTTCAGTTGACTCTTTGCGATCCCATGGACTGCAGCATGCCAGGCTTCCCTGTCCATCACCAACTCCCGGAACGTGCTCAAACTCATGGCCATTGAGTCGGTGATGCCATCCTCTGTTGTCCCCTCCTCCTCCTGCCTTCAGTCTTTCCCCGCATCAGGGTCTTTTCTAATGAGTCAGTTCTTCCAATCAGGTGGCCAAAGTATTAGAGCTTCAGCACCAGTCCTTCCAATGAATACTGATGCTATATAGTTCTGGTTTAAATCACAGAAAAAGAGAGTTCTGTAGCTGGCAGAGACCTTAGGGGCATTCTTATCATACAGAGAAAAACTTGCTTCATTTTTCAAAATCTCTTTTTATTTTGACTTGCATATCATATCTTGTGCATGTGAGTGAATCCATCCATACACACATATATACACAAATATGTTTTATGTACACATATACAATCTTTAAGTATTCATTTAAACCCAAGAATAACATTCTTATCCGATTCCCTTAAGTTTAACACATTGATGAAATGCAGCAACTTGCACTGATCTTTGTTTCTAAACTAATCTTTAGCAATAGTCATATTGCTAGGAAGTTAGTATGATACTTTGTGCAAACTGAGCTATTTCAAATTATATTTTTAAAATGTATATGTGCTCACATGGAATGGTGAAATAGGAAACAAGCCTTAGGCTCAATTATCTTAAGATATAAAACTCAGGGACTTCCCTAGTGGACCAGTTTTAAGACTCTGCTCATGGCAGAGGAGGCAATGGCACCCCACTCCAGCACTCTTGCCTGGAAAATCCCATGGATGGAGGAGCCTGGAAAACTGCAGTTCATGGGGTCGCTGAGGGTCAGACACAACTGAGCGACTTCACTTTCACGCGTTGGAGAAGGAAATGGCAACTCACTCCAGTGTTCTTGCCTGGAGAATCCCAGGGACGGGGGAGCCTNACTGCAGTTCATGGGGTCGCTGAGGGTCAGACACAACTGAGCGACTTCACTTTCACGCGTTGGAGAAGGAAATGGCAACTCACTCCAGTGTTCTTGCCTGGAGAATCCCAGGGACGGGGGAGCCTGGTGGGCTGCAGTCTATGGGGTCGCACACAGTCGGACACGACTGAAGTGACTTAGCAGCAGCAGCATGGTGCAGGGGGCCCGGGATCAATCTCTGGTCAGGGAACTAGATCTCACACACTGCAACTAAGTATTCGCCTGCCACAACTAGAAGATTCCACGTGCAGCAATGAAGACCCTCCATTCCATAACTAAGACCTGGCACAGCCAAATAAATAAAAATACACTTTTTTTAAAAGATACAAAACTCAGTTCTATGTTATCGTTTTCCTTTTCCATATATCATTTTCTCTGATGATCTGAGTAACAGTTATCATAAAGAAAGCTTGGAGATTTCATAGCAGAAAGAAAAGTATTAAAAATCACTCAAAATTCCATAGTCTAATAATAACCTTTAAGATTTTGGCACATTCAATGTTTTCTAAATGTTTTAAGTTAAACATATCAAACTAGTCATTTTAACATAGCACAGGGGACAATAGTAAATATTTTATAATAATCTATAAGGGAAAATAGTCTGAAAAAGTAAATATATACACACACGCATGCACACACACACACACATATATCTGAATCACTATGTTATACACTTGAAACTAACATTATAATCCATTATACTTCAAAATAATATGTGAAAGTGAAAGTGAAGTCATCCAGCTCTTCATGACTCCATGGACTGCAGCCTACCAGGCTCCTCTTGCCATGGAATTTTCCAGGCAAGAGTACTGGAGTGGGATGCCATTGCCTTCTCCCAATATATGTGTTTGTATGTATATATTTGTATATACATAAGAGCTAGTCATTTTATTTATTCCATGGAATTAGCTAAGAGTTTAAATTTCTTTTTTTCATATTTATAGAAGTTTTTTCACCCTTTAAGTCCACCTGACCAAGATATTCACCAACTTGGAGACTTTAAACAAATGTCAAAGAACTAAAGTAGACCAAGGTTGACAAAGTTTGGGCAAGCTTTGTCCAAGGTGACATCTCCAGCCAAACAACTCATTTGTTCATCAGTGTGTTACCATTAATTATTTCTGAAATTCCTTACTGTGTTGGCTTCTCTCTGCAACTTTTTATCTCCCAGTTCAAAGATGTTTCCACTGATTCTAGATCATTTGGAAAGGGAGCACCCTAAGTTAGCAAGACTACAACATTTGAAATGTTTCAAATCAAAACAATAGACTTCTGCTGAATGCAGCATTAATAGAAGTAGTACTAGTAATGGCTTCCAAGGTGGCTCAGTGGGTAAAGAATTTGCCTGCAATGCAGGAGATATAAGAGATGTGGGTTTGATTCTTGGGTTGGGAAGATCCCCTGGAGGAGGGCATGGCAACCCACTCCAGTATTCTTGCCTAGAGAAGCCCATGGACAGATGAATCGGATGGGCTACAGTCCATATGGTTGCAAAGAGTCAGACATGACTGATGCGACTAAGCATGCAAGCATGTATTCATAATGGTGAGAACAATAGATGAAGCTCTTATAAGTGCTTTGCAAAGTTCTCATTTAGTCACCCTAATTTTACAATGAAAGATGTTTAGAAATGGTCTCACCTCATAAGCTAATATTCGTGTGGTCAGCCTCTGCCCCAAACTCTGTTACAGGAAGCAGAATCCCACAGCTCAAGACCTTTTCAGGAACTCAATGCTTAACCAATCCCAGGTTTTCTGATTCTTTTCTACCTACAGTAATGCAATTATATCACAAGTGCAGTGTATAATATTTTGGAAAAAATACCTGCTTCTCTCTTTTCCCTTTTTTGACTAGGTCAGTCCAAGGAGTCCATTTCTCTGGGAAAATACTAGAATACTTTACAAAAGAAATGCAAAGGGGGAAAATGAGCAAATATTCATTTTCTGATATACAAAATAGATTTATTCAATTTTTATTTTCCTGAGGAGGGCATGGCAACCCACTCCAGTATTCTTGCCTAGAGAATCCCATGGACAGAGGAACCTGGTAGGCTACAGAGTTCATACAGTCAGAATAGAGTCCATATGGAGGAAATAAAGCCCCTTAACCCAATATTTATAGAGATCACCTGTAGTGTGGGAATGATAGAACCCTGGACCAATGATGGGCAAGTCCCTGGGGAGGCTTGATGCTCAAAGATAAAAGGAATAAATGACTCAGGAGGTAAAAGAAAAAGTCATCCTCATTTCATTTTTTAATAAAAGAAAGTTGGAGGAGGCAGAAGAGGAAGACTGTTAACCACATGTGTCCCAACTGCCCCCCCTTGCAGGCTTTGGCCCCTAGAAGGGGAGGTACAATCAGGTAACATTGTGGTCAGGAGGATGTTCTGCTCCCCACTCGACTTGGAAAATAATTGGCACATGACCACATCAATTAGGAGGCCCAGGGAAGAAGAAATCTCAAAAGTTTAGCTTTCCAAAGTTTTGGTTCTCATGGTCTGTGGGGGGTGAGACAAGAACCACAGATCAACCACTGATTCCCCTGTGACAGTGGCCCTATCACTGATTCTGAGGTGGACCTGTGGGGCCAGTGGACCAGCAGGAGCACATGGCAGAGACTCAGGCCTGCAGCCAGTGGGAACCAGGTATAAGCCATCCCAATCCAAGGGGCACAGCCAGGTTCTGAGAAGCCAGGAGAGAAATGGGGCAGCAAGATGAGAGTTACCAACTGCACAAGAAAATGTCAGCAAAGCAAACAGCAGCCAGGTAAACAGGAACCTCACTTGGATTCCAGAGAACATGGGACCCAAAGACACAAAGTCCTCTTCTCAGACCTCCCTCCCCACATGTGGAGATACATGGGAGAAACACAGGAGGAAAAGGGAGAAACCAGAGATAATGCATTTTTCCCGTAGGGAGACTATTATATAAAGGAACTGATTAAGTTATCAAATTATTTTTTTTTTTTTACTTTGATAGCCAACAGATGAGTCCTCCTGAAGATCAAATGAGTTCCCAGCGAAAGAAAGTAGTTGTATCTGGGGAGGGTCTATGTTAAGGGTGCCGTCTATGGGGTCACACAAAGTCAGACCCGACTGAAGTGACTTAGCGCAGCAGTGACAGGATATATGCCAGTTATGGGATTGCTGGGTCATATGGTAGTTTTATTCCTAGTTTTAAGGAGTCTCCATACTGTCTTCCATAGTGGCTGTATCAATTTACACTCCCACCGGGAAAGCAAAAAGGGTTCCCTTTTCTCCACACCCGTTCCAGCATTTGTTGTTTGCAGACATTTTGATGATGGCGATTCTGACTGGTGTGAGTTGGTATCTCATTGTAGTTTTGATTTGCATTTCTCTAGTAATGAGCAATGTTGAGCGTCTTTTCATGTGTTTGTTTATCACTCAGATTTTTCAAAAATCACACGACACTGTTTATAGATTCACACCCCAGCATGAACTACA
The DNA here is from genome assembly GCA_006410875.1 of Neotragus pygmaeus. Taxonomy (NCBI): domain Eukaryota; kingdom Metazoa; phylum Chordata; class Mammalia; order Artiodactyla; family Bovidae; genus Neotragus; species Neotragus pygmaeus. The sequence goes on along the minus strand of SJYV01051883.1, from coordinate 686,556 downwards.
AGCATCAGTTGTCAGAGGAAAGTGAAGATATGAATGAATGCAGTATGGCAGCTGTTATTTCAGTCACACCCCATCCAGCTCATGTACTCATGGATGTAAGTCACACTGAAGACTTAACCACCCTCTGGAAAGCATGAGTCTACAGGAGACACTTCTCTGGGGGTGCTTCTAAAAGGGAGGAACACCAAGAAAACAGAGATCTTCTCCTTCACATTGACACAGACCACCTAGCTCTGCCACATAAGGGCTTCAAGCTGTGCTGTTACCTGGCAAGAATGGGATTTCTGTGTGTGTGAGCATATAGGAAACATTCCCAAGTGTACTTAAGGGACAAGAGTGGAAGAGTGGAATGAGAAAAATGATAAAGAGATTGGGCTTTCAGATTAACTCAAACCCAGACTCCAAAACCTACTAGCGCTCACCTTAGTCAGTTTACATAACTTATCAGAATTCATTCTCTTCATCTGTAAAATGAGGCTTGTTATGGTTACACTTTTTACTTTTGCCCAATCAATACCATTCACGCATTAGATGAAGAAATACTTGTGCATTTATTATGTACCAGGCATTCTATTGGTACTTAAGATGCATTCGTTAAAGAGAGGTGAGATTTCTTAAAAAAAAAAAAAAAAAAATTCCCTGCCCTTATGGTAACTCACATTTTTTAAAAACTATTATTTATTTTGGCTGTGCTAGGTCTTTACTGTGGTGTGCAGGCTTTCTCTAGTTCTTGTGCACCTCTTCTTGCCACTTATGGGGTTAGTTGCTCGGTAGCATGTGGGATCTTAGTTCCCTGACCAGGGATGGAATGGGCATTCCATGCATTGGAAGGCAGTATCTTAACCACTGAGCCACCAGGGAAGTCTCCTGTACTTACATTCTAAAGGAGGATATAAACAAAAAATAAACACTAAGGAAACGTAGTAAACATGCAGTATATTAGAAGGTAAGTCCAAGAGGGAGAAAAAGCAGGAAACTGGAAGTGTGGGGGTCAGGTTTACAATCTTAAATAAAAGGGTGAAAGTCAGCTTCAAAGAGAAGAAAAAAATTGAGCCAAGGCTGAAAGGAGTGATGTAGGGACTACGTGACACAGTGCAATTAAATGCTCTCACTGCCCAGCTCACCTGGCATAGCCGGTTCTTGGCAAATTATGATGGTGATGGTGGGGAGGAGGAAGGAGAGGAGAAAGATGAAGGTCAGGAGATCAAGGTCCCAAGTGGGCAGATGAGTGAGATGGGCTGTAACATTCCTGTGACAGTGACAATCTTTAACAATAGTTAAGGTGACACTCCTTAATTGTTATTTATCAAATTTTCGCTATGTGCTAAGCATAGTACTAAATTTTAAAATATTTGATTTCATCTAATATTTGGTAATACCCCTATGAAGCCAAATTGAGACTGACAGAGATAAGTCATTGACTCAAGGTCACACAGCTACCTGGCAATAAATTACAGGTCACCAGACCCTTGGCCAGAGGCTTTAGCCATTGTTACTGTTGGTCCCCTAATGCTCTCGCTCTCAGGTTTGTTCTTGGAAACCAGTGAGACTAGTGGAAGCATGGGTCACCAGGAGGAAACGGAGGCATGTACACAGTGGCTGGGCCAGGATGACGTTGCTCTCTTCCCCTGCAGGATGAGCTGCCTCGCTGAGCATCAACACCATATAACTTGGACAGAAAGTCTACCAGACAACAATCCTCCCCGAACATAACAGGGAGAATCACTGTGGAATCATCTTTTCGGGGGATTTTAAAATAATAGATAAGAGCTTCTTCAAGCTGGAAGTGTGCTTTTTAGCAGCCCAGGCCCCAAAGACGGTTATACAATAAAAAAGAATGGATGTTCCAAGAGGCATGAGGCCCCTTGTCTGTAGTGTCCACTCAGGGTCTGGTCATGGGAAAACTCAGTGACACACACGTGTTGACTGACTCCAGAGGACCCTGCACCCTGGATTGATTCAGTGCTCCTCAGACTGATTACAGCAGCCACCTGACCTGTGGTAACACGGGCCCCAGGCTCTGAGGCATGCCCTGCACACACAGAGGAAACCCAGGGTGTTTTTAAGATTCCTCTCAAGCTAAGGAGAAAATAGAGTTTAAACATAAATTCAAATCAATGTTCAGAAAGCAAGCCCTCTCGTGCATTAAAATTTTGGAGGGAAGAAAGACAGATCTTGGAACACGAGAAAACAAAACTGAGAAATTTTACCCTGTGCCTTGGTTTCACAGAGTCAAGAGCAGAAACTGAAACCAACAGACATTTCTGTTAAAGGGTTCACCTTCTGGAGCCCGACAACCCATCAACGATCTCAGACTAGCTAACATAAGCAAGAGGCTTCCCACCACAAAGCCCCGAAGGGCAAACCAAGCCTGCTGAAGGGGCAGCAGCCTCAGCAGCCGAAGGGGCGCTCATCAGCACAGAAACGTTCAAACAGAGAGGGGAGACGAGGGGGGCCACCTCCTCCCCCACTTTCTCTGAGGCTGTGAAGTCTGCCACTTGCCGCCTGAGTGACAACACGAACTTGGGCAGCTCCAATACACCAAAAAAAAAAAAAATGGGGGAAGTGACACTGGTGACATTCTCCATGAGAGAAATGAGTAATAGTGTCAAAAAGCGCATGGTCTACTGCCCCTAGAGACTTTAGCATGACACCTCCCCCACCGAAACAGTGAGCCAGCAACAAATGGCAAATGTCACAGAAAGCAAATCTCGTGCTGTTGGGTGACCCCCTCAGCTGAGGCTTGGAGGGAAGAGGCCAGTAAGACCCGAGAGGTGGTGAAAAGTCACACAGTGAGGCCCCTATAGGGCTTTTATTCACAGGCGACATAACTGAGCATCCTGGGTGCCAAGATCATGCTAAGTTTTCTTTTTTTAATATTTTATTGCATTGAAATGAACATTCAGGGCAGCCACAATCCACTTTGCTAAAAATGTAAGCATCAGAAACCACACACTCACATATACCTCCCCTTCCCAATCTACTGTATCATAAATAAAGAGGAAATTTAGAATGGGTAGCCAGTTCAAGCCAGCCTGTCATGCCTGAATATCACTAGAAGCAGAAGGATGTGCTAAAAACAGATAAGCAAGTAAGTCTTTTCTAACGTTCGGCCCCATCCCCTCATGAACAGTAACACGTTCTCGTTTCCCCTTCTGCTCCGAGTCACTGCACAGCTCTGATCTCATGCACCCTGAATGTGGCAAGACCAAACATGGGCCCTATGGGCAGCAAAGTTGTACCTGCCACTAAGGAGGTTTTTCAAGTCAGTGCTTCATTATAAGATGGGATTAATAAGGCTAACCCTGTGATAATCCTTCCATGTTTACCACTAACAACATTGCCAGAATTCCCGCCAAGTCCCCAAACTGAGTGCACAAAGAGACACATGTTAGAGGAAAAAGAGAAACTCTATTCTCCTATTGTTGGCTGACTAGATCCTCATTGCCTAGAGGACATATCTGACATATAGTAAATTATTGATGAAGATCTGTTAAATGAATTTTCTGCTAAATGAAAAGTTATCTTTCTCTAGTAGGTAAAATAGTTAACAAACCACTTGAAAACTTGGTTGACATTTTTACATTTATGTAAATAAATGAGATGAAGAGGTGGGTCCTATGAATGTGCTTCAAGATGGGTCTGTAAGTTTCCTTGTTATTTTTTTGGTGTGTTTTTAACTAACCCTTATGTGCTACGAACTAGGAATCTATACGTTGTGTATGTCATTCTTACCAGGTGTTCATTCCTCCAAGCACCCAGCTACACACAAGTGTTAGAACACTGCTATGTTATAGAACAAGATGGAGAGGGGGTAAGGTTCTCGGATAGAACAGGATTTTTGGAAGTGTTGCAATAGGAATGGTTACTAGGTGCCCTTCTCCCTTGATAACCCTTTATATCACTTCATAAGCTAACAAGTCTGTGCTTTTCACTTTACTTCATACAAATCAGGATCCAAAGGCATAGTCTCATTTTCACTTTCGTGCCACCATAATCCGATGGCCATTTTTCTCCCAATCTTCACCCTTGTCCATCACTGGCTTTTGATCATTTCCTCAACCATTACTGAATACTATTACATTATTCTCTTTCCATTTTTTTCAAGGTCCCCATTTTTTGCTCTTACCCTGTGCATTCCCCAATCCCCTGTTTGTTCATCCCATCTTTATTTCACACACTCACTCTTACTCACTCAGTTTGACTTCTGTGTTCGTTTTCCTTGTGGGATTACTCATTTTTTTTTTTTCTTCTTACTTTCTTTTTTGCATCCTCTTCCAACCTACCTCCCTTTTTGTAAAATTCTCTTTTTTCCCTAAAATTCCATTTCCTTGCTCTTGTCTACATTACTTTTACTCTTCTGCCTCTCTCAGATCATATAAAGTTTGGCTTCTGCAATTTTATTTAGAAGAAAAATTTTATAATTCTTAAATGTCAGTTACTTGTATCCTCATGTTTTATCTCAGACCCTTTTGGTTTCTTTTAGAATTTTGCAGACCGGCACTGATGTATAGCAAAATGTCCTTGTTTCAAGCTTCTTCCCTTCACCTGTAACCTTTATTCACTCACTGTAATAAAGGAAGACACATAAGTCTTAACAGGTTAGAAGGGATAAGGTTGACAAAATTATAAAGAATCATCCTTTTATTCCTCTTCTATTTCTCCCTTCTTTACAGTTTCTCTCGGGCAAATTGTGCCCACATCTTATCTACTTAAATTCTGATAACTGGTGAGGAAGCTATAGAATAAAACAGCAAAAATTTTCTTGGGAATCCAGAGAAGATATGCAGCAAACTGACCAAGTTTCCAGAACAAGATACTTACCATTTTTTTATTCCACGTTTGGGGAACCCAATATTTGTCTCTTAAATTGACCGAAGCTGAACAGCTCACCTAATTTGTAAAAATTTTATGTAGTCTTATAGATCTTGACACCTATGGTTAATTAGGTTGAGTATATTGTGTAGGCTGGCACATGAAAATCATTTTAATCAAAAAAAAGGGAAGTACAGCAAATGAAGGATCACTTATGTTTTCCTTCTCTATACCATTCTTTCTCTTATTATCTGACCACATCACTTCATTCTTTAGTACATGTGGTCTCCAATTATTGAATTCCCTCTTCTCTTGCCTTGATATTTACTATAAATTCATTGAGAAAAGTCTGTATCCTGTGAGAGGAAAAAAGGAATAATATTTGTTTATTAACTGTTCGCCGTATTTCAGGCACTATGCTACATGCTCTAAATTTGAGTTGGCTCATTTTACACTGACAGTCATCCTGTGAAGTACATATTTCTATTCTTGCTTTCCAAAAGAGGAACTTGTGTTACAGAAAATTTGAGTATCTTGTCCCAGATCACCTGGAAAGAAAGTAGAGACACTGAAATTCAGCCTGACTAACCTCTCTACTATGCTAGTCTTCCCACCTGCATAGGGCCTCTTTCAGTTCTAGGAGCATAGTAAGCTTTCAGAGGGGGAGCCTCAACTTTTAAGGTAAGAGAAATAAAGTCATGTAAAAAGTGTCTCTCCTCATCTCACACTATGAGACTGCCCCAAAGCTCAGTTGTTATCACCACTGTACTGTCCCTTCGCACAACACACCTGCCTTGGTAATCCCTTGCTTCCCTTGTGTAAGACTCCTCACTGGAAAATTCTCTCCCCAGCATCCCTTGACCTTAGGATAGCTGGACCTCTTTAAGGGACATACAACTAATAATACATGCATGTTCACATAAAAGGGCAATGTCTTGGATGTCTCTTGTTTCTCCCACTATGTCTAGCATAGTACTTTACTGCATTCTTTCATTATTCTTGTCATCACAATTGTCACCTTGATATGGGTGATGGGTACACTGGTGTGTTCACTTGATCTGTGTTCTTTTCTGTACCTTTCTATTTTTTTTTTAATTATATAAGATAGTAGGAATAGAAGAAGTCTTTGGACACCCCTGTTCAACCCAGCATTCACTCTTGTGTAAAACTGAAAACATGTACTACAGGTTTTAATAATAAAAATTATAAAAGGATACTTTTAGGAAGTTATCTTAATGAACTAATCAGAAATGCGGGTTAGAAGTACACAAGGAAATTTGAGGTAATATTTTTAAAATACTGCAAAACTGGAAATTGTGTGGCTGTCCAATATGATAGAACTGTGTCTTACTAAAATATATCTACTTAATGGAAAAATGGGCTTCAAAATTAACTTAAAGACTTTCAGCAAATGTTGATTATAAAAGGGAAAAGCGTAAATCCACCATATGATTGCAATTTGTTTAAAAATACACTCACACACAGACACATATGTTTTTGTGTGTCCATATAAGTATATATGTGAACTTTTATAGATGTATTCATAGACAAAACAGAAAATTAAACATCCCAATATACCACCAGTATTTATTGCTGGAAGGTAGAATTCTATTTTTTCCCTTACATTATTCTGCATTTTTCAACTTGAACTTCTTTCTTCCCCAACTCTACCTTCTCTCCAGGCTCCAGGTACAATATCTTCCTTTCCTCAAATCTCTTTTTTCTACTCCTCACCTTCATGACTACTTCAGTCAGGGAAAATAATTAATTGATTTAATTAATTAACAAGCTTATGGAAAAGCATAAAACAAAATCCAGAAGGAAAGATACTTAAAGTGATGATGAACTTATATTCACAGGTGACTTTTAAAAATTTCTGCATAGTTTTATGCACTTTCTAAATTTTATTCTATAATCAGGAGAAAAAGTTTGAAATATTAGGAAAAGGGAATATTTCCAGGATGGCATTGTAAGGGAACCCAAAAATCTGTTCCTCCATAAAAGCATGAGAATTTAGGAAGGACGTGTCAAAATCAACTTTTTTTGAACTTTGGAAATTAACCAAGGTCATACAAAAATCAGAGGGGTATTTATTAAAGAAAAACAGCTTAATCTCAGTAAGAATAGTAAGCTCTGTGACATTTTAACTTACTCTATTCCCATGGTCCTCTCCTTAGCTCCAAGCTAGCCTTGAAATCCAGCAACCCTAGAAGCATGGTAACTGTGAGAACCAGTAGCCCAGCAACGAATGGAGGAAACAGAATGGATTTGAAGTTCCCCAGTTCAGTTCAGTTGCTCAGTCATGTCTGACTCCTTCCAACCCCATGAATCGCAGCATGCTAGACCTCCCTGTCCATCACCAACTGCCGGAGTTTACCCAAACTCGTGTCCATCAAGTCAGTGATGCCATCCAGTCATCTCATCCTCTGTCGTTCCCTCCTCCTCCTGCCCCCAATCCCTCCCAGCATCACAGTCTTTTCCAATGAGTCAACTCNTTCTCCTCCTGCCCCCAATCCCTCCCAGCATCAGAGTCTTTTCCAGTGAGTCAACTCTTCACCTGAGGTGGCCAAAGTACTGGAGTTTCAGCTTTAGCATCATTCCTTCCAAAGAAATTCCAGGTTTGATCTCCTTCAGAATGGACTGGTTGGATCTCCTTGCAGTCCAAGGGACTAAGAGTCTTCTCCAACATCACAGTTCAAAAGCATCAATCTCTATGGATGTGTATAAAGAGGTACAAATTACTATGTATAAGATATATAAACTACAAGACAGGGAATACACCTAATATTATATAGTGACTATAAATAGAATACAAAACTTTTAAAATTGTGAATCTTTATGTTATACACCTATAATTTATGCAATATTGTACATCAACTGTTCTTCAATTTTAAAAATTAAAAATAAAATTAAATCAAATAGAAAAAAAGTAGCAATTCCTGAGAATTTAAAACAGAAACTAGTTTTACTGTTTATTATTTGTAAAAGTAATTATTTTAAGTGACTTAAGAACATAATATTTTAAATGTAAATCCATATGAAGCTTTCTTAAAAATTAAAAATAGACCTACCAGGCAATTCAGCAATCCCACTCCTGAGTATATGTCCAGAAAAGACAAAACTCCATTTCAGAATGACACATGTACCCCAATGTTCATAGCATCACTATGCATTAATAGCCAGGCATGGAAACAACCCAAGGGTCCACCAAGTGATGACTGGTTTAAAAGCATGTAGCATATGTACGTGGTGTGTGTGTGTGTGTGTGTGTGTACGTAGCATATGTATGTGGTGTGTGTGTGTGTACATGCATGTGTGTGTGTGTGTGTGCATGTGTGCGTGTGTGTGTACACATAGGCCTTCCCTGGTGGTTCAGTGGTAAAGAATCCACCTGCAAGTGCAGGAAATGTGGGTTCAATTCCTGAGTTGGGAAGATCTCCTGGAGAAGGAAATGGCAACCAACTTCAATATTCTTGCTTGGGAAATCCCATGGACAGAGAAGCCTGGCACACTACACTCCATGGGATCACATCAAAAAAGAGTTGGACATGACTTAGAGACTAAACAGCAATATGTATATATACTATACACACAATGGAATAATACTCAGTCATAAAATAGAATAAAATATTGCCATTTGCAACAACACAGATGAACCCACAGAGCATTACATTTAATCAAGTCAGAGAAAGATAAAAGTTACTTATATATGGAATCAAAATATATATATAAATTAATCTATGTACAAAACAGAAACAGACTCACAGACATAGCAAAAAACCCTATGGTTACAAAAGGGGAAAGGGAGAATAAATTAGGTATATGGGATTAACAAATACAAACTACTATATATAAAATAGATAAGAAGCAAGCATTTACTGTATAGCACAGGGAACTATATTCACTATCTTGTAATAACCTTTAATGGCAAATAGTCTATATATGTGCTGTGTATATGTATCTGAATCACTTTTCTGTATACCTATAACTAACATAATATTGTTAATCAACTATACTTTAATTAAACAAACAATGAGATAACCTTTCATTCCCACTAGGATGATTAAAAGCAAAAAGACAGAAAATAACAAGTGCTGGCAAGGATGTGAAAACTTCACTCATGGCTGGTGAAGTTCTAAAATGGTTCAGTCATTTTGGAGAAGGAAATTGCAATCCAAGTATCCTTGCCTGGAAAATCCCATGGACACAGGAACCTGGTGGGCTACAGTCCATGGGGTAGACTGGAGAAACTTAGCACAGCATTTTGGAAAACTGTATGGCAGTTCCTCAAAGTATTAAACACAGAATTACACATGGCCCAACAATTCTACTTCTAGTTACATACCCAAGAGAAATGCAAACATATGTTCACAGAAAAACTTGTCTATATAAAACAGATAGATACTGCGAATCTGCTGTATAGCCCAGAGAGCTCAGCTTGGTGCTCTATGGTGAACTGGAGGGGTGGATAAGGCAGGGTGCAAGGTCCAAGAGAAAGGGAAATATGCATGGATGTACGTATGTGTATGAGTGTGTGTATACATAGCTGATTCATGCTGTTGTACAGCAGAAGTTAGCACAACATTGTAAAGAAACTATACCCCATTTTTTTTTATTATTCTTAGCACCATTATTTATTACAGCCAAAAAGTGAAAACAAAACTGATACATGCTACAGAATGGATGAACCTTAAGAACTTAACGCTAAGTGAAAGGAGCCAGTTTCAAAAGATTGCATATTATATGATTCCACTTACATGAACTGTCTAGAACAGGCTAATTTACAGGAACTGAAAATAGATGTGTGGTTTCCAGGGACTAGGGGCAAGGCCAGAATGCACAGTGACTGCTAATGGGTAATTTTTTTACAGGAGGTGATAAAAATATTCTTGAATTCTAGTTGTGATTGTTGCATAACTTTACCGAAAAAAAAAACACACTGAATTATATACTTTTAAAAGGTGAGATATATGGTGTGCAAATATCACTTTAAAATTGTTATTTAAAAAATTAGGAAAGACATAACAGACAAAAATGCCCATGCTCCACTCTACCCCATCCAGTCCCCTGCATTCTCCCTCCTCTTTTACCCATTATTGATCTCCATGTGTGCTTTCCTTCTCTCTCTCTGACCTATTCCCTCCATCTCAATCACTCGCTCCCCTGGAATCTGTGGTCTGGCTTAGACTGAGATTAGAAATCCCCTGTTGCACACCCTGGCTTTGCATTTAAAGGACTCTGAATTGCTGGGGTGGGGGATGAGGGGGGAGTCTTAGTCACTCGTGATCCCATGGACTGTAGCCCACCAGGCACCTCTATCCATGGAATTCTCCAGGTAAGAACTCTGAATTGCTGGGAGGAGTAGAGAACAACCCAAAGAGTTAAGGAGCAGTAGTGCCAGTGGATCTACATTGAACAGAGTTCTCTCCGAGGCCCCTTGGGCCTTTCAATTCATCTAAGAAAGGAAAGAGCCTGCTAGTCCCCTCCTCCTGGGACTTCCTAACCTACAAATTAACTTCAGAACCTTTCAACCTAGACTTCCTTATTCCTCTCTTCCTCTTTCCAGCCCCCTCATTGCAGTACCTCCTTCTCCCCAAAACTCTCTCCTCCTCACCACCTTTCTCCTTCCTCTAACTCTAGCAGTTTTCCTTGAAACCCCCTTCTCTACCCTATTTATCCCCACATTCATTCCCAGAGTCTCTTCTGCTGCATCTCCAGGGCCCACCCTCCCAAATCTGGTCACAGAACAAGAACATATGGGCCTTTTGAGCCACGTGGTAGTCTCTCAAAGAATTAAAGAGCCAAAGTGTCTGATTTTTTGCAACCTTACGGACTGCAGCCCGCCAGGCTCCTCTGTCCATGGCCCATATGTTCTTGTTAGTCTCTCAAAGAATTAAAGTTCATCACCAAATTTCCCTGCAGGGTACAAAATAGATAAAAGAATATGGATAATATGGATATAAAGGATGATATGCATTTCTAGCTCCTGAAAACTGAAATGGGCTTCCGGGTGGCACTAGTGGTAAAGAAACCTCCAGTCAGTGCAAGAGACATAAGAGACTCGGGTTCCATTCCTGGTTCTGGAAGATCCCCTAGAGGAGGAAATGGCAAACCACTCCAGCATTCTTGCCTAGAGAATCCCCATGGAGAGAAGAGCCTGGTGGGCTACAGACCACAGTGTTGCATAGAGTTGGACAAGACTGAAGCGACTTAGCATGCATGCAGGCACAAAGACTGAAATGCGTTTACTGCCTATATTCTTCTCATCTTTCTCCTAATGCCCTCAAGCTAATCCAAGTAGTATCTAACAAGGTTAGAAGGAAGATCAAGCTTTCACTTCTCTAATAAGCGAAGAAAAGATAAATCCTCTTAAGAGCTTAAAATGTTATTAAGCAGAAGAAATTAACTGAACCATGAAAGTGACCATTTTACATCATTGTAGACCACAGCCACACCCACAAATATTCTCTAATGACTGGTATACCTTTCACCCTATGTATGATAATCCCTCCTACAATTATGAGGATTTCCTATGAACTGATCAAATTGATTGATTGGGTTAGACAATTCTAACCCAATTTCCCTTTACCTCCTCTCAGAGGTAGGGGTACCTGATACTTCATGTTCCCAGTCTCCAGGCTCCCAGACCCCTGGAAGTAAGCCTACATGGCTCATTTAGACTCAGATGGAAAAACAGATAAGTTAGCTTCAAACCAACAACAGAAGGGGCTTCAGTGCCTCTCTTTTCCAGCTGCCCTAGGACAGAGAGCAGGGCCAGCATTACAGGTCCGTGGCTGTGTGTGCCGTGTGCTCGGTTTAATGCCCTGATGTCACTGTCCTGAAATTCTTAATTACTTTTGAACATGGGGCCACGCATTTTCATTTTGCTCTCAGCCCTACAAATTATGTATCCAGTCCCGACAGGCAGTTATTCATGAGAAAAGCAGACACATGCTAAGTCAGCTTTGGTCCTCTTCTCTTCCCCACCCCTCCCCCATTTTGTCATCAATTTCCCTGGTCTTCTGCTCCTGACGTAGTGGATAGAAAGGGAAAATGTAAGGGAGAATTGCAAAGAATATATTTTCCCCAGTGCGTGGGTGCTAAGTCGCGTCAGTCAAGTCAGTGTCTGACTCTGTGCAACACTATGGACTGGAGCCCATCAGGCTCCTCTCTCCATGGGATTCTCCAGGCAAGAATACTGGAGTTGCCATTCCCTCCTCCAGGGGATCTTCCTGACCCAGAGATGGAACCCATGTCTCTTACATCTCGTGCATTGGCAGGCTGGTTCTTTACCTCTAGTGCCACCTAGGCATAAGTAATCAGTTCAGGGTCATTATTCTGCACTGCCTTAGGAAAGATGACGTTTCTTCAGGTTTTCTTTTTAAGGAAGGAAGAGACAATCTTGTAAGATGAAAAACCATTTGGTATGTGCAAATGTGGTCTGTGTGTGTGATATGTGTGCATGTATTAGAGAAGTGGCATCTACTATGTGCCAGATCTTGCAAGAGGAACTTGATGTAAATCATCTCATTCATTGCTCAGAACAAACTCTGAGGTAAATATCACTATTATCTCAACTTACAGATGGAATAAACAATGCCTAGAAAGATTAAATAACTTGTCCCATGTCCCACTACAGGCCAGGGGCACAACTGGGCTGGCTCCAGATCCAATCTAACTATAAATCTCATGCACTCCACCACTAGGCTGCGCAGCCTGGGCTTGGCAGGGAGGGGGCAGGGGACAGTTAGCAGGTGATTTCCATGGGAAATAATTAAGTGCTGATGATGTGCCAAGCATTTTATGTCTATGTACTCATTTAATCCTTGTGATTCTCTGTGAGATGATGCTTTTTTATTTCCATTATACAAGTGAGAGGAAACTGAGGCATAGAGAGGTTACGTAAATTGTCAAAGATCACATTGCTAGTGAGTGTTGGAAACCGATTTTTAAATCACACTTTCTCGCTCTAGATTCTTAACTTTTAACCAATAGCTTATTCTGCCTCAAGGGAGGAGAAATTACCTAATAGACTAAGACCCAAGATCTCTTCTGATGATAAAGAAGCATGAAAAAGTTTACCCTGTTCTTGACTTAAAATCAGCCCTCTTCCTGAATTAACATGAGAATGCCCTGATGTATTTCCCATAACCCACCACTCAAGACACTGACAAACAGAATACCTCCCCACCCCTGTCC